>ML786443.1:59298-75152 GCA_009831015.1 Picea engelmannii | reverse complement strand
ATATATATGCATGTACTTACCAAACATATTCAACCATTGCACTTAGTATGCAATTATATCACTTATTATGCATGAGTGTGATTCTCAATGCATTCTTATTCAGTGCACCTTGCATTGAATTATATAATGCTCTCTATCTCAGTGATGTATCTCACCATCGATGGGTTGGAATTCTCGCCAATGTGTTGACACATTATCCATACACTTCCTATTACCTTTCCAATTAATTGGATGCCTTCCTTTCCGACCCAAACACTACACCAAGAATATAATTCTGCAGTATTCATTAGTGTTAGCAAAAAGGTTGCAACCCAAGTTTATTCAAAAGTAGGAAGCTTCTGGTACCTGGTGTGGCTCAGAATCTTTCCATATATGTACCTTTCCATATCCAACCATGTCCTGGTCTCATACATGACTAGCTTTCTTGCATTCATTCTTATAACAAGTTCTTATCTTTTAATTCTTTGGTTATTACCCCATAACCAAATTAACATGACATTCTACTATGTCGATGTGTGCATTCAGAAGCTAAAAATCTTTGAATTAACACAGGCCTACAGCCTTTACCACATCCGGTGGTATGCATTCAAATAATATAATCATGTGCTTTAATAACATATCTCTGGCTGAGGAAATTCTTACCATAATTTCTTTTCAACAATTATGCAAAAAGAGTGATAAAACTCATACCTGCATGACTGCCATTAAAAATTATACTACCTGAATATCTGATAGCAGTAGAAGCTTTCATGCTTCTTTTATCAGACTTATAACCAGCTCTTCATCTCTCTGTTGCTTCCTTCATGAGGTAGAAAAATTACCAACAACACCTGCGACATGAAAGCATTCTTTCCTTGGGCTGGCCAATCAAGCCATAACATACTTACTGCCACAAATTGCAGCAACTTCTTTCTCCCTATGACCTTTTTTCTTGCGAATCCCAGAAGCATTCAATTCTTCCAGGATTCCTACAAGTTTCTCCTACATGGCCACTGGCTATGACCACGCGCCTATCCAAAAAGGTGTTTCAAGATTTCACGTATCGGGTGTTTCGATATGAGTCACCCTCGACTCTCTCTATCCCTGAAATCTGAAACAAGAGTCTAGCGCGTCCTAGCTCTTCCTTTAACTTCCATCGGTGTGACCTCTAGAGAAATTCAAGGATTAGCTCTCCTCCTTTCTCCCGATATCTGAACTCCCGAACCCCTGTTGCCTCAGATCAAAGGTCCATAGCTTTCTGGGTTCGATGGTCCCGGTCAATTCCTCACGAATCGACAATTCGCGTTTCGGGGTTTCGAAAAACAATTTCCCCTACTTTCTTCCGGTCTCTAGTTTTTCAAAATCTACGTGAGTCAGATCCAACAACTCAAAGCTCCTCGTAATCCAACGGTGTGGATCCTTTTTCTCGTGAATCGGGACTTCACAGTTCACAAAATTAGAAAGCAGTTCTCTTCCCTCTTTCAACTTTTGTCTTCATGAAATTCAAGTGTGTCAGATCAACGGCTGACACTCACCATGATTCAATGGTCTAGATCTTTCCTCGTGAATCGTAAGTTTGCGTTTTAGGATTTTTGAGAACAACTTCCTCTGTTCTCCCAACTTTCGATTCTCTGAATTCCTAATGAAAGGAATCAACGGTTTGATCTTCCCTGAGATCGACGGTTCAATACCTCCCGTGAGACTTTGAGTATTGAATGACTCTTAGTGTTATCTTCCTCGCATTTGGCTGGATCCAACGGCTCATGGGTTTTTGGCACTTCTTCCTGGAAGCACTCCACCGTCCGTTTCTATCCTTGTTAATCTCTTTTCGCGATTCGGGACTTGGAGTGACCAAGAATTTGGCCTGCGTTCCAAGTTCACGATCCCTGAATTTACGAAATGATCCAACGGTTCTAACCAACCACGATCAATGACCCACTTTATTCTGAATCCTAGAGTGGCGAGTTTCTCCATCCACTAACCACCTTCCAACTTATGGCTATCTTACAGTCCCCCGCGATTTCGTGAGTTCTCCACGGAGAATTCTGACCGTTCGTTCAAATTCTAAATGAATTCTTTCCAAATATCTTGGCATCAATTCTTCTAGAATTGACTTCCTCCCTAACTTGAAGGATTTCGAATAATTCGAAGGCTTCGATGGTGTTTTCCCTTCCGAGCTTCGGTTAGTGAAATTTTAACTTCACCTTACCACGCACTTGCGCTCGACATGTGAATTTTCTCTGTTTCTCTCAGAGCTTTTAACTTAATCAGTCTCAAAGGGACTTGACCCTTCAGTGTTTTCCAAAAGACTTTTTGGTGTCCTCCTGACACCCTCTACGCTCTTCTCCTGGAATCTTTCGAACTTAAAACAAGTTCCCTCTATAAGCACTCCTTGCACTGGATATGCGCACTCTTCATACCAAAAGTTCCACGCTATCTCTTCTGAGCTTCATTTTCTGAACTGGAAGAATTATGTGTCTCTTCCATTTATTTGCACTTTGTGGCAATTCAAATCAGTTCTGGCACTCGTCAACCTTCTGCAATACAAATGCGCAGACGATTAGAATTTGTCAGGCCTTTGTTTCTTGACAATTCCTCATCTTTCATAACAATCGATGTTAAGAAAATATTTCAATTTCACGACTTTTTCGAGCTCTGCTCGGCTCTACAATTTTCAGGTTTTTGAAACTTTCGTTTTCGTCATTTCGAGATTTTCGACCTTCGGGTTTTCGGTACCTGGGACTTCGGGTTTTCGGCACCAGGGAGTTCATTTGCAGTGACTCCCAACCTTTTATCATTTCAATTCCCGAATTTCAAAAATTCTGTTTCCTTATTCCCCGGGCCCACAACATAGTTGTCGTCCTTAAAATCCTCTATGATTCTTCTGTCTTCAGAGATTTTGGGACTTCGGGTTTCGAGGTTTCGGTCCACGAGGATTTTAGAATTGCTTTCCTTCCCAACCCTCGACTTCCGAAATTTTGATTTACTTTACCCTCCAGACCGACATAGAACAATGGTCACCCACAACCACGGTGGCACGTGGCATGTTCATGAGGGTCCACGTCTCTTTTAACGACGTCATCAGGTCCCACCACTCTCACGTTTCTTCTCAACCCACTGGCACATGGTACACCTCTTCTCACCTCCCATCTCCCAAAATGTCGATTTCTTCCTGGGCAATTAACGGTCCTGATCTCTCTTAGATCAACGGTTATGATCTAATCATGAATTCGCGTTTCTTGAATTCTCACGAACTCACCCATTGACTATTTTCAAGTTATGAGTCAGCGAAAGGTTGATCGCTCTCCATGCATTCTTTCTGATGGACGGTCCTGACTAACTTGGGATTTCGCGTATCACGATTTCCACACTCCTGTGCAATTCCAAAGGGATTTAAACCCCGTGCACACTTTCCATATCTAACGGTCACGAGGGCTCACCTTCCCTCTCGAACAGATCCTAAAGCTCCTACACTTCCGTTGTGGAGCTCTCTCTCCCTGTGGACTTATACCACATTGGTTGCAGTTTCATAATGTCTCTATACCTCCTAAGCTTTAAAAACTCGTCAGGTAACTTCTTGACACTTTGGAGCAAACCAGGGTTCGAAATTGGCCTTCCAGACCAAATTTCCCCTCGCATTCTCAGTCCAAGGACCGCTCCACTGGCCCATCTAGGCTCAGTGTCGAAACCTTGGCTCTGATACCAAACTGATACCAAACTGCAGCACACCTTTTTTGCTACTAAAGTTTAATCACTCTTAAAAGAAGACTATAACACCACTTTGTACATAACTCATACAGATGTTATTTAACCCACATGCATTTAAACAATAAACACATTCAACACAGAGTATTCATATGAATTACTACCATAATCAAGCAATTAGCTTTTCATATTAATTCATATACACAGCGGAAAACATGATACATAAGCAGCACAGTCATGCAAAACATGATTAAAGCATAATCAGATACTTATCTTTATCAATGGTAGATTCCACCAACCAAGTGCAGGCCTTCCACGAACCTCCCAGCCTTAGACCACACTGCTCATCATCTCAGCAGTGGGTCACCCCCGAGCTGGGACTAAGCTCCACCCCAAGGCAAGGAATACTAGGCTAGCTTAGGTTATAGGAAAAACAACACACAACCACAAGGAAGGAATTCTCTCTCAGGAACCTCCCACGCTCACTGCCCACAGACCCTCATTCCCCACATGCTTGTTCCATCCCAGGAGAATACACCTTCTCTATCACCTGGACAGTCCTTCGGCTGCTAATATCCCTTGCCTTAGGTTACAGGAACAGGCCGAACCAGAAGTCTCCGGGCTCTGTGGAAGCTACAGGGTTCCTTCCAGGAGTCCTCTCCTTCCTCCACGCACTCTCTCACCTGGAGAGAATCTCTCGCAGGCCAACAAATTGTTCTACCAAACTCAATCACCTCTCTCACCAGGAGAGAGCGTTGTACCACTAGCCAACAAGACCCCACGTAGTCCAGCACTGTGTGGTCACAACAACCACAGGGAAAACAAACACAGGCTTTCCAACAGGTTCAACAATGGCAGGTCACTTCTTATTTCCCAATCTGCTAACACAGGATAGACTCACGCTCTGGTTGTCGGGGATGCGTGACAAACAATCCAAGCAGGGGTCAATGCAGGTTCGAACTGTTCAGACAAGGGATGTACCGGCTATCTCAGAACAACACAGATACACGCCTTTTCGGTTCAGAGGATTCACGAGGGTTTTTCTGCAGGAGTCAGACCAATTCACCTTCTGGCAGTTCGAGGGTCGAATGGAGGAGGAGGGACCTTTCTCATGGCTCACCCTGGCCGTTTATTCGCATGCATCAGGGTTGACACTTGTCACCCATGGAACTGCATGCGTTCCACCAGCACGCATCACCCTTATATGTCCTCCCTTGCCAAAACTTAGGATAAAACACAAAATGCACATGTATTTTTGGAATATAATTAAAATATTATTCCCAGGCTTAAGCCCCCTAGGCTTAGCACCCCAATATCAACACTTAGCCCCTCTCCCACCTTCCAGCCCCTAATTCTTTGCCCACTCTGTGGATGCTTAGTCCCCCTTCACTCATTCATCGTGGTCGGTCTGCACCTGGCGGTGTTTATATTTTATTAAATGTTCTGCATACATACAAGTACAACAGTAGGCTCCTGGCCTTAAACACTTAGGCTCCCTAGCCTAACAAATACATAAGCCTCCAGCTTATAAAAACTTGGCTCACCAGCCTATAAAACATAATTACAATTCCTTTCAGAACATGGTTTACAACAGGGCTCGGCCTTGGGGACACTACACTCGGAGCCATATATTTCTGATAGATTATGCACTTCCATAAACCATCAAATTCCAAAGTCTCTAGGAAACAAGTGCTTTTTCGAAGGGTGGTAACTTCTTTAATCCCCATCCTCCTTGTTTTTTTGGCCTTGCAATTATTTTCGAATGAGACAAGTGATATCCCATTTTGTCCTTATTTCCCTTCCACATGAACTCAAAGCAAAGCCTTCATATTTTATCTAAAACCTGATGCAGGAGCATCTCTCCACATCAGCCAGCTAGTCAGACAGCCACGTTAGCGAATTCAAATCGCACGTGGAAGAGAGAGGCGCAACCTCATTTGAAATCTGAATTCAATGTAATTAAATGCTTAGGTTGTTGAGCTGTGAAGCCATGCCTTTGTGCAGGCTGTAGATAAGATAGGCCTTTAATGTTTGTAAAGGCTGAGATCTAGATCCGGATAGTGGACTAGACAACCCATTCAATGTAATTGAATAGGGTAGGTAGATTGGAGGGAAGAGCTCGAAGAGCCCCCTCAGGTAAAAGAGATTTTGTATCTCGTTTTGTGTAAGAGAGGAGGTGGATAGAAGAGGATCTTCGAGTAGAGAGCAGAAGAGAGAAGGAGCCGAGACCTTGTTACAGGCCGTCCTCAGGAACACCCTTGTACAAACAGGCATTTGCCATTTTAATATAAACAGAAGCGGTTTTTCTTGCATGTATTTCTGTGTTATGTGGATGTCTGTGAGTGTTCTTTATATATGTTGTAGATGTATGTTGTAGGTTTGCATTTGCAGGAGTGTGTCTGATTTCAGGTGAAGGTATTTGAGGCTTCACACCAGGAGGGTGTAACAGAACACTGCGGGTTTTGATAGCCGTGCATAGAGGTTGCACTTCTGAATTCCGCGGCTTCAGACAAAGATGTGTTGTGGCACAGGAACTGGAATCAACAACTCAGGGAAGACCTCAAGGTTGTTGAACACCTTGGAGGAAAGGTTGTGTGGGAGAAGACACAGTTGTAGATAGAAGCTCTGAGTAGTTCTGTAGAGCTCTACCAAGTGGGCATGGAGCATATGCACAGCGGTGCATTTAGAGGAACTCTGCTGAGAGTTCGGGAAGAAGAATCAGAATCACTGAGGATTCTGTGAAGCTCTGCCAGGTGAAAATTGAGTAGGTGCCAGGAGGGCACAAAGGACAGAATTGTTGAATTTTCTATGGAAGGATACTCTACCAGGAAGGCATTGAGACATTGTGTAGACAGGCACAAGAGAAGAGAACTCTTTGAGTTCTATAAATTGAAGCAAGAATCCACTGAGGAATCTTCACAGGGTTGTTGAACACCCTGCATACTCAGCAAGAGGTTGCTTGAGCAGAAGGATAGCCAGGAGGCATCCAAGCATTCTCCATCTGAGGGAGAAGAAAGAAGGATAAAATCCCTTAGGGTTCTGAGTGGTTGAGAGGCTCAGGAGATAGCATCACTATGTGTGCATGAGAATACCCTGCAGAGGCACAGGAGTTGAAGAATCCTTCAAGGATTAGAAAGGAGAAAATCTCAGGCGGAACAGCATCGAGGAGAACGCACGGCGAGAAATCAGGAAAGGGAGCTCGTAGAGAAGAAAGGAAAAGTTCGGGGCCTTTGGGAACTTGGAGTTTTCCAAGTGCAGGAAGTAAGTGTGCAAGCTCAAGAGGGAGCATAGTCGCCGTCAGATCGGCTGGAGAAAGAGATCTGGACCGTTGGTTTCTATGTCCAGGGAGCACCAGAGAAAGCATATAGAAGGGGGAGATCGACAGTCGTTGGATCTCATTTAGAAATCTCGTCAGCCGTCAGATCGGACAGGAGGTGCACGGGGTTTAACCCTTCTCACGCTAGGCAGAAGCCCCGATAGGTATCGGGATATTGACGTTCGTGAAATTGGGAGTCACGAGGACAAGAAATCGAGAATTTCTATAGTAAAAGTCCCGGGAACGATCTGAGTCGTCCGTTTGTGGGGACACGTGGCGGAGATCAAGCGACCCGTCGATATATCGGCTACCGGGGTTTTGAGTTGAAAGAGGATTTTTGTCATCGGAGCATTGAAACCTACGAAACAGCGAGCCTGGATCAAGACCGTCCATCCATTTGAGACACGTGTCAGGAATCCGAAGAAAGCCGAGGATCAGCATATCGGGGATTCTGTGGACAAGGAGTCCATACATTTTGGAATCACAAAGTCTGAAACCCCGAAAGGAGGAAAGTGCCATTTGTGGGGCCAACTATCAGCATAGTGGAGAATCAGTACTCGGGATATCGGATTTCTCAAGGTCGAGGAAGTCGGGACACTTCAAGTCGCGAAATCGCGAGAGGCGATCAGGACCATGCATCTTGAGGGGACGCGTGGCAGTGATCAAGGCCTCCAGAAAAGGTCTCGATAGGAGAGCCACATCGAGAAATCATGGATCGGGATATCAGGAATCCCATAGACACGGGGTTTATGCATTTCGGCATTGCGATGTCCGAAACCCCGACAGGAGATAAGACTGCGGTCACGGAGATAGTGGTCATATGGGCCAAGAGCTTAGCCAGGAGGGCTAATGCATAAAGTGTTGTATCGGTAGATCGGTGATCGCGAGATCGCGAGGACAGAACTCTTTGACATCAGGGATCACGAAACCCCGAAACCCAAAACTGAAATTGGGGAAAGGTCACAGGTGCGTGCAGAAGTCGTGACAGGGAAAAGGATAAGGACCTTTGGATCGGGTTTTCATCAGAGATTCCACCAGGGAATCGAATGAGCTAATTCGTCTCAAAGGGGAACTTGAACGATCCTAAGACGGACATAGGAGACGTCTTGTCATCAAGTGGTATCAGAGCTAGAACTCTGTTTGTATATTTCAAGCAGAGGGAGAAGGAAAGGGAAGCTAGAGGAGTAAAGCACTCTGATACACACATCAAGTGGTATCAGAGTGGGACTTCACTTGTATATTTCAAGTGAAGCGAGAAGGTAAAGGGAGACAGAGCGTTGGAGACTCTATGGTGATTGTTCGCAGGTAGGCAGCAATCGAGATGACAGTCAGTAGGACTGTAGGATGAAGCTGGAAACACTCTTAGTGCGGAGTGATAGCAGCAGGTTTGCTAGGAGAGAAGACAGGGACAACGCCATGGCTACTGAAGACCATAGGCATGCTGGAAGGAAGATCAAGGCAGAAAATCTTGCAGAAATGGATAGAGAGATTGTTGAAATAAGGGCAGATATAGAAAAGCTTGAATTGCGGATGCAACAGAAAGCCAAGTCGAGATGGGTATATGAATGGCGCATGAAGAAGCCAAAAGTAAAATGGCCAGTCAAGGAGCTGATGGTCAGAAGACAGCAGAGGTTGTTAAAAGGCTGGTTGAGGTATGCTGAAAACCTCGACGGACCTAAGGAAATGATTCAGGTGTGTGAACCAGAGACTGGGAGAGATCTCAGTGATGGAGAAAGTGAATTGGGATCAGCTGGGGATCTCAAGAACTGCCAGGAGGGCAGAGAAGAAATTCCAGTTTTCCAGGGGGGAAACGAGTTGAGATCACTGCGGGATCTCAAGGACTGTCATGAGGACAGCTAGGAAATTTCACATTGCCAGCTGGGCAATGAAATGAGGTCACTGCGGGATCTCAAGGACTGCCAGGAGGGTAGTAGAGAAATCCCATATTGCCAGGTGGGCAGGGATAAGCGGAAGAGACTATCTGAGGGTCTCATAAATTCAGAGGTGAGTTTGGATCAGCAAGTGCAGCTGACAAAGGAGGAGGATCTGAGGGATCTTCTGATGATTGGAGGAATTGGAATATTCCTACCACTTAGCTCAGAGGAGGTAGAAGTCTGTGTTGTAGATGGTGCAGCAACAACAATAGAACAGTCAGTTGTGACTATCAGGAAAGAAGAATTGGAGCAGATATCTGAAAATACCCAAGAAGAAAAAGAGAATGAGCATTCTAAGGAATGGCTCAATGCTTTCAGCCAAGAAGCCGAAAGAAAATAAGCTGCAGCACTAAAGCTGACAGCAGAAGATAAAGTTCTCACTCCATGGGAGATGGAGTTGGAGATATTGCAGGATTGGCTGAACAATCCAGAGCCAGCAAGAGAACTGACAGAAGTTGATCTGTCAAGGAAGGTGACTGAACAGCTAGTCAGTCAAAGGGAGACTGTAGAACAGAAGTCTGCAGCAGAGTGGCAACTTGAGGCCACAGATGAAGATGAAGAAGAAGGCATGGGAGATCATGATGATCTACCCAATTGCAGAAAATTTTTGCAGCTGGGGAGACTGCAAAAACAGGACCAGCCACTGGAGCAGCTGGATACAGTGATCGAGGAGATCAAAAGGTTGATGTTGAGGTTAGTAGAAACTGCCAGCAAGGAGAGGATGAGCAGAAAGAGGGAAGCAACAGAAGCAACAACGCAGAAGCAGCAGCAGCAACAGCAAGATAGAGCAGGCGAACAGCTCTAGAGGATGATTTGGGATTCAGGAGGATTTCAACATCAGAGATGGGAAGCTAATGAGCAAGAGCTCATGAATTTTTCAGCTGAGGAGTATGATGCAGGAGCATCTCTCCACATCAGCCAGCCAGCTAGACAACCACGTTAGCGAATTCAAATCGCACGTGGAAGAGAGAGGCGCAGCCTCATTTGAAATATGAATTCAATGTAATTAAATGCTTATGCTATTGAGTTGTGAAGTCGTGCCTTTATGCAGGCTATAGATAAGATAGGCCTTTAATGTTTGTAAAGGTTGAGATCTAGATCCGGATAGCGGACTAGACAGCCCATTCAATGTAATTGAATAGGGTAGGTAGATTGGAGGGAAGAGCTCGAAGAGCCCCCTCAGGTAAAAGAGATTTTGTATCTCATTTTGTGTAAGAGAGGAGGTGGATAGAAGAGGATCTACGTGTAGAGAGCAGAAGAGAGAAGGAGTTGAGACTTTGTCATAGGTCGTGCTCAAGAACACCCTTGTACAAACAGGCATTTTCCATTTTAATATAAACAGAAGCAGTTTTTCCTGCATGTATTTATGTGTTATGTGGATGTATGTGAGTATTCTTTATATATGTTGTAGATGTATGTTGTAGGTGTGCCTTTGCAGGAGTGTGTCTAATTTCAGGTGAAGGTCTTTGAGGATTCACACCAGGAGGGTGTAACAGAACACTGCGGGTTCTGATAGCCGTGCACAGAGGTTGCACTTCTGAATTCTACAGGTTCAGACAAAGACATGCTGCGACACAGGAACTAGAATCAACAACTCAGGGAAGACCTCAAGGTTGTTGAACACCTTGGAGGCAAGGTTGTGTGGGAGAAGACACAGTTGCAAACAGAAGCTCTGAGGAGTTCTGTAGAGCTCTGCCAAGTGGGCATGGAGCATATGCACAGCGGTGCATTTAGAGGAACTCTGTTGTGAGTTTGGGAAGAAGAATCAGAATCACTGAGGATTTTGTGAAGCTCTGCCAGGTGGGCATTGAGTAGGTGCCAGGAGGGCACAGAGAAAAGAACTATTGAACGTTCTATGGAAGGATACTCTGCCAGGAGGGCATTGAGACATTGTGCGAACAGGAACAGGAGAAGAGAACTCTTTGAGTTCTGGAAATTGAAGGAAGAATCCATTGAGGGATCTTCACAGGGTTGTTGAACACCCTGCAGAATCAGCAAGAAGTTTCTTGAGTAGAAGGATATCCAGGAGGCATCCAAGCATTCTCCATCTGAGGGAGAAGAAAGAAGGATAAAATCCCTTAGAGGTCTGAGTGGTTGAGAGGCTCAGGAGATAGCAGCACTATGTGTGCATGAGAATACCCTGTAGAGGCGCAAGAGTTGAAGAATCCTTCGAGGATTAGAAAGGAGAAAATCTCAGGAGGAACAGCGTCGAGGAGAATGCACAGCGAGAACTCAAGCAAGGGAGCTCGCAGAGAAGAAAGGAAAAGGTCGGGGCCTTTGGGAACTTGGAGTTTTCCAAGTGCAGGAAGTAAGTGTGCAAGCTCAGGAGGGAGCACAGCTGTCGTCAGATCGGCTGGAGAAGGAGATCTAGACCGTTGGTTTCTACGTCCAGGGAGCACCGGAGAAAGCATATAGAAGGGGGAGATCAACAGTCGTTGGATCTCATTTAGAAATCCCGTCAGCCGTCAAATCGGACAGGAGGTGCACAGGGTTTAACCCTTCTCACGCTAGGCAGAAGTCCCGACAGGTATCGGGATATCGACATTCGTGAAATCGAGAGTCACAAGGACAAGAAATCGAGAATTTCTATAGGAAAAGTCCCAGGAACGATCTGAGCCATTCGTTTGTTGGGACACGTGGTGGAGATCGAGCAACCCGTCGGTATATCGGCTACTGGGGTTTTGAGTTGATAGAGGATTTTTGTCATCGAAGCATTGAAACCTCCGAAACAGCGAGACTGGATCAAGACCGTCCATCCATTTGGGACGCGTGTCAGGAATCCGAAGAAAGTAGGGGATTGGCATATCAGGGATTCCGTGGACAAGGAGTCCATACATTTCAGAATCGCGAAGTCTGAAACCCAGAAAGGAGGGAAGTGCCATTTGTGGGACCAGCTGTCAGCATAGCGGAGAATCAGCACCCGGAATATCGGAGTTCTCAAGATCGAGGAAATCGGGACACTTCAAGTCGCGAAATCGCGAGAGGTGATCAGGACCGTCCATCTTGAGGGGACGTGTGGTAGTGATCGAGGCCTCCAGAAAAGGTCTCGATAGGAGAGCCACATCGGGAAATCGTGGATCGGGATATCGGGAATCCCGTGGACATAGGGTTTATGCATTTCGGCATTGCGATGTCCGAAACCCCGACAGGAGATAAGACTACGGTCACGGAGATAGTGGTCATATGGGCCAAGATCTTAGCCAGGAGGGCTAATGTGTAAAGTGTTGTATCGACAAATCGGTGATCGGGAGATCGCGAGGACAGAACTCTTTGACGTCGGGGATCATGAAACCCCGAAACCCAAAACTGAAATCGGGGAAAGGTCATAGGAACATGCAGAAGCCATGACAGAGAAAAGGATAAGGACCTGTGGATCGGGTTTTCATCAGAGATTCCACCAGGGAATCGAATGAGATAATTCGGCTCAAAGGGGAACTTGAACGATCCTGAGATAGACGTAGGAGATGTCTTGTCATCAAAACCTCATTGTGTATATGGGCCAAAAGCATCGCATCCAATACATGGAGATCGCCTCTAACGCTTCTTTTACTAATGTCAATCAATTGCCCCTCAACAACCATTTGTGGCACCAAAAATGTATCCTCCCTTCTATTTTCCCTAGAAGCCATCTCCAATCCTTGATACCATAACCATAGGGATTTAGTATAAAACCAAAATATTTTAGTTCATTTTGCATCTAGACCACCCTATATTGCAGATGGTGGATCATGTATGTTACTTCATCTTGCAACTCATTGAAACTTATGGAGGATTTTAGGAGATTGACCTCCATACCCATCACCTTACATAATAGATCCAAAAGTTTTTTGTACGTATGTATGTCTCTAACAAAACGAAGACCAAATAATAGTGTGTAGTTCTTCCTGTGTATACCCCATTCCCTTGTGTATGAATCAACCTCCAAGGAACCCAAATTGTTCCACTGATATAACCTTTGATAAGATTATTTTCAAACATGCAGCAATCACTTTAGAAAGGATATTATAAATGAAGTTGCACGATGATATCAGACGAAAATCCTCAAAGGAATTCGACTTTTCAACTTTAAGGATAAGTGCAATGAAGGAAGTGTGAATGGTCAAATTTGTATAGATCCTGTGTGAATGGAAAAAAAAAAAAAATTAAATACCCCAATATTGGTCGCTTTAGCGACCAACCTGTTCGTCACTAGTATAGAAAATTGGTCGCAAACAACAACAAGTTGGTCGCTCTAGCGACTAACAGGTTGGTCACTCTAGTGACTAACAGATTAGTCACTAGTATAGAAAAGTGGTCGCAAACATCAACAAGTTGGTCACTTTAGCGACTAACCTGTTAGTCAATAGAGCGACCAACCTGTTCGTCATTAGTCAGTTAGCGACTAACTAATCCTCTTTCTTTTGACCTTTTTATCTGATGGTTTGGTCGTTCTTGCGACTAATATTAGTCGTTTGACCGACTAAAATTTGTCGCTAGCCAAACATTTCCCTATTGTGAATAGGCTTCTTTTTTCGATCGCTAGACCGACGAATGAATTCTAACGAAAAAAAAAATTATCTTGGTCGCAAAAACGACTCTATGCCGACAAAACTTTGTCTCTACTTCGTCGCAAAAACGTTCAAATTTAATAGTGAATGGGCAAATTACAATGATGAAAATCTTCTCCAAATCGGATGCAGATCCCTCCTACCGTCAACCACTTAATGGCAACCTTATCTTCAGCTTGTGCGAAGGCACAACTTGGTTCTTCGAGCTTGTCATCATTAAAAGCCTGGATCACGATTTTTATTCTCGAGGCAAAATGAGAGGACGACGCCTCTCCCTTTCTTGAATGTGCACCATGCATGTTAATTGACTGGCGCGTGCTGAGGTGGAGCAATGCTCCTCCATCACATCCCCACAGATTTTCAATGCGAATGGTTCAAATACAATGCCATAGAGACCAACACTGAACTAAAAATCCATACACAGTCAAAATTTACACATTTAATATCTTTGGAATGCACAAACCGTGAGAAAACAAGGGCCAATTGTTGACTTAATCAAATAGCATAGCAAAAACTCATGGATGAAAAAGCAAGAAGCCCCATCCATGTGTAAAAATTGCTAAGGAGAAACAACCAAGCATGTTTACCTCCTCCACAGCCGAGCAAAGCAAAGCAGCAACAACCAACAAGAGAAAATGTAAAATGGCTAGGGTTGTGGGCTCGAGGTAGGTAAGAGCAACGTGCATTTACTGCATGTCGCTTCTACACTTACATTCTCATTCATGGCCAGTACGAGCAAGTCGACTATACAACTCTTAACCCATTAAATCCAAATTAATTTAATACAATGTTGAATGCCCCATAGTTTGCCAATATTCAAATTTACAAATCCGCTAATCCTTGTCCAAAATTATCACGTAACACATATATCAAAACCTTGCTAAGGGTACCAAGTCACAACTTATATTTCCAATTAAACTCATGCATGCAACCCTTATAGCAAGAAATCAAGGTGATCACTGCACCATACATTGCATAAAACTTGAAACATGGAGTTTAGATCTTTTATCAAACTAAATGCAGCATAGTAACACTTGTGAGGGTTATATAAAGACAACATCATTTCTCCTTTAGTCACATCGCCCATAACATCTTCTGATCAATTTTCGACAGCGATTTAAAAGAAAATAAACTGTAGAGCTCGTATCACAACTAAGTCATAAGAACATAAAAATGAGTCATCCTTCCTTCATATTCACACACGGAGTCCCACCTATATAGTATCTTATCAATTATACATAAATAATAAGGCATTGCAACCCATTTGCATGTAGGTACCCTACGTTGCGCTTTTGGGCGTCAACAACACTACCTCCATTATGCATATAAAACATATTGATGTAGAAGCATCTACTATTCCTTTGAATTTCAAAACCCACCATATCAGGGTCATGCATTGCTTCAAGTCCACGTGTTATTAAAGGATTCCAGAAACACCCAAAAAATGGAAATCTTGGATGCCCATGAAGAGCCATATGTTGTGAAGACACAAATATTCTCCATGCAAGATATCTTAAGTAATATATGCATAAGAAGGAGGAAGGAAACAAAAGAATGGAGGCTCAAATGAATAGGTAGAGAGCACTCTAAACACAGAAGAAACAAGAGAAGGCTTCCATGGCATTCAACCTAGTAGACCAACACAATCTATAATGTAAGAGAGGTGAGAGAATGAAGAGGTTGAGATATTTTAGTAAGATCATATTGTGTAGAATTGAATAATGGAGGGATCAACATACTAGAGAGTGTTTTTTCACTAAGGGGTTTCCACTATAATCATTGTGTTAATGAGTGTTATTTGTGTAAAGTAAGTTGTTAATCTATAGATAGAGAGTGCTTTAGACTAAGAAGAAACAAGAGAAGGTTTCCATGGTCTTTATCCTAGCAGCGCAATATAATTTGTAATGAAAGGGAGATGAGAGTATGAAGAGATCAAGAGCCTTTAGTAAGAGTGAATTCTGTAGAATTGAATAATAGAAGGATCAATAGACTAGCGAGTGGTTTTTCCCTAAGGGAATTACAATAAAATCATTGTGTTAATGTGTGTTATCTGTGTAGAGTAAGTTATTAATCGATGACCCATATCCCATGAGTATTAGTCACAAATAACCAATTTCTCATGGTTTTAAATAGTCCACTTAACACTCATTGAATTGGGTGATACTCATAGGGGTGAAGAAGTGGAATTTTGTAATGTCCCCCACCTCTTAGAGAGGTGATGAGGAGACTTAGTGGCCTGGGCACCCCAACTAGGTCATAGTCTCACACTGAGGGGGGAAAAGTCAAGAAGTTAAAAGTTATATTTTTAAGTTGACTTAAGAAAGGAAAAGGATAAAGGAGTAAAAGATAACTCAACAGAAGAATAGAAGATTA
>ML786443.1:34112-49627 GCA_009831015.1 Picea engelmannii | reverse complement strand
ACTGAGATTGTAAGTCGTTGAAAAGCTTGTTTTCCTGTGAACGACAGTGTAGTAACTCATAACCACCCGCAACAATTTTACACTTATGGAATGATTGTGCTTAAAGGCTTATTCTACAGTTTAGTATAGAAATTTTGATACAAGTTAAGATGAGTTTATGCTAATAACAAAATTTAAAATAAATATAAATTATGAAATTCAATCTATATAATTACAAACTTTACAAATTTTAGTAGCAAAGCTTCTATTTTTAAATGCTAACTAAATTTTATATATATATATATATATTATCTTTCCTTAAACTTATATACTTTAGTAGGAAAGCTTATGTTTTTAATGACACACTAACATTTATATGTATATTTAGTTTTTTTATCTTTGCTTAAACTTAAATTGAAAACAGTGGATAGAAGTTTCGGTTAAGTTATGATATGATATTTTGTATAAAAGAAATTGATATTATGAATTTGAGATGTATTAAGATTAACTAGATAGACTTTGCTATGAGGTTTTTTTCATTAATAGTGGAGTATGTGTAAAAAAAAGGTGTTAGATTTAAGTTGATTAAGATTAAGATAAGTAGTATTAAAGGAAAGTATTATAATATATAATTTCTACTTGTATTATGTGTGATCATATTTGAAGTTGTTATGATTATTGATTATGATTAGGTAGAGTTGATCTCTACGTAGACTATGTTTTTTAGTTTGTAGGAGTTTGTTGGAACTAGTTGGATGCAAGAGGCTCAACTGGTAGATTAGTTGTATTTATATGTATCATTACATTAATTCAATAGAGTGTTGAACTCATTGTTTGTGTGTAATAAACTCTACTCTCCCATTTTAATAAGATTCAACCACCATGACAGAGGGTTTGGGGTTCCAATGACTACATTAATGTGAATATGCTTCATGTCATGTCCTCACAGTGTGCCTAGCCGAATATTATGATCGTGCACCTCTTGAGAGCATCTAGCACCACGACGTTTCTCGTTTGGCTGCTTGGCAACACCAAGGTTACTTCGTCCAAACTACGCCTCTTCACCTAGAGCATACCCATACTCTGTTCTAGGCTATGGGCAAGTCACACTCCTACTCTAGTGCAAATCTTGTATACTTAGACATCCATTAACAACTTTAACACTTAGTCTTATACAAGCATACATCCATGAGAAACCAAGAGAACTGTGAAACAAATGAAAGACAAAGATAAATAAAGTCCGGGCGGAACGAACCATGCCTAATGCTGTTGACTGCAACTTCATGAGACATTCCCCAGGTCGTTCTCCTCTGGATTGAGTTGAGACGATCTGTGAGAGAGCCCATGTGATGGGTGTGTCATACTCCTCTGGATTGAGTTGAGATGGTGTGTGGTCTCTTGTCGTGCTCCTCTGAACTGAGTTGAGACGACTTGAGATGGTCTCTTGTCAGACTCCTATGGACTTAGTTGAGTCGACTTGAGATGGCTCTCCAGATGGTACTCCTATGGACTTATTTGAGTTGATCTATTGAGAGTGACGTCCATGTGGCTGAGCACAAGTGGACGTGTCCCTAGTGGATGAGCACTAGAGGATGTGTGGATCCCTTGCTATATTGTCTAAGAGAAAGACTTACTGTGTAACCCTAATTGTGTAAAGGGTACAAGTCGGCCCCACTATGTAAAGATAATTAATATTGTGTAAAGATTAATTATATCATTGAGTTATAGAAAAGTGTGCCCTAAATTACAACTCACAATTTCAGACCATGTGTTTTGTGTGAGTGAGAAAGATTATCCACAATGGGGATCGATCTCTTATTTATACAAGACCTAGCACATCAAATAGATGTGTTTATTGGCACAATAGGGCCAACTTCTATAACTCAATGATATAATTAATCTTTAAACAATATTAATTATCTTTACATGGTGGGGCCGACTTGTACCCTTTACACAATTAGGGTTACACAGTAAATCTTACTCTTAGACAATATAGCAATGGCTCCACACATCCTTTAGTTCTCAACCACTAGGGACACGTCCACCTGTGCTCATCTACATGGACGTCACTCTCAACAGATCAACTCAACTAAGTTTATAGGAGTACCATCTGGAGAGCCATCTCAAGTCGACTCAACTAAGTCCATAGGAGTTTGACAAGAGACCATCTCAAGTCATCTCAACGCAGTCCAGAGGAGCACAACAAGAGACCACACGTCATCTCAACTCAGTCCAGAGGAGTATGACACACCCATCACATGGGATCTCTCACATATTGTCTCAACTCAGTCAAGAGGAGAACGACCTGGAGAATGTCTCATGAAGCTGCAATCAACAACAATCCCTCTCAACTAGGGAGGCATTATCCACCAGCCTAAGTCTCTCACAGAAGTACTTGAACTTCATCCTGGCAAGCAGTTTGGTGAATGCATCTGCAACTTGCTCATGTGTAGAAAGGTATTGCAAATTTACTACTTTTCTCTGCACCATATCTCTAATGTAATTGTATTTGATCTCAATGTGTTTCAATTTATCGTGAAACACAAGATTCTCGGAGAGCTTCACACAACTCTGGTTATCGCAATGGATAATGGTGGAATCCATATCATGACCAAATAAGTCTACAAGGAGTTTCCAAAGCCACACTGCTTCACGGACTGCCACACATAATGCAATGTACTCTGCTTCTGCAGTACTCAAAGCCATAGAATTTTGTTTTATGTTGCATCAGGAAGCCATGGCAGATCCCAAAGTAAGAAAACAATTGGATGTGCTCTTCTGGTTGACTACGCTCCCTGCCCAATCTGCATCGGCATATCCCTGCAATCTCATGTCTACATCGGAGGCATATCTCAGTCCACAACCAACCGTGACTCATAAATATCTCAATACATGTTTCGCTGCTATCCAGTGTGTCTGTCTCGACTGACTCATAAACTGACTGAGTACACTCACTGGATGGCATATATTAGGTCTGGTGTTAACCAGATACATCAATGATCCAATCAGCTATCTTGTAAATATGTGGATCAATCTCGCCTAAATCAAAAGAAGCCTCATTCATTTTCTTCAGATTCATCACCATCGGTGTAGACATGGACTTGCAGTCCGTCGCCCTGAATTTATTCAATATCTCAACTGTGTATTTTCCTTGAATCAGGAAAATCTCATCAGTCCTCTGCCACACTTATAGTCCCAAGAAGTAGTGCATCATACCAAGGTCCTTCATCTCGAATTCAGAAGCCAATGCACGCTTGCATTCAACAATGAGGCTTTCTGAACCGATGAGGAATAAGTCATCAACATATAGGACCAAAATCAGGCATTCATCACCAAAAATGTGGTAGTATAGGTTAGGATCAACAACACTCTTTTTGAATCCCAAACTCATCAAGTATCCATCAAACTTTCCATACCATGTGCGAGGTGCTTGCTTTAGTGCATACAAGGATTTATTCAACCTGCATACATGAGACTCCTTCTCATGTGTCACAAATCCATCTGGATGCTTGATGTAAACCTTTTCCTCAATCTCACCATTGAGAAAGACTGTCTTTATATCCTTATGATGTAGTCTCCAACCCATGGATGATGCAAGATAAATAATCGTATGGATGGAAGTGTATCAGGCAACATGAGCAAATGTCTCCTCATAATCTATTGCCTCCACCTGAGAGAATGCTCTAGGCACAAATATGGCTTTGTACTTCTCAACACTTCCATCAACTGCATGTTTGATATTATAGATCCACTTGGAAGTCACTATAGACTTCCCTTCCAGTCTCAGAACAATATCCCACACATCATTCTTCATGATGGACTGATACTCTTCAATCATGGAATTTTTCCAAGACTGTTGTCCTACTGCTTCTCCATGACAAGAAGGTTCAGTATCAACGATGTGACTCATATATGAAATATAGCTCGAAAATATATGTGGTCTCTTTCTCTCTCGGAATGTATCACGAGGAGTTGCATGTCCCTCTGCCTCCTGCAAAGTCTGTCGATCCCATCTAGGCCTCTCTCGACCTACTACCATGTATCTGGGAACATCAATTGGAGGTATAGGATCAACAGGATCAACTGGATCAATAATTTTCTCCCTCTAAACTACTGAAGGGGGAGAAGGTACTGTCTCTTCCTTCTTCTCAAATAGTGTGACTCCCTTTATTTCAAGTGACTCCCTCTGAAGTCGGAAGGATAAACATCTTCTTTTTCCTGTGTTTCTAACCTGGAGACATCCAATATCTTCTCAGGTCCTCTACTGTATCTACAGTACTTTGTTGGCCTCCCGTACTAGGATAATAACCAAGATGACCTTCCGTAGGGATACCAATCAAAATGGCCTCTTGTACTAGGATAATAACCAACCAAGAAGAATTGGACTCCCGTACCAGGAATCATGGCCCTTCAATAATGAAATGAGAAATCCGGCCTCCTGTACTAGGATAATAACCAAGATGGCCTCCCGTAGGGATAACAACCAAAATGGCCCCGTGTACTAGGATAACAACCAACCAAGAAAATTTGGACTCCCGTATCAGGGATAATGGTCCAAGTCATGAGGGATCCCACACCAGGGATAATACCCTTTATTATAAAAAACAAGCTACCACAGAGTAATGAAGAAATCAATTAAGGAAAGTAGTACAAAACTTACCTTAGTCTGCAATCATGCTCAATCTTGCTTTTGGTATTCCCTAAAAGACCGAGATAGAGAATAACTCCTAGTTGTTCTTGCTTGCATTCCTTGACTTATTTTGAGGTGGCTTTTGTTGCTTTCCTTTCACTTCACTAGTTGTAAGTCTAGTCTCATAGTGACAAGGGATCGAAACCTTGCACATTACTAGTTGCAAGTCTAGTCTCATAGTGACAAGGGTTTGAAACCTTGCACATTACTAACTACAAGTCTAGTCTCTTTGATATTCAAGTCTAGTCTCCTTGAATAAGGTGCACTTATAGCACAGACTCAAAATTTACACCAAGAATCATTTTGAAACAAGTTTTCATAACTTTGCCTCAAAACTGAAATTTTTCAAACACAGATTTTGATATGCTTCCTGTAGCAACATTGAAACTTGTGCGCAAGATGAATCTCAAGTTTGGCCTAGCTTCTCCTTAACCTTTTCTTGGTTTATGAAAAATATGCCTTCCAAACCTTTCCCTCAAAATTTTCATGAAGTATGTCTTATTGCTTCAGAAAATTTGGCCTGTAGAAGATCTCAAATTTGTCTTTGATCACTTTGTTGTAGTTGCAGATTTACCACACAAACTGCTTCAGAATTGTTACAAAATTGTTTCAAGACAGACTTTAGAATTAGTCTCAGTAGTGTCATAGAATAGGCCTCTAATTCTACCTTCCTTCCTCATACATTTACCTTAGGTTTGCTTCAATTTTTCTTCTTAACCTACTCGCATCTGTGCCTCATATCTGTCAATAATTTGGCCTAAGAACTGCTATAAATTTTTTGGAATATACTGTTGAAATTACTAAGACAACTGAGAGGGGGGGGGGTGAATCAGTTGTTACTGTGCTTAAATAATTTTAAGTCAATTAAACCATTTTTAATATTTCTCCAAGTGACCATCAATATTATACAACATATGGACAACATAAATAATGAGCATCACTCACACAAGATATACATAGAGACAGATTTTCATGAGGAAACCCATAAAGGGAGAAAACCTCTTCTTCTTCAAAATCACAGGTAGTCTTTTAAGTTGTGTACATCATCTATAATTGAGCACCAACTCAATGTGAGGCTACTACCTTTGTTTTACAAGCTCCAACTTGTTTGAGAGCACCAACTCTCTAGTTTCTCTAGCACCCACTAGAAGGAAGAAACAACTCCCTAAGTGTTCCAACACCAACTGGATGGAAGAACCAACTTCTAGTCACACAGGCACCAACCTGTATAACAGAGAACAATTGTTCTCCCTTGCACCACCCTGCCACCCTGGTTTTTCTGGCTGCAACCAGATGGAAGCTACAAATCCCTGTGTTCAAGCACCCACTTGAACCTCTAAGGACAACAATCCTCCCTAGCACCTCCCTACCACTCTTATTACAAATAAATGATTGAATAACCAACAACACAGATAAATCAATTCTTACCACTTCTTCACTATTATGCAATTCTTCTTTGCTACACTATTCTTCTGCTCTGTTCATACTTGGGTTGACTTTCTATCTCTTTCTATCTGTTCTTTCTCTGTCCTTCTCATGCTCTTTGATATGTGCACATTCTGCTCTCTTCACCTTTTCTCTTATGTTCAACTTCTGTTCCTTATCTCTGAGCTTTCTTCACACTGCGCATACTGTAATTTTACCTTTCTATGGTTCAACTCGTTTTTCAGTCAGAACAGCCAACCATGCACAGTCACTGCGTGTTACTTTTATGCACTACACCAATTTCAGTTACACCTTGAATCCCTAGAACAACAACGCTTCAGCAACTGAAACGCCAACCGTCCAAGAACCATGATTCGGTTCTGCTAACTGAATCGTAATTGAACAGTTAATCGTAAAGATCAACAGTATCCCTTCGATCAGATTCTTGATTAACCTGCACCGTTGGATTACAAATTATGGGTCTCGCGCTTACTCCATATGCCCACTGGTTGTGACCATGGGCCTAATCAAAATGCCTTTCGCATTTCGCATTTTGGCAATCCTGTGGTGAAGAGTCTCGACTCTTCAGGTTGCGATCGTCAAAAAGGAGCTTAGTTTGGTGCTAGCTCCTCCCTCTCACATGACCACTGGCAATGACCACAGCCTATACCAAAATCCATTTCGCATTTCGGCATTTCGGCATTCCTATGATGAAGTGTCTCAACACTCCAAGTCATGATCCCTTAAATGGAGCTTAGCTTCATGCTAGCTCCTTCCTCCAGCCTTTGATGATGTGACCTTGTCTATGACCATGGGCCAGTCCTTATCGCGATTTCACATATCACGAGTTGGAAGGTTAGAGTATTTCCTTCCTTTGACTTTCCAGTCAACGAAATGTTAATCCCTCGCCACATGTCCCTCTTGGATCAACGATCAAGATCTTATCACGATTTCGCAACTTCACAGGCCTTCGTCATGCCTGATCAACGGTCCATGATCTCCCTTTGATCAATGACTCAGATTAAATCGTGGTTTCACATTTCGTGATTTCAAAGGATAGAGCACCTCCTTTCTTTGACTTTCTAGTCATTGAGATGCCAATTGCTCGCCATGTGTCCTCTACATCCAACGTTCCACAACATACCTCGATCCAAAGGTCCAGATCAATCCTCGATCTGATAGCCAAGATCATTTTGGGATTTCGCATATCGCAAGTTCCCACACCATGCTCCATTGACTCCCCCAATGTGCAAGTCAGTGAAATTCTAGTCGCTTGCCACGTGTCCTTCTTGAATATGGATGGTCCAGATTTCTCCTCGATCCAACGGCTGAGATAATGTCGCGATTTCGCATAGCGCGAGTTCGAGAGGTGAGGACACCTCCTCCCTTTGAATTTCCAGTCAGCGAAATGATGATCTTTCACCACATGTCCTTCTTGGATTGACGGTCCAGATTTCTTCTCGATCCGACGACTCAGATCATATCACAAGTTGGAAAGTTAGAGAACTTCCTTCCTTTGACCTTTCAGTCAGCGAAATGATGATCTGTGACCACGTGTCCTGCCCAAAGATGGACGGTCCTCCTTCTTTCAGGATTTTGTAAGCCTTCTTCACCTTGCACTTTAAATAACATGCAGGTTCTCCTGGATCCAACGTTGGTCAGACCTCGGGCTCAGATCTGACACATGAGATCTGTTCTCTTCTACTGCGCACTCCTCCTATCTGAATTCAGATCTGACGGTCATTAAGAAATATGAATGGGATCCAACGATCCAACGACAAATATGAATGGGATCCATCAAGAAATATGAGTGGGATCCAACGATGATCTGACCGATACCGAGGTGTCTGTCGATTGATGGTTCACAGCAATTGCAGGGTCCCAACATGCGTTCTCTTTATCAGAGAGCTCAACCTTCGCAATCTGGAAGTCGTCGATCTTCCAGCCCAACGAGATCAACAGAAATGGTGAATTGTTGACCGCGAATTAGCGCGTCCACTAATTTCACCTTCGCGCTCCGCAATGATTCCCCACCCTCTATCTCCATTCATAGATTGACGGTTCACAGTGATTGCGGGGTCCCACCACCGCAATCTGATAAGTGCTCGCTCGACTCTAGTCTAATCCTAGTCATTGATCTTCCATCCCCAATGAGATCAACGACGCGGGTTGATTGCGGGCCATGAACTAGCAGGTCCGCTAAATTCACCTTCGCACTCCGCAATGATTCCCAACCATCGATTAAATCGAGCAACTGGTGTTTGATTTAGTAACTCCAGTGAGTATTTGAGTCGATCTGATGACCAAGATGACCTCTCCTCCCGTTAAACAGCTCACATCCATCTCTGCTATCAGATTCTTAAGTCATGGATAGTAATGGTAACTTGACTATCATCTACCTCCTAGATATGACGGTTGGGACGGTTCCCAAGCATCTTCGGGACTTCAGGACTTCGGGAATTTTACCTCCCTTATGATCTCACTTAGTTCACCGAACTCGCAAAATCCGAATAACTCCAAGGTTAACTCCCACGCTCTTTCCCGTACCCAACGGTCACAACAGACTGTAGCTTCTTTTGAATAGATTTCGTACGTTTGTCTTCCAAACAAGGGACCTTCCCTTTTGATACTTCAACCTTGTTTTTTTTCTTGAGCTTCGTTAGCTCTGAAAGGCTTAAGATCCTTGCGCTCTTTCTCTTGAACTTAAAGCTTGGAAGAATCCTTTTGCGCACCCCCTTACGCTCATTCTTCAACCCTAGAACTTAAGTGGTTATCAGTCTCTACCTACCTCGTAGAGAGCCTGTGCATACGTGCACTATCTCACCTAAGATTTAACAGACTCCCTCCTCCAAGGGACTCAAAACGACTAGGAGTGTCGACATGCATACGTGAAATTGTGCCCAAGGTCGACGAACTCACAGTTCATGGATCTAGCTTAAGCCGCCACAGGGCACAAGCATTTACGAATACAAAAAATGTCCAATCCATACTTGCTTAAATACACAATTTAAACGAGAATAAAGAGATACAGTATAACCATTAAGCAAACATACACATCCCTGGGTCCTTCACATTATATCCCTTTTCATTACATAATTATAGCTTAATTTCACAGGGTTTGAGAATACTTATCTATTACAAGTTGCATCCAACCAACTGATTGTGGGTGTGCGCCTTTCCACCCAACCATAGGCTCAGAGGCATTCATTCTTAGCACTATGGACACCCCCATGCCAAGCCATGATATCACTAGGGAGTTTATGCCATCTCTTAGAGAAACTCTCTCTATCAAAGCGACCCTACGAGGTTTATCAGATGCTTCCTCAGCATCAAGCTCATGTTCAGGTCCTTTAGGCATTGTTCTTGGCACTTCCTTTGGGTTCGCACATCTCCCTTACAAGTTTGTGCTCTCGTCCCCCGTGTCTCCTCTCTTGTTGTGTCTATGTATGTATCTTACTTTCCCTCCTCTTGAAGGTTTTCGACCTATCATGTTCCTTCTGTCAGAAGGAAGCTCGGGTCTGTGGGTCTCTGTGGTACTTTGAGCTGACATACTGCAGTTAGACCATGTTTCCATTCATGGGGGTGGTTGATAATTCAACCACTGGTCCTTTCTTCATTAACTAACTTATTTCCTCTAGAGATATCATGGCTCGTACTTCAAGGCTTCACCCCCCCAACAGTCAGTTATGGGCAGTTTAACAATAATACATTTACATTGTCCGCATGCCTTAGCATGGTAATCCTATTTTATGATTAATTACAAGCTAGGGGAAACAGGGGTGTTACAATTCTCTCCCCCTTAAAGGAACATTGTCCTCAGTGTTCTTTCTCAAAAACACTTGTCATGCCTTTCTCATTCAGTTGTTTCGGAAATCTTGATCCTTCTTCCTCGGTTAGGTCCTTTTTCAGACCTTAAATATTGGTCACCTACTTTCAATCATTCTTGGACAGCAAGCATGTTAATCATAGTCTTATGCGAAAACATTGCATAAAATTTCTAGGAAAATTTCATAATCTTAGCACAATAATTATTTGTGTAGTTTGTGGATTTGTATCCACATGGTTGTTTTGTTATCCAGGCTCATTGTTTTTTCCTTGACATAACCATTGGGTGCATGATCCCCGTCAATATTTTACAGGAACTATCAAAGGTTTCATCTTCCTTGCGGTCACTCACCCTCCAGGCCCAGGCTCAAGAATCCCCTTCTCTGCTATACAGTCCCTCGGGTGATCCATCTTTCCTTGCCAAGGTTTTCTCACATAGGAATAATTCCAGAGACTCTATCGAGTCTTACAATCGATGCATCCCTCCAGCTTGTGTTACCTAAACACAACATATTCTAGGCGATCATGGCTTACCACAGGGTTCTCATGGCTCAGCAGTAGCCATTTTTCATGCTTTTATATCTTGACAGCCTTTTGGCTCAGCTAAAGTTAGGGACGAAGGTTACTCTCCTTCTCCTGGCACAAAAATAGTTAGGGACGAAGGTTACTCTCCTTCTCCCGAATTAATCATAGATAGGGACGAAGGTTAGTATCCTTCTCCCGAGTCAGTCTATATTTCATGCGATCGGATTATACTCTTTCTCACAGTTCTCCCTCGAACCCGAGAGCTCAGTTTCTCGTCTCTGCACTCTTCGCAGATCTTTTTGTTTCCCTATATCACAAGTATACAGAAATTCATGAGACATCATAAATTTTTTAAATTCAAAATTTTCTTGTAAATCTGTCATCTGCAGATTTCCAAATTCCACATTTTGTTCTCATGTTTGTTTCGCACAGGAACCAAATTCATAATTATGGGACTTTCCTTCCCATAGCGGTTTGGATTAACAAGCAATTGGTCTTCCTTATGGTATTACAACGCTGCCATATCCAAGACCCATTTGCTTCCTGCACTTTCAACTTCAATCAGTGAAACAAATTGTTAGCTTCCGTGCATCCATGTATATATATTCAAAACCATGCATACTAACAGTTCATCACATATATATATAAATGAAAATGGAGTCCCATTCCTTTCCTATGCCTCATTTCAACATACCAAACCTTTCAAAACATAATTCAACATTTCAAAGGATTTAACAAATGTGCCAATATTCATGGCCACGTTCATACCCAACGCACTCTTGCATTGATTTCAAGTTTGTCACACTTTATGATAGGTTCTTGGCCATGGTGTGTTGGAATTTAACCAACCTCTTCACCACATGGCTTATTCATTTTCGTTCACTCTTACAGTAGGACTATGCTTCCCGCTACAAGATGATCACGATCCCAAATCAGTACACATGAGACTCAAAAGTTTCACAAGCATGCCTTTAAGCATTCTTCCTTTATTAATAACCAGGGTGCCAACACTCATGGCCACCCAAATTTGGTTTTCTCTAACACCTATACAATGTAACTAGAAATGTTGGAAGGTCCTCCTTCCTCAATGAGAAATCCATTGTCTTTCCTTTATGCAAACATGCATTTCCTTGAAGCAATTCCATGTAACGTGCTATCTATAAGCACTTTTTTTTCCAATCGTTCCTTGATTGGTCTATGTATTTATGACATATCAGTTCATGAATTCTTCCGAGGGTTACAATCAGTCTTTACTATCAGAGGTTCACACCTCCATCATTCAGATTCACCTTCCTGAATCATACCCTACTTGGGTACCCAAGGCATACATATGCCTTTCAGCATTTCATACATAACATTTAAGACCGTAAAACATTTCAGAATGGATTCTTACCCAATCCCTTCATACCTTGTGCCACATAGGCATGAACATTTTTATACTTGTTTAGGTTGTTAGCACCCCCTCTGATATTATCCCATCAATGGTGCTCCATGGGGACTTTTAAAATCCCTTCAACAATCTTTCAACAAGAACCTTCTCATAGTCATCCTCTGATTGAGGTTGTTCATTATTGGCAATTGTCTTTCTCAACAGTTCCAATCTATTTATTTCTACACATGACATACATAATAAACACATTAGTCGTCATGTAAATTAAAAATGCAAGTATCATAGCATTTAAATTAATAAAACATTTTCAGACATGTCCTAGCATATCTGTATGCACTTCATCACATTATCCTTAATGTTTTCATGAGTGCAATACCGAAAGTTCTCAGTTGTTTCTGCAGTAATACAATCCTCATCACTATTGTGTCAAAACATTTACTTTCATCAACGTACTAGCTTTCTCATCCCAGAGAAAAACATAATACACAATAAGAGAAGAATTGAGGGCTCTCCCCTTCTTCAAATTCTTTCTACATCGCCTGGGACTTTTCAGCCCAGTTGAGTTATTTCTAAGGCCTCGTTGTCTTTTCTCTGCTTTTGCAATTTACTCCCTGTTTGGATCTTCCTTCTCTTTTCCTTGAGCCGCCTTGGTTAGGCCTCACCCTAACCTTTTTTTTGGAATACAGCAGCATTCTTTAATAGCAAACTTTTTTTTTGTTGTTCATAATGGATCATGAACCTTTGCATCCTGCACATTACCATTCGGTTATCAGAATGATCAATATTCATTTATTAGTCTTCTATTCATTACATGATGTTTTTCAAAATGTAATTCAGGATTCTGGTATATATATATATATATAAGCTTGGGGCTCACTGCCTTAATTCTCAGCAATCATTAAGGTTGTGACCTTGTTTTCCTCACAAAGTCTTCACACAGTTCCTCCATAGGGAACTCCTTCAGCATGCAACTTCCTTATTACATATCCATCACTATTTGTGATGGCCTCAACCTTGGGTTAGCTTCAGCAGTTTACCAAATATCCCATAAGGAATATAAACATGCATCTTTGTCATGTACCCAAATCATGTATCCATACATATTCTAGTTTTGTTCACTTACATCCATGATGTACTTAACCATATTCATAATCCTAAACCTGCCTGTAGCGGTCATAGGTATGTTTCGCAACCCACCTACATCTCTACTTTTAAGATCAGTCAACTCAGGATTTTTCACAATCCTTCTCATGTGATTCTCAAAGGCATAATCATTTGYCTCTTATTATGACAASAGAGCATCTTYTCTCATTTACCCTTTTTATCTAATTATATTAGTATTCATTTATTCTGGAAAAGAGCAATTCTTGCTTTATATTTCACTCATCAGGGCAACCATATTGTATCTTGTAACTATATTCTTACATCATACATGTGCATCACTTGCACATTTAATATCATTCATACCTAAYTGGTATTAATATCAGGCTTCATATTAGGAAGYTTCACAATGCATTAAACCCATGCACTCGAGCATAATTAAACACAGATAAGTATTCATCATGCTAGCTTATTGCTTGCACTTTTTTCATGTCATTCACACACATGGACATATCAGGCTTCTATATCATTTTCCCAAGGATCTTCCAATCATCCTTATGATCATGTAGACACATTCGTGTATAAGTAGGTGCATCTCTTGCACCTTTTTACCTCATGCATTCGCTTGATAGTTTAATTTCATCATTAGTGTCCTTTAGTTTGAGATTTCAGTCACTTACAGGACTAACCTCACAGTCACATCTCGTATTTATGTTGCCTTCTCTTATGACAATAACAAACCAGGGTCACTTTCCTCTTTATGCGACAACATCTAGCAAGAAAACCTTCTTGCCTCAGCATCCATAGGGTTTTCCCATCTCACTTTTCTCTGGTCATGAGGAGTTATATACTCTGATTTTAATTTAAAGAAGTAACTATAACTGCCAAGGATCCTACCTGATCCTATCAGATTCCTTTAAGCCCACAAAGGTATTAACCATTATATAATCCACCATCATCAGTGCTTGAAGTTCCAACTGCCCATGCTTAGAAGCAGTGTTAAGAACACCAAGTCATCCGTCCTTCGGGCTTCAGTTTCCCTTGATAGAAACCTGCCACCTTTAGCTATCCACATTCAAGTCATTATAAATGTTAATTAGCATATCCCTACTCCGGTAAGAGTAGTTATCACTTTGACAAAGGACTAAAGAAATTCCTCTGCTGAAATTCAACAAGAATTTCCAAAATCACAGGTTCAATCTGTAGTCCTTCTCCTTAAGGAGTAAATCCAGATAACAATACCTCCTTACACGACTCGTACATGAGCCCAAGCAGGCCAAGTGTTGTAACTATACTCTGATACCAATTTGTAACACACCCACGATGGGGCTACAAATTTTCGCTTTTCTTAAAGGACAGATTCTCCATCCATGGTTTCTAATTTGGAGAGTCGGGGAACCAGCCCGACCTCTCGGTGAAGGATCTCTAATTCTTGAGCCAAACAACTCTCTGAGACCTTGATAGTCTCATTCTATAATTAAACACAGACCCTTTTGTCTTCATGGTGTAGGTCTAATGGTACCCGTGACCTTCTCTTTGCGCTTGCAAGATCTCTGAGTTTGGGAACTAGCCCCTTTTCTAATAAGCCCCTCCTTGAGGTGACCTTGGGCGATAAACTCATGTAACCATGTGATTGTTGGTACGGCCAAGGGTGGTTTGAAACCAAACTACTTTTCACCCTGTAATTCATCCCAAGCCTCCACGTATCCTTTCTCCAAACCGTGGTCTAGATTGTGGCCTGCCCTCAACATTTTAAAGTTCGTGCACCTTCTATCCCTGCAATGCGACAGGACCTTTGATCTCATGATATTGATGGTACTCATGAATTGATGACTCAGATCTGCCCCTTTTAAATCAACGGACTTTATTTGCTTCGGGACTTCGGTATTCGGAGTTTTCAACTCTCAAACCTTGTTTTCTCTACAGTGGCTATCTCCCAGAGTGGAAGATCTGTTGACACCTGTCCTTCTCAATTGGTCGGTTCACATGAACTCTGGCTCTCCGACCTTCGAGAGTTCTTGTTCAATACCTTCTCTTTCTTTCAGAGTGATTTCTCCCAGAGTGGCAGATCATTTTCCATGCGTCCTCTCAAAATCAACGGCCTTGGTCCTCTTTGGGACTTCGACACTTTTCAACCAAGACCAAATCTATGGCCTTCAGCTCCCCTCTCGATCAATGGTCAAGATCCTGCTTTAGAACTTCAGCACTTTCAAACTCTTCTCCTTTGCATTCTCCTGGAGTGCTTCCACCCAAAGTCCATGATCTGTCGCCACGCGCCCTTCTGGATCTACGGTCCAGATTCACTTCGGGTCTTTGGCTCTCCAGGCTTCGGGAGTTTCGATTCTCAACTAAAAATTTCGAAGTATTTTTCCTGAGAACTATGATTTATTGACATGTGTCTCCTGTCGGCCAACAGACGGGATCCACTTCGACCCTTCGTGTAACACCCTGTTTCCCCCAAATTTGTAATTAATCCTAATACAGGAATTACCATGCTAAAGCATGATGAAAATGTAAATAACATTATGAATTTATATTACAGAACTGCTGAGAGGGGATGTGCAGAAAAAGAGACCACGA
>ML786442.1:273156-304132 GCA_009831015.1 Picea engelmannii | reverse complement strand
ACCCTAGCTGCAGTGCTTCTGGAAACTGCTCCTGCTAGTAACCCTAGCGACAGTTCCTCAACGAGCTCAATGTCTAGCGGCTATGTTTCCTTCCAGCGTTTTAGGCTGACTGAAGGGGTGTGGGCCCATAACCTGTTAGAATACAGAAGATGGTGTGCTCGTTTTACCATTGACGATACCCTCGTCACCCAACCACAGGCCGAAGCCTCCCTTCGAGCACCTTAACCTTGACTGAGAATTCCTTCGGAAGCAAACCCTAGGCTAGATAGCCAAACAAAGAGTAGCGCATCAATCCCCAAGGATAGCGCATCACAAAAGACTGATCAAATGTTCCAAACCCTAGCCAAGAGATATCCAAGCCAATACTGAAACTAGCTATTGCTGCAGCTGCACTTGCAACCCTCCTCCAAACTTGCGCACCAGACTGCAACTGCAGTGCACACCAACTGGGAAACTGCAATTCTGAGATGCTGCAAATGAGAACTGGCACCCTGTATTTATAGTAATCCTGCCAGTTTTGCTGGGGCTGACTTCTCCTTCTGGGTATGTGTCTGTTCAGTATATTATTATTATTTCTGGCCGACTTCTTCTCTTGGAGGCTAATAGCCTAATATAAATTATCTTCTTGAGCCGACAAGGCTTCTAGGGTTATTAGCCAATTCATTAGGGTTTCTCTTGCTTCCTAGAGTCTTCTATTCTCATCAGGTTCACACGTGGGGGTAAATACCTCCCGCAGCTACCATAATATTAACACTTCCAGGGTCAATGTTCCAATGGAGAGGGCACAACCCCCCTAGGTCAAGCTCTCCGAGGGTGCCTCTGGTGGAACGTCCTCCTCTTCTCCGGTGCAAAGTCTCTGATCCATCTCTGTCCTGTCTCTGCCCCCTGATGGGGTCTCAGCATCCATTTGGTGGGATCTTCAGCCCCATGGAGGTCCGAACTAATCATCTCCCCATGTGTACCGATCCACATGGTACCTGTCCGTCGAGCAAGATCCTGCACATCAACCGCTGTGCCCTCCATGGGCTCATAAGTCAAAGGGATCATAGCAATGTCAATCACATCTCATCGTCAATATTATTAAACATGTGCATAAAATCCCTAATACCTCAGTTAAAAGCTCAAAGACATTACACAAGCTTGCAATACAAGTTTGGAGAAAATGACAGGGTGTCCTATTGGGCTAGTGTCCACTGGAAGAGGAAAGTTTCCGGAAGAGACCTCATTTGAGCCATGTAAGTGGGTGATGTGGACAAGGGATGTCTAGGCAAGTGGGTGCAGTGAGAGCAGAGGATGCAAAGCTTTACCTATGGGTGCCTTTGTAGAAGGTGAGTTGCACATGTCTTGGATGCAAATTTTTCCAAGCCCATGCCTTTTATTTTTTTATTGCTTTTTCTTCAAGAGGCTAATCAGGGGACACTGCCCTGACATGGTGACCAGTGGTGGCAGCGTTACCCACAAGTACTTTCACAGAGATGAGAAGGTTCGCTCGCGATGAGACCCCATTTCCCTTGGCCATGCAACCAAAGGTCACTACCCTGGCGTGGTAGCCAGCTGGTGGTAATGTCATACTGCTAGGTACCCATGGACCTAATAGGTTGGCTCCTGATGAGAACCCCTATCCTCTGACTAGGTCTTGTTTTATTGTTTCTTACAGGTCCCTCTTGTTTCTTGCTAAGAAGCCTTTTATTGCTTTCTCGGGGATCCATGGGCGAAGCATTTCGAGGTTTTATTCTTAGGCTTTTATCTTTTGCCAGCTTGCTTTTACCTTTTGGGCCTTTAGCCCCTTCTTCCCACGCGATAAGGTGCAATCCTGAAAATAGGTCAACCACGTGCCCAGACAAGTGTATTGGGGCAGATGAGCGGGAAGCAAGATGAAAAAGTGGAGCTATGACGGGAGCAGACGATGGCTTTTCAGAAGTCCCCCCAGTGGCAAACCAAAACCTACAGACATAGGCTTACTAGGGCATCCTGTCAATTCCCCCAGACATGGTCAAGTGGGCAAGTATAAGATCCAAGCATTTGTTAGAAATAAAAGGAATCAGATGCACATATTCAAGGGTTTTGATGATCAAAGTGACACATACCATGATACCCGGACTCGTTACCTCATGGAGCAAGAACCATCTCTGACACAAGACCAAGCTGATGGTAATGGATGTTGTTGCTGCTGACAAGATAGAGACGCTGAAAGGAAGAAAAGGTGGGCCCTCCAGGGCCATGCTAAAGTCGATCCGGCTCTCGGTACTCCATGTCTAGGACCTATGGGCCTCGAGACATGATCTCCTAGTTATCCCTAAAAGTGGGGGATGAAAGTTCCCTTGTGGTTTTGAGCCTCTAACCAAAAGAGGGAGATGTTGGTACCTTTGTACCTTGTACTTTATGTCTAATTTCACTTTGACTTAGGAGTTTTAAGTCAAAAGTGAAATTAGTCACTTTTAGCCAAAAGTGACAATTAATTCACAAAGTGGGTGAATTAATAGACATAAAGTGAACTTAGGGAACTTAACCCAAAGTGGGTTTGTGAATGAGATTATTGTGGGATGATCTCAACCTTTGATTAGAGATGGCATGGGGAGATCCTATCCATCCAAATCCTAGGTATCCTTATGGATGTTTAAGAGGGGTGCATAGGTGCCTTGGAGGCTCATTCACTCTTATGTTCACTTGGAGAGATTGAGAGGGAGCATGATGATGAGGTTGGAAGCATTAGTTGAGGGAAGCTTGGGTGCCTCCTTCCATGGAGGGCTAATATAGGCTTAGACCCTCATTTATTTGTGGTGTAGCTTCTTGCTTGGAGGAGGGTGCACTATAGGAGGAGGGTGCACTCATAGTAGGCACAAGTTGGACGATCGCAGATCCGTCAGTTTCAGTGGAGAGGTAGCACACAAGAGAATCTTTATGTGCAAGGGATTCTTTTTCAGAGCTACAAGGATCAAGGGTGCATTGTTTTAGTGGATAGAGCAACAAAGGGAGAGGGCGCACTAAGCTTGGGTGCATATCTCCTTGGATCCTTTGGCAAGGCTTGAGAGGAGCTATGTATTCAGGTTCCATTGTATTGTATTACTTGTTGTATCCTATGCTTTAGACATCACTTATATATAGTTCCATTCCAAACTGGTTTTCCCCCAGGGGGTTGTATCCAGGGTCATGTTGACCAAAAATACCTGTGTCCTATTTTCATGCATGCTTAGAGTTTAGATCAGCATTTCATAGTTGTAAAGAGTAGAGGAGTCTTACTTGTTTTGAGTTATATTGAATGTGCTCACATTGGATTACGAAAACACTTGCAAGGGCACGTCAAAGAACACTTAACCATAAAATTTATGAGCAGAAAAGTATCTTGACTGTTTGCTGTCCTAAAACGCAGCGAAGGACAGTTTTGGAGATTGAAACTTAGAGCTCATAAGAGGCCAAGGATAGACCTGTTTGAGCAGCCTCATAGGACCTCAGTTTTCTTCAGTTGGTAGGCATGTAGTCAAGGTTCAAAGTTTGTTTAAATAAAATATTTTCAAGTCTGAATGGGTTGTTTGGTTAAATAAAAAAGAAATGATCTTGACCAAGGGGACAATGATTTCCTTGGTAATGCCCCAAGCTAGGTAGGTTTCCAAGGAAGGAGCTTGCGACCACTACAAGGAGCCCATGATAATGAAGAAACACTAGCCTAGAAAGGAAGGGATATTGTGATTCAAAAACATGGTGGTCCGTAATAGAAGACGAGCTCAAAGACCGAGGCTTGTGGAAGGGGTTCCAACATAATAAAAATCAAGGCCAAGATTTTCTACTCAAGGATGAGGAGAGAACCTACCACAAAAGACAAATGAACAAAACAAACCCCCCCAAAAAAACACAAATTTGTTGCTAGAAATCTTAGTAAATTTTAGAAACTTAAATAAAGGTTGGAACTGTTAGTATTTTTCCCGAGCAATGAGATGAGGAAACCCTCATACATGTTTCTGATTCGCCAAGAGTGCTTGAAGGACAAGGCAAAGAACATACATAGATCAGTGAAGGAGTGCTATGGATCTTGCTGAAAAAACTAGTAAACCAAGAATAATGTGGGAAAATATTTAAATAAAACTTAATAAAACAAATGTTTTACTACCTTTTCGGATCACTGGAGAGGAATGAGCATATCTCAAGCAAACATACTCCTTTTCAGACGCAACGAAAGGCATTCCTTGTTGGAAAGAATGTTCCAAATGCATTGGAATGGTTCACTCGGCCCATAAATGCTCATAAATAGTAGAAACATAATTTCTCTCTGTGCAAGTGAGACAACTACCAGGGTTGACTGTTCAAAGGACAAACTCAAACTTCGATTCACACAATACTCCTTCCATAGTTGTAACAGGATATTATGGTCTTGATCAAGAAATAAGTCAATCTTTAGATGCGCTTTGATACCATGTTCGAAAAATAAGGTATATTCACACATGCCAAACACCTTAATGCATTCACTCACATACAAGTCAAAATAGAGACACCATTGTTTATGTGGTTAAAAACCCTCAAAGAGGGAAAATAGTGCATGGCACTAAGGAAAATCTATTTATGAAGAAAACAATTTACATGAACATCTCTCACATTGATTATCAATGAATGATCCTCCATGCTCTTTAAATAGAGATCATGGACCAATTGAGTGTTGAGCCACAATTCAAATGTCTTTAATATTGAGGAGATGTTGAACTATCGAATCACTCACGTTTAAAACATGATTGTGATTGTCGGATTAATAAAGTACGAAGGCACACTAAAGAAACACAATAAAAATGCACTTCAACATAAAAGCACATTAGACGAAGTGGAACTTAAACTAGCTCCTAGTGTCGAAATATCTGCATATTGATATGCCTAGAATACTAGGCATGCCATATTTTGTTTTCTTTCTTTTTTATATTTAATGTTGTTTCAGGACTAATCTCTTTTAATGTTTTTGGATCCTTGCAGAAATGATCAGTCAGATCAGGCAATTATGTTAGCACTTAATGGAAATTACACCAAACTTGATGCCTCTTGGAATAGTAGGGAATCTAGATTTTCTGGGATTGACAGTGATGTGAAAATCTTTCACTTTGATGGAGAGAAGAAGCCATGGTTAAAACAAGCCGAAGGTAGAAGACACACCAATATGACTAAAATCTGGTGGGATTACCTCTCTCTAACAGCAGATCATCTATTGAGACAGCCAATTGCATAACAATTTTGGACAATGAAAAACTCTAGAGAGCATTCAGTAGAACAGGGTGTGGTTTGTATATGTCTGCATGTATATCCAGGACTTCTAGTATGAACTCTTTTAGTTACTAAAGCTAGAATATGGCTAGAGACTTCCTTGTGCCTTTAAAAAACACCAATTTGGGCCACTGATTCGTAAGATCATATCATTTTTAAATGGCGGTGATTGGTTCTATGCTTGAAATCAACATGAAATTATAATTTGTCTGCAGAAGTCTATTCTCAAGTATTGGTGAAGCAGGTCAGCACATTTGTAGATTGTATATGTGAAAAAGTGCACTAGCAAGTTGGTATTCCACAAATTGATAGCATGGCTGCAATGGTTAAATAATTCAATAGAAGTTTGTATTTGGTCATTTATTGAAGACGCTTACAAGCAAGTTGGAGAGTCACAATTTCAATGGAGGGGTTTATGATGTGGTACAAACAGCTAAGAGTGAAGATTGGACTGGATCTTTTTCAATAAGAAAGATAGAGTGTTATGCATTAACTTGACAAGATTTGCAAAGTAAAATGGCAATACCAAGCGTACAAAAAACAATAACTTTTCAGAGGTGACATGACTTGAACCCATAACAATCTGTTTTGTAGATTGATGTTCTGCCATTGAACAACAGCTCCAAAATTATGATAAAAGACGTGTGAAAAATAAGCTGTGTTATGTTTCTAAGTGACGAACTCTCTGATATTTTTGGCAGAATTATAATTAAGATTGTTTTCTTTCTTTAGTGCTCCCATCAAGTCACCTACTTAGATATGGCCTTGATGTGCCAACTATACAATAAGTCTTTATATTTATGCTTCCTTATCAAGTCACCTACTTAGATATGGCCTTGATGTGCCAAGTACACAATAAGTCTTTATATTTATGCTTCCTTTTAACAGTATATCAGACCGACCTGGTCTATAAGATCTTTTCCGAGAATTAAATTCAAAATTCATTAAAATCTAATAAAAAAATAGATTAAAGATCTTGTATTATTAAGATCTTGTTTATGTGGTTGAAATACTATTTGCCCTCAGTACATATATCTAGTAAACTGAACTTCCAAACATAATGGTTTGTTCCTATAAAATCAGCAAAGAAATGTTTATTCATATTTTCGTCTGCATGTGTTTAAAGTCATTTGCTTTTTTATACTTAATTTAGATATTCATATAGAAACATAGTCGATTTTGGATATCCAACAAAAGTAACGTACCATGCTTTTTGAAGTGATTTATAGAACTATACTTATACTTTTAGGAGTTGCACTACATAATAATAAGTAGCTAGTTTGGGATTTTTGGAAGTTATTTTAGAGAAATATGTTTCAATTAGTTGCATACGCTAGGTGTTAGGTTTTAAGTGGTATTTAGTTTTTCAAATTTACTCTATATTTGCATTCAATCTCAGCATTTTGTATAATAACGTGTTAATTTTGGAAAAACAAATTATAATGAACATAGAATTCTGATGGACCTTTTAATATTGAGTAGCATTATTAATGAACTAAAACTTCATTGATCATAGTTTTTTTAAGTCAAAAATGCATGATAAATGACAATTCAATGAGAATTCTATGGTTCTCTTTTCGTAAAATATGAAAATTATAATTATATTTTATAATTTTTCATTTGATATTTCAAGTGAACACTTTATGCATCATCAAAAAACAAAATAGAAAGTTCCATAGCATTATTGTAAATGATGAAGAAGTTGATTATATATATAAAGTTTGGAAAAATGCAAATTTAGAATACATACATATATATGCATAGATAATACCTTTCACATTCCATTTATTGTTGACAAATTTTTCCTCTTTCCTTCCCCTTTTTATTTTTCAGCATTTCCTAACTTCCCCAATGTTCTCTTTATTACAGTCCCTTGGTCCCCCTCACCCCTATTTCCTACTCATCATTGCTCTAAACCCACACCTCCCTACTTCATGGTTTCAATGTTTGCTTTTATTCTCTTTTTATCCCATTTTATTTCGTTTTTATCATTATTTGCAATGCCACATTTAGAATCTCTCTCTTGTCTAAAGTTATGTTTAAAATCTCTCCCTTGTCTCACAATATGTTTAATTTTCCTTCCCTTATGTTAGTTCAATTTTCTTTCCCTCAATGTCATGTTAGTTCAGTTTTCTTTCCCTCAATGTCATGTTAGTTTAGTTTTCTTTTCCTCAGTTTCAGTTTCATGTTAGTTTCTTTGAGTTGAATTTAAAGACACTTTGGTTTACTTCTCTAAGTTGTTTCATCTCTTTCATCTTTCCTTTTAACCCTTTCATTACCTTTTGTACATAGTTATATTGTTTGTTTATGGCACTCTTAATTTTAAATGGTTATCTATTTTTCCACTTGATGATAGATTGAGTGTTTACCCAACACTTCAAGTTTAAAAATTTCCTACAGTTTACAATAAAATTGTACAATATAGCAAACTGCAAAAATCTTACATTCTAATATATTTTATAATTTAGTTTTAAGGGAGAAATAAATTGAATTTTCCAATACATATTCAATCTATAAAAAAATGCTTATGCTAATTTATTAAGGATTTAAGCAAAAAGAAAATTAAGTAATGAAAATGAAATGAAAAAAAAAAATGCAAATCTTATTTGATGATGGCTAAGCCAAAATATTTTTTTCATCTATCAATATATTTTTATGATAACAAAAAGATCTATGGATAAAAGAATATTAATGTTGTTTACTTAGTGGTAAGCATTCCAAGAAAATTGGGTAGAAGAATTAATTTAATCAAATTTGCACAAATTACAATGACATGCTCAGGCAAACATTTTAATACATTCACAAATTACATTCAAATATATTTATTAAAACACCATGCAAGATAAGTGTTATAAGATACATTTACAAGTTTGATTGAACCTAATGTCAATCACATTATGTCACTTTGGATTGAACCTTTTATTGTTAACTAACAAGAAATGTTTGTCTTTTAAGGGTCATTTTGACTTGTATCAATCAAAGAGGGTGAATATAGCAAAATGACATTGAGTATGATATATATCTAGAGAAAAATACATAAACATTGAGGCTTTAAATGGCCTATATAGTCAGAAAAATATCATACTATAGGCTATAACAAAATTACGAATCGCTACAACATATCTTGATTCATCAAAATCCTTATCATCATCCTTTGCCTTATTCTTTTGTCTTGATCCTCGAGGGACATCACTAGTGCTTGGGATTTTTGGTGATTTTTATCCATGTGGCTCCAAGTCTACCCATCCCGAGTCATCATTTGCAAATGCCATCTACTCACTCTCCATGATCCATTCCAAAGGGGGATCAATATCGTCCAAGACAATGGTATATGTATTAGATATTATATTCAACAAGGTTGCATCTCAATCAAAGGTTGTATTGCAAGAACACAAGAGGGGGGAGACATCAATAATAAGCTTGGATTATGGATTGGAAAGGGTAAGGGTTAATTTTTTTATTTTTTATTTTGGGGGGGAGGGGAGGAGTGGAGGGGGGAAGGTGTTGAAATATTGTAACTGCAAAGAGTATTCTATTTATTATTGACTCATTTTTCATTAGATCAATCCCCTTTTGTGGATTAATCATGTCGGGCATTGTAATTGAACAAATCCCCTTTTGCGGATTGGTCAAACCCTAATTGTATTATGCAAATTAGGAAGTCGGCCCCTAGGCCTAATTAAAGTGATTTTAACCACTAAGAAGGCAAGTCGTCCCTGCCCAGTGAAGAGACACCTTTCCAATGCCTGTTGGATTGTATAAATAAAGGAAGCCAACGCCTCATTATTTCACTCACTCATTCATTCATCAAGTGCTCAAGTTTGGAGAGATGCAGTTGGGAGAAGAAGGAAGAGAAAGCCACATTGCCCAGGGTTGGATATTCTCAAGTGTTTTGGTTTATTGTCTTGGAATTGTATTGGCTATCTATATTAAGGAAGTTTTGTTGGGTTTTCTCCCCTGTGAGGGTTTCCCAGGATAAATGTTGTGTATATTGTGATTGTGTTTCTCTCAGTGATCCTACCTATGCTATGGTTATTTAGTAAATTGAAAAGAAACCTAATAATAGCTAAAAACTTAACATGGTATCAAAGTTAAGCTGAAGAGAACATCTTTCACTAGATAAAGAAAAACGTCATTGTTGTCGTACAAGAAAATTAAGGATTTTTGTTGAAGATGAATATTAGCCTACAAACCATCTAGAAAAGTGTGCCCTAGACTAGGGAACTCTTTGGCACCTTGAGTGCACCTTTTCAGTGGACAGAGCCTCCGAAAAGTCAAACCCTAGTTTTTGACTGGTACAAGAAAACCATAAAACTAGAAGCACCAGAAAACCATAAGTACTAGAAAACCAGAAGTACCAGAAAACTAGGAAACCGTAACTAGTACTAGAAGTACCAGTCCAGATTTCTGCAAGCTCAGTTTCAAGGGGAAAAACTTGAAATTTTTGAAATCTACAGCTCCATCAAACTCGCCTCGGCCCAATGCATCTAGTCCCTTGATCAGAATTTCAAAATTTGAAGTTTGAAAAATTAGGGTTTTCTCATAAAACCCTAAGTTTCAGAATCAATTGTAGTTTAGGAATCAGTTTCAGTATCAATTGCAGTTGCAACATCAGTTGAAGTATCAGCTGCAGTACCAGTTGCAGTCACCCTTGAAGTTTTTAAAAGGGTTGTTAATTATTACCGCTGCTACCAGATGGTGCCACTACCTGCAAATACTATCAGAGGTATGTACTCACATATGTTTAAACTATTAAGTTTTAAAGGGTATTTGCAGGAGAAGGGATCTCTTTCCATAAATACAGAAGGATCTCAGTTCCAACATACTCAGAAGACTAATGCACCCCAGGTTTGATTATCTTGATATGAATCTACTTATTATGACATTATTTTGACCCTATGAACATCTAGGTGGTATGTTGAAATCATACTAACCATTGGTCAAAATTATCAAGGTTGGTTAAATTTGAGTTTATAGAGTTTATTCTCTAACTTAGATTTATGTCAAGATAACATATTGTCTTAGTACAAAAGGCATGTTGAAGAAAGTACTTGTCATCTTGAGTGAAGGAGACCTGAAAGAAAAGCAACACACTCATTCTTGAGGACAAAACTCCGGGATCCAGGTTTGATTGATCAAGTTGATTCAAAACTTACACATTACAAGTAAACACTATAATTGAGGTAACAGTGTTTGAAAAGCATTATACTTGGTAGCATGTGAGCATATTGAGATAAATGCTTAATGTAATCATTTACCAGATACAACTAACATCTCCTCTAGGAGAAACTTCTTGTGTTGATTCCAGGTTACCATGGATGAATGTTTGATCACAACACTAGAAGAGTGTTGATCTCATTTTGTATTGTATTTCTTACTTTTGATCTTTGTTTCAGACAGGTCATAAGTGATAACTCTAAAAAATCTACTTTGACGATTATTTGTGCTATTGTTTTATTATTATCAGAGTATTATTCTTGCTTGTTGTTTTGTTGACCTTTTTTCAGGTCAGAGGTGATAACCTTGATGAAGCTATAGTTGTTAATGTTTAAGCCATTATTATAGATGTTTGCATTTCATTAGATAACAATAGCATAATCCAAGATCACTGAGAAATACACAATCACAAGAGACATAGCATTTATCCTGGGAAACCCTCTAGGGGAAGAAAACCTAGCAAAACTTCCTTAATATAGATAGCCAATACAATGCCAAGAGATATCTATGCTAAAACAGAAAGTCCTCTCCAAGATATGTGCCACTCTCTCTCTCCTTTGCCAGTAACAGATCAGAACTTGTCTCTCAAACTGAGCAAGTGAGTTATGTATAAGTGAGGCGCTAGCCTCCTTTATTTATACAAGTTTGGCACGTGTGAAGTGTCGCTTCACTGGCAGGGCCGACTTCTCAAACTGGGTGGGTAAACCCACCTTTATTATATTTTCGGGTCTGTTTAATATCTGTTGGGGTCGACTTCTTATTCTGCCTATTACAATTGTCTTTTGACCAATCCGCAAAAGGGGATTTGGTCCTATTACAATAACCGACATGATCAATCCACGATGGGGATTGATCCTATGAATAATATATCAATACTAATGAGAATACTCTTTGCAGTTACAATATTTCAACACTCCCCCTTAACAAGAAGGGTATTCTTCAACAACATCATGCGAGAGAGAGAGAGGACAACATCATCAACAACATCAAGTGGGAGGACAACATCATCAATATCATCTTGGTTGGCGTGTCTATAAATCATCGGAAGTTTTCTTCATCAACAACATTATCATTCTCAAAGGAATGCCATCATCATCTACATCAATATGTATTAGTATAAAAACTGATACCTCATCACAACACTAGGCTGGCCCATCACAGTACTAGACTGGCTCTATGTCACATTTGTTACGCTGGTAGCTCAATGCAAGTCACATCTTGCTTTACATCTAACAACTAGGTCAGAAGCAAGGTATAAGTCATCTTGCTTTACACCTAACAACTGGGATAGAAGCAAGGAACACATCATCTTTCTTTATGTCTAACAACTAGGTCAGAACCAAGGAACACATCATCTTGCTTTACGTCTAACAACTAGGTCAAAAGCAAGGAGTCATCTTGCTTTACGTTTAACAGCGAGGTCAGAAGCAAGGAGTACACACATCATCTTGCTTTACGTCTAACAACAAGGTCAAAAGAAAGGAATCATCTTGCTTTACGTCTAACAGCGAGGTCAGAAGCAAGGAACACACACATCATCTTGCTTTACGTCTAACAATGAGGTCAGAAGGAAGGAATCATCTTGCTTTACGTCTAATCGCGAGGTCAAAAGCAAGAAACACACACATCATCTTGCTTTACGTCTAACATCGAGATCAAAAGCAAGGAATCATCTTGCTTTACGTCTAGCATCAAGGTCAGAAGCAAGGAACACACACATCATCTTTCTTTACGTCTAACAACGAGGTCAGAAGCAAGGAACACGCACATCATCTTGCTTTACGTCTAACAACGAGGTCAGAAGCAAGGAATCATATATACTCCCCCTTTCAGGGAGGGTCCTTTCAGACTATACCAAGCTTATCTCGAAAGCGTTCAAACTTTACACGAGATAGAGGTTTGGTCAACACATCAGCAACCTGTTCATCTGTACTAACATATAGGAGTTTCAAGGCTCCTCTCTGCACCATGTCACGGATGCAATGATAGTGAATCTCTATGTGCTTCGACCTGTCATGGAATACAAGATTCTCTGTCATCTTTATGCAGCTCTGGTTGTCACATAGGATCGTGGTTGCTTCCATCTCTAGGTCAAATAGACCGGTCAACAACTTTCAAAGCCATATAGCTTCGCACCTAGCAGAACATCATCTTTCTTTACGTCTAACAACGAGGTCGGAAGCAAGGAACACACACATCATCTTGCTTTACGTCTAACAGTGAGGTCAGAAGCAAGGAATCATATATACTCCCCCTTTCAGGGAGGGTCCTTTCGGACTATACCAAGCTTATCTCGAAAGTGTTCAAACTTTACACGAGATAGAGGTTTGGTCAACACATCAGCAACATGTTCATCTATGCTAACATACAGGAGCTTCAAGGCTCCTCTATGCACCATGTCACGGATGTAATGATAACGAATCTCTATGTGCTTTGACCTATCATGGAATACATGATTCACTGTCATCTTTATGCAGCTCTAGTTGTCACATAGGATCGTGGTTGCTTCCATCTCTAGGTCAAATAGACCGGTCAGCAACTTTCGAAGCCATATAGCTTCGCACCTAGCAGAACATGTGGCAATGTACTATGCTTTCGCTATGATGAGAGAAATACAGGATTGCTTCCTACTCTGCCATGAGATCATGGCTGATCCCAAACTGAAACAACATCCGGAAGTGCTTTTTCTGTCAGCAACGCTTCCCGCCCAATCTAAATTAGTGTATCCACTCAATGTGAAACCATGATCTCCATCATAGCTGAGAACATAACCTATTGTACCTTTAAGGTACCTCATCACATGTTTTGTAGCCACTAAGTGAACACGTCTGGGTTCTACCAGAAACTGACTCAAGGTGTTCACAGCAAAACAAATGTCTGGTCTAGTGTTCATCAGATACACCAGTTATCCAATAATCTGTCTGTACAGTGTGGCATCAATCAATTCTGACGATGTATCGACCAACAGCTTCATCTTCGCTTCCATGGGTGTATTCATGGACTTGCATTCCAGCATGTCGAATCTCTTTAAGATTTCGACTGTGTACTTCCCTTGGTTAAGGAAGATCCTCTCAGGACTCTGTCATACCTCAAGACCTAAGAAATAATGCATTAGGCCAAGGTGTTTTATTTCAAATTCCAAGGCAAGTCTCTTTTTACATTCATCGATGAGTTTTTCTTCTCCAGTTAAGAATAAGTCATCCACATATAGCAGTAAGAGTACTGGCTCATTATCCATAATTTTGAAGTGGAGATTTGAGTTTGCTTTACTCTTGGTAAAGCCTAAGCTCGTCAAGAAACTGTCTATACGGCCATACCAAGCTCTAGGAGCTTGCTTCAATCCGTTTAAGGATTTTTTTAATTTGCAGACATGAGACTTCCTGTCTTCAACCTCAAATCCTTGAGGTTGCTCTATATACACTTCCACTTCGATGACACCATTTAGGAAATTTGTCTTCACGTCCATTTGGTGCAGCTTCCACTTCATCTTAGCTGCAAGAGCTATGATGGTCCTGATCGAAGTGTATCTGGCTACAGGAGCGAATGTCTCTTCATAGTCAATGCCTTCCTTCTGGGAAAATCCACGAGCGACAAATCTTGCTTTATACTTCTCAATACTTCCATTAGTAGCATGTTTTATTTTGAAGAGCCATTTGTAGGATACCCCATCTTTATTCTTCGATCTGGGAACTATTTCCCATACTTCATTCTTCATTATGGATTGGTATTCCTCTTTCATGGCATTTGCCCATTCTTTTCTCTGAATGGCTTCTTCAGAGCAGGTAGGCTCTTCTTCTAGAAGATCACACATCAAAGCCGTATAGCTGGAGAATGGCTTTGGTCTTTTCACCTATCTTGAGGTTCCTTCTGGAACACCATACTTCTCTCCATCTTGAATAATCTCTCTTGCCCAAGCAGGCTTTCTTTTATGGGAGAAGGTCATTTGAGGAGGTTCTTGAACTTCTGTTATATCATGGTATTTGGGAGTCTCCTCATTAGGGGAAGTTACGACTTCCCTCTCTGGTTCTGCAGCTCTAGGAACTTCCCTCACAGATTCTGCAATCCTGGGAATTACGGGTTCCTCTTCATATACTTCTTTAAGCTGGCACCTTCTTGATTTCTTAAGTGTTGCTTCTTCATCAAAGGTCACGTCCCTGCTGATCTCAATGTGGCGGTGACCAGGTATGTAGATTTTGAAGGCCTTGGAGACCTCACATTATCCCATGAATATTCCCTTCTTTCTGGAGGGTTCCAACTTGTTTCTTTTCTCTTTCGATATATGAATAAACACTGGACAGCCAAATATTTTGAGATGGATTACCTCTAGCTTCTTTCCAGTGAACATCTCTTCTAGTGTCTTGAGCCCAAGTGCACTATGGGATAATCGGTTATGCACATAAACAACTGCCATTGTTGCTTCTTCCCATAAGCACGTAGGAAGATCTTGATCTTCACAGCTTCCAGCATGGTTCTGTTCTTCCGTTCAACTACACCATTTTGTTGGGGATCCTCTTGATCCCAACATCTTTACAGAAGTTCACAAACTCTTTTGAGGTATATTCTCCTCCATTATCTGACCTGAGTATCTTAATCTTCCTTACAGAAAGGTTCTTTATCAAGGCTTTGAATTCCTTGAACTTGCTAAACACTTCAAATATATCCAGGTCTTTTTACGAGAATAATCATCAATGAATGATACATAGTATACATACCCACTAATGGAGGATGATGGCATTGGGCCACACACATCTGAATGGATGAGTTCTAGGACTCCTTCTTTCTTGTTGTCCCTCTTCGGAAATGGGTTCTTGATGTTCTTCCCTTGTGCACATCCATTTCATACGCCTTCATGATCACCTTTGAGTTTTGGTAAACCTGTGACCGCTTTGCATATGTATGGTAGTGTCTTGTAGTTGATGTGAGATAATCTTCTATGCCAAGATTCTTCAATGGCGTGGGTCATGGAATCTTCTAAGTAACCCTTTAGATTATGCAAGCCACCTTCTTCTTTTCCAATGATGATTGCTTCATTTATGGTCTTTCCTTTAGCACGTTTCCTTCTGCAACCTTCACTATAGCTTCTTCATGTGACTTGGAGCAAGGTCAACAAAACAACAAGCAAGAATAATATCTTTCTGATAATATGAAGCAATAGAACGAACAATCATCACAGTATCTCCTTTAGAGCTATCACTCATAATTTATCTGAAGCAAAGATTAAAGGTAAGGAATACAATACGAAATGAGGTCAACACTCTTATAGTGTTGTGACCAAGCATTCTTCCATGGAAACCTGAAACTAACACACAAGGTTTCTCCTAGAGGAGATGTTAGTTGTATCAGGCAAAGCATATACCTCTATATGCTTACATGCTATCAGGTATAATACTTTACAAAGACTACTATCTCAACTATAGTCATCAACTTGTTATGTGTACCTTTGAATTTTATTAATCTTGATTAATCAAACCTGGAGCCTTGTCCTCAAGAATGAGTGCTTGCTTTTCTTCCAGGTCTCCTTCACTCGAGTGCTTTCTTCAACCTATCTGTTGTACTAAGACAATACGTTATCTTGACATAAGGTTAGGTTAGAGGATAAGCTCTATGATCAACTTTTAATCCTTTTAATAATTTGATCATAGCTTCAACATGCAACACTGATCAAGATAATGACAAATAGATGCATATCAGAATAATCACACCTGGGTTGTATCATTCCTCTGAATGTGTTGGATCTTGAGATCCTTCTGGATCTATGGAAAGAGATCCCTTCTCCTGCAAATACTCTTTAAAGTTTAACCATTTAAACATATGCGAGTACATACCTCTAATAACATTCGCAAGTGGTTGCTCCATCTGGTAGCGGCGGTAATCTTTACTAACTTTTAAGGAAACTTCAAGGGTGACTGCCACTGGTAGTATGGCTGCTACTGCAACTGCAACTGGTTCTGAGACTGCAACTGCAACTTTAGGGTTTTATGAGAAAACCCTAATTTTTCAAACTTCGAATTTTGAAATTCTGATCCAGGGGATAGATGCGTTGAGCTGAGGCAAGTTAGCTGGTGCAGTCAGATTTCTGAAAATCCAAATTTTACTCCTTCAAATCTGATCTGCGGATTTCTGGACTAGTGCTTCTGGTACCTCTGGTACTCTGGTACTTCTGGTACTTTGTGAAACTATGGTTTCACTTTTCGGGAGATCCAGCCACTGAAAAGGTGTGCTGATGATGCCAAATTGATCCTTAGGGGAGGGCACAACTTTCTAGGTGGTTTTGGAGCTGAAAAGCTTCACTTTTGAAAAACCCTAATTTGCAGGTATGACAACAATGACGTTTTTCTCTTGCAAAATATGCTTCCTTCAGGTTGGCTCTGAAACCATGTTAATGTTTAAGCCATTATTATAGATGTTTTCATTTCATTAGATAACAATAGCATAATCCAAGATCACTGAGAAATACACAATCACAAGAGACACAACATTTATCCTGGGAAACCCTCTAGGGGAAGAAAACCCAACAAAACTTCCTTAATATAGATAGTCAATACAATGCCAAGAGATCTCTATGCTAAAACAGAAAGTCCTCTCCAAGATATGTGCCACTCTCTCTCTCCTTTGTTGGTAACAGATCAAAACTTGTCTCTCAAACTAAGCAAGTGAGTTATGTCTAAGTGAGGCATTAGCCTCCTTTGTTTATACAAGTTTGGCACGTGTGAAGTGTCTCTTCATTGGCAGGGCCTACTTCTCAAACTGGGTGGGTAAACCCACCTTTATTATATTTTTGGGTCTGTTTAATATCTCTTGGGGCTGACTTCTTATTCTGCCTATTACAATTGTCTTTTGACCAATCCACAAAAGGGGATTTGGTCCTATTACAATAACCGACATGATCAATCCACAATGGGGATTGATCCTATGAATAATATATCAATAATAATGAGAATACTCTTTGCAGTTACAATATTTCAACAATAGTGAAGGTTGCAGAAGACAACAAATTAGATGAGACATGAAGCTGACTATGTACATGACCATTTACATTCATCTACCAAAGAAGATGATGAATAAGCTATTTTATTGAGATCCATAGTACCTCATATGGAGATTGATTGTAAGGAGCAAAAGGCTACAAAGATGACCAAACATTAGAACAAGAAATCACAATAGACTTGTTCAAATGATAATGAAGCCACCTTGACAGGAAGCAGAATTCGTTTGAAGTCTGACTCAACTTTTCATATTTTGACTTGGTATTCAACATCAAGTATACCCTGTAAGAGATGATGAAGTCCTTGTAGACTCCAAAGAAATCAAGAGTAAGCCTGATCTCAGAAAGGATCAGATGAGGAGACAACTTCCAAGACTGGGAGACAGATGCCATGATAAGACTAGATCATAGCTTCATAGACTCCTATGAGATATGAAATCTCCTGGAAGGTTCCCTTATTTCAGTGACAGAGAAGGAAGCCTGTCAGAAAGACTGGGACATGGATTTGTCGTGAGACTAGAAGAAAAGTCAGTGTTGACTTCCAAGATTGATTTAACAGATCAAGCATATTGCAGATGTACAAATCCTGATGTGTGTCTAGAGCATTCTCCCAACAAGAGTGAGAAGCCTATGATGAGACACTTACTCCAGTAATTGAAGAAATAGTTCCAGTATTCATGAAGACAACCAGAACAACCGTGATTCATATATAGTATGAGATGCAGGGGGAGCAATCCCCATATTTAAAATTGAGTGGCAATTGGTGCAGTACCTTAGTTGGGTCATGGAGACATGACTACAATAAAATATAGAGTTACCTCCATGAAAGAAGAAGAGCTACCTTCAGTATAAGTTATTAAGCCACTCTCAATTTTAGATGAAGTTGTTGACGTGATGAAGTAGAGGAGTTACTTTCAGATTTCAACAGTCACAATGAGAATGGAGCAACCATTCTCAACTTCAGAGAAACTACAGGTGCAGAGTCCCACTTCTAGAAGAACAATTGTAGAGAGAGTAGAGGACATATTCCCAGACAGTGAGACAAATAATGCTTTGCAGAAAGCACATAGAGCTAGCACGTGTTTGTACGGATTGATTTGCAGCTGATCAAGTGTACCAGATTGGTACAAAGTGATGTGAAAATTTTGATTTGAAGTTGAAGACAGAAAGATTCATGTCTGCAAATTGAAACAAACTCCAAGAGCTTGGTGTGGTAGGATTGATTGTTTTCTGAAGAGTTTGGTCTTTACCAAGAGTAAAACTGATTCTAACCTTTACTTCAAGGTTATAAATGATGAAACCAGTGATGTTGCTACTATATGTAGATGATGTATTCTTGACAAGATGAAGAAAATATCATCACAGATTGTAGAAGAAGCTCGCTACAAAGTTTGATGAAAGACCTAATGCATTATTTCTTAGGTCTCGAAGTTTGGCAAAGCCCATAGAAGATCTTCCTCAACCAAGGGAAGTATGCAGTTGAAATAATGAAGAAGTTTGACATGTTGGAATGTAAATCCATGTACACACCCATGGAAACGAATTTGATGTTCCTGGTAGATACCTCGTCAGAATACCAGGCCATAATATTGGTTCGGTGATGTATCCGACGAATACCAGGCCACATATATGTTTTTCCTTGAGTCAGTATCTGGTAGAACCCAAACATGTTCACCTTGATGATGTAAAACACATGATGAGATACCTTATGGTTATGTTGGGTTTTGGTCTCTGTTATACTAGAGATCATGACTTCAGATTGAGTGGTTATAGTGATTCAGATTGGGTTGGAAGTGTCTCTGATAGAAAGAGAACCTCTTGATGTTGTTTCAGTCTGGGTTCAACCATGATCTCATGGAAGAGTAGGAAGAAATCAAGTATTTCTCTCAACACGACAAAAGCATAATATATTGCAACATGTTCCGCTAGTAGTGAAGCCATATGGTTTCAGATGTTGTTGACAGATCTATTTGATCTGGAGATGGAAGCCACTGTGATCCTATGTGATAACCATAGTTGTATAAAGATGATGTGTTCCATAATGAGTCGAAGCACATAGAGATACAATATCACTTCATTCATGGTATGGTGCAGAGAGGAGCCATAAAGCTCCATTATCTTGGCACAGATGAACATGTTGGTGATGTGTTGACCAAATATTTGTCTCGTGTAAAGTTTAATCACTTTCGAGACAAGCTTGGTGTATTCCGGAAGGACCTCCCTCGAAAGGGGGAGTAGTGTTGATGCCAGCCTAGTGCTGAATATTTCTAGCTTCGTGTTTATGTTGTTGTCATGCCAGCCTAGTGTTGAATATTTCTAGCTTCGTGCTAAAGATTTCCAGCTTCGTGCTGATCTTGTTGAGATGCCATCTTCGTACTGAATATTTCCAGCTTCGTGTTGATGTTGTTGTGATGCTATCCTTGTGTTGAAGATTTCCAGCTTCGTGCTAATGTTGTTGTGATGCCAACCTCGTGCTGAAGATTTCCAGCTTCATGCTGATGTTGTTGAGATGCCATCTTCGTGCTAAAGATTTCCAACCTAGTGTTGATGTTGATGATGCTCTAGCCTTTGTGTTGTGATACTGTTGTTGTTGATGTTGTATCATCCTTGTGTTGTTATTGATGATGATGATGTATTAGTGTTATACTAATCCATGTTGTTGCAGATGATGGTGATTCCATTCCAGCTCCTTGATGTGGATGATGAGAAAAACTTCCGATAATTTATATATATGTCAGTCAATGTTCCAGATGTTGTTGATGTTGCTTCCCTATCTCTCTCCTGATGATGTTGTATTGATCTGTGTCTGTAGAATACCCATGTTGTTAAGGGGGAGTGTTCAAATATTGAAATTGCAAAGAGTATTCTATTTATTATTGAGTCATTATTCATTAGATCAATCCCCTTTTGTGGATTGATCATGTCGGGAATTGCAATTGACCAAATCCCCTTTTGCGGATTGGTCAAACCCTAATTGTATTATGAAAATTAAGAAGTCGCCCCCCATGCCTAATTAAAGTGGTTTTAACCACTAAGAAGACAAGTCGGCCCTGCCCAGTGAAGATACACCTTTCCAGTGCCTGCCAACTTGAATAAATAAAGGAAGCCAACACCTCATTACTTCACTCACTCATTCACTCATCAAGTGCACAAGTTTGGAGAGTTGCAGTTGGGAGAAGAAGGAATAGAGAGACACATTGCTCAGGGTTGGATATTCTCTATTGTTTCGGTTTATTGTCTTGGCATTGCATTGGCTATCTATATTAAGGAAGTTTTGTTGGGTTTTCTCCCCAATGAGGGTTTCCGAAGATAAATGTTGTGTATCTTGTGATTGTGTTTCTCTCAGTGATCCTACCTATGCTATGGTTATCTAGTAAATTGAAAAGAAACCTAATAATAGCTAAAAACTTAACAATTAAAACACCATGCAAGATAAGTGTTATAAGATACATTTACAAGTTTGATTGAACCTCATGTCAATCACATTATGCCACTTTGGATTGAACCTTTTATTGTTAGCTAACAAAAATGATTGCCTTTTAAGGGTCATTTTGGCTTGTATCAATCAAAGAGGATGAATATAGAAAAATGACATTGAGTACGATATATATCTGGAGAAAAATACAAAAACTTCGAGGCTTTAAATGGCCTATATAGTCCAAAAAACATCATACTATAGGCTATAAAAAAATTACTAATCACTACAACATATCTTGATTCATCAAAATCCTTAACATCATCCTTTGCCTTATTCTTTTGTCTTGATCCTCGAGGGACATCACTAGTGCTTGGAATTTTTGGCGATTGTTATCCATGTGGCTCCAAGTCCACCCATCCCAAGTCATCATTTGCAAATGCCATCTACTCACTCTCCATGATCCATTCCAAAGTGGGATCAATATCATCCAAGACAATGGTATTTGTATTCAATATTGTATTTAGCAAGGTTGCATCTCAGTCAAAGGTTGTATTGCAAGAACACAAGAGGGGGGAGACATCAATAATAATCTTGGATTATGGATTGGAAAGGGTAAGGGGTCATTTTTTTATTTTTTATTTTTTTGCAGGGGGGAGGGAAGGGGTGGGATGGGGGGGGAGGTGTCGTAGTGGGTCTTGTTTGAGTTGGGCTAGCTTGAACTAATTTTAACCCAAAATAATGGATTTGGAGCAAGCCATTCGAAATAGATGTTACATTTAAACCATAAAAAAGTGAAACAATACAAACTGATAAATCCAAATAACACTAGTATCAACTAATGAGTTTACGCATTTTTTGAAAATTATTCTATATGAGATGTCCATTGAGTAAGTTCATTCAACTATGCTTTGGAAATTATTAAGAAATTTTATTAGAATTTTATTCATAAAATCAAATTAAATATTGAAGAACGTGCACGAAATAGCTTGGTAAAAACATTTACTTTAAGAGAATATTGTAAATAAATTAGGTTAATAAATTATCCTTTCAATAATATTCCTTAAATATAAAATAAATGAAATATAATTTTTTTTTTAGAATATTGTAAACAAATTTGGTTAATAAATTTTCCTTTCAAAAATATTCCTTAAATATAAAATAAATGAAATATAATTTTTTGTATTTTTATTTAAGTGGGATATTTTTAAAAGTCACAATTATGAGACAGAGATGGTTTATACTATATTATGTTTATTAAAACTTTGCTAATTTGAATTTTTGTTTTGAGGCGTAAGATTTTGGGTTGATGAGATGACATCCTCCCTCACTGCAGTTCTAACGTCGTAGATAATTTTAATGTCATCCAGTGTCATGCTGTGTGGATAGTCTTTGTCCCATGGTTGTTATTTGTGTGATGTTATAGGTTATTTTTCTATAGTAACATATCCCTATTGTGTGATGTTATAGGTTATTTTTCTATAGTGACATAATATATTGTCTAAATTTTTATTCTATTTTGAGCTAGTAAAACTCAAAGTTTAAGTATATCCTTAAATTTACTACCAATCTGTCCAAGTAAAGGCTTTGAATTTCATATAGGAGAACTTAGTTTCTTGTTTGTATTTGAGTTTAAAAGCTAACACAATTGCTTCTTGTAATCTACTCTCTTAGTGGCATGTTTTTATATTTTTTAATAATGTGTTAATATTATTAATTTGAAGAGTTGGTTAGCTATTGTTGTTCTTATTAGGGTGAAAATTTTGATAATTAATTACATATTTTTCTTATAGATAACAACCTATCGTGTGCATGAGTAAGTGAATGATGTTACATATATGTCCTAAGTCTATATTGATAACATAGAAATCCATTAGATGCAACAAAGTTATTTAAATAGTCTTCTAAGTTTAGAAATGTCCATTTCTCGTGTTGTAATGAGAAGAGTGTTTCTCATGCTTTATCATCTTTCAAGAAAAAAATCATTCTAAAACATGATCCAAAATTATTTGAATAGTCTTTTAAGTTGGAAAATGCTCATTTTTCATGTTGCAATAAGGAAAATGTTTTTCACAGTTTTTCAGTCCTTAGGAAAAAAAATCATTCTATTTTAAAACATAATCCAAAATAATTTTGATTCATAAAACATCATTTTATTTTATATATAACTTTGTTTGTAGAATACAATTTTATTTTAATTTATAACTACTAAAGTTTAATTTTAAAATAATTTTAATTTATAATATATTATTTTATTTTGTTTTATAAAAATAAAATGTAAATTTAAAAAGTTACTTTAGTTTTTTTTTTTTTTTTTAATTAAAATGTAACTTTATTGAGTAGACAACCTATTATTAGACACTCACAATGACTTGAGGTTCATGTGGGTTGCTTAATAACTAATTAGATGTGTGTTTTTTTAACATGGCCACATGTTTATTATTAGTTGAAACTTTTGTGACCATATGAGGAGTAAAACGTGGCTGCATTTTTCTTAATTTTTTTTAGTATAAGGATTTGTATGATATGTTATAAATTTGGTCCTTCAATTAAATTTATATATTTGTATTTGATTTGAAATTTGTATATTCATGTATATTATACTCACCATGTTTTATTTGTATTTGGGATTTCAAGTAGTATATTTTGTTTTATTGAGTTATTTCAAGTTTTTGGGAAATGAGAAAAATAAACAAAAATATGCTGAGATTTTAATTTACTCGAAATTTATTTTTTATTTTAAAGTTTGATGTTGATATTCATATTGAAAATGATTTTTTCAATTTATTTTAACTTGATTGCATCTTTAAAGTTGATTTGGTGACGAAGGAGCATAACAACTTATCTTATTTGCATGCAAGCTTATTATTTTGAGCTATATTTTCAAGTCTATTGTTTGCATATGCAATTTTCCCACTTACACATCAATGGTTATTTTATGAAGTTTGGCTCAAGCATAATTGCATATTAACTACATTTTTCTTATGTGACTTATGCATGTGGGCTTGATGACTTATGCACCTTATATGATCAGTGATGGCTTATGTTTTGAGATTTGTTGAGTTTTTGTATCATTATGCATAGGTATCATGCTTTGTGACATAATGATGGTTTATATTTTGAGATTTGTTGAGTTTTTGTATCATTGTGCATAGGTATCATGCTTTGTTGTCACAAGTGATCTTGCATATCAAATTATGAGCATATCCCTATAACAGGTGGTGAGAGATTGTACATAAAGTCGAGAAATTAGTTAATGAGCAAAAGGAGGTCAATTGACATTTGCACATGAAAATGACATAAAGCGGTGATGCATATTGGGAAAGTGTATCCCAATGACATTAGGTTGTGTCTAATAATTCAATGTCATAAGTAGTCATCCCACATAGTTGTGTCACATAATTCACAATTTTGGCATTGAAAATGCAACATCATGTGTGGTGGAAATGGAGTGCTAAGTGAAAAAAATGAGGAAATGGTTAAAACCATGCATATAAAATGGATATTTAACCTTATCCAAGCATATCATAGGTGCTTATAGTCACTAGAAATATTGTGGACAAGTTTTGGGTCAGATCAATAATTTTGATTGAGTGTTGCCTAGTAGTTATGTCGAATGCCAACATACCATTTTCATTGATTAAATTAATCATATACCAGGGGATCTTTCTAAATCCTATCTAACAAAGATGAAATACATGAAGACAAAACTTAATGTCAGCAAAGCCCTTGTCTTGAATGGGACCCAACCTTTTAATTAAAAATTCCTTTTACAAATAAAATAGGCGTCTAGCTTAAATGATATTTCCATCTCAGGAAGAGGTCACCTATAGATTTTCATGGTATACCTATTGATTGATCATGGTTTCATTCCAAATTCCCATGTGGGATAATAATAATGGTTAGAGTATTTCGAGAACATTACATAACATCCTCCAAAAAAGAGTAAAACCCTTGCCAAAATTGCCAAAATTTAATGGTGAAATGGAAACTATTGCATTTGTACATATTCAATCATGTGAGCTTAACTTTGGTTTACTAAACAATCTTAAAGAAGACATTGGATGCAATTTATTCTTCCTCACTTTAGAAAGATGAGTTCAATATTGAAAGAAGGCATTACCACCCATACCATTCATAGTTGGAAGCAATTTAGTGAAGGGTTCCTAGTTGCCCATGATAATTATCAAGTGGATGCATTATATCATAAATTGGATGAGATTCGTAGAGGGAAATATGATTCTAATAAATATTTTATCATGATATTTCTACAGATATACCTTCGGTTTCGTGATGGATATGCCATCTACATAAAAAGTGTATGATTGTTTCTTGCATGTCCTTTCTGTTGATGAAGACAAATATCTACCATTCATGTGTGAGGAAGGTTTGGAAAGTCAATCATATTTGTCACCATATTTCTTAACATAGTTACTAACTTCATTAGAACCCTCAAGTATTCTTGTTTTTTTAGATGTTGCATTTAGTGACTATTTTTACCCTCGTTTCAAAAAGTGGTGCTAATAGCAGCACTCGTTTTTTTTTTAATGTTAAAGTTACAAAATTTTGCAATTATGATTTGTAATGTTGCAAACAAAAGCCTTGAAATTGACCCCCAAATTGAAAATGGATGCTAGTTTAGGGGTTAAAATTAGAGCTTGTCTAAAACTATAACCTTGACAATTGGTACCATTGCAAACATAAACCTTAAAATTGATCCATAAATCAAAAAATTGTGCTGCTAGTAGCACTCCCTTTTTTATTTTGAAGTTGAAATTACAACTTATTTGATACCATGACCTTGACAACTAGTACCAATGTGAACCAAAACTTCATAATCAACACTCATATGAAAACATGGTGTTACCTGTAACACCATTTTTTATGTTTTGAGCTTAAAATTGCAAAACTAATATATATATATATATATATATATATATATATATATATATATATATATATATATATATATATATATATATATATATATATATATATATATATATATATATATATATAAACATTTTAAATTAAAATTAAATAATAAAAGTGAACATTTTAAATTAAAAAAAGGAAAAACCAAGGTTAGTTGGGGGATTTCTAGAATCACAATATCTCCCCTAATTTTTTTTTTGCACTGAGAACGGAAGGGTGCTCTACATTAATAATAATAATAATAATAATAATAATAATAAAAACAAAATTCGGTTCAATTAGAAAAAAACAATTACATGCACCATGTAAAACTTGATATGGAATGAAATTAAAAAAATAAAATTACACCTTAAAAAATTGGATCCCTCTTGGTTCTTGATAGATCCAGGTTTAAGATGGATCTATACTCGTAAATAATTTTAATGAAATAATAAAAAATATTACACCTTAAGAAATTGGATCCCTCTTGATGGTTGATAGATTTGTGTTTAAAATGGATCTATACTGGTAAATAACGGGTTTAAAACATTTTTTTCATTTTATTTTTTATTTTTAGATAAGGTTTTACTCTTTTTTTTTTATGAAAAACAAAAAGATTAAAAAAAAAATCTTTTATTTTTATTTAAAAAATTTGGGTTCCTAACCCCTCTCTCTTTATATATATATATATAATATGTGTTTTTTTTTTTTTGAAATGTTCACTTCTATTGTTATTTTTTAATTTTAAATGTTGGTTTTTATTTTATTTTTTTCAATTAAAAAAATATTTTTTCCCTAGTTCTTAAATTTTAGTCTTCCTAAAAAATGTATAGTGGGTAGCACCATATTTTCATTTGAGTATTGATTTTGAGGTTTTGGTTTGCAACAACATCGATTGTCAAGGTTATAGTATCAAACAAGTTGTAATTTTAACCCCGAAAAAGGGTGTGCTAATGATAACACCCCCTTTTCGATTTGGGAGTTGATTTAAAGGTTTTTGTTTGCAACAATACTGGTTGTCAAGACCATGATTTCAACCAAGTTGCAATTTTAAGCCCAAATAAAAAAGAGGGTGATTCTGGGAGCACCATTTTTTATTCAAGAGCTGAATTTAAGGCTTTTAATTGCAACTTTACAATGATTTTAGATATTGGTGGAAAAATGTTGCAATTTTAATCACGAAAAAAAAGATGATTCCAATAGCACTAATTTTTTATTTGAGGGTCGATTTTGGTGTTTTTGACACAAAAATATGGGTTTTTAGGGATATAGTTCTCATTTTGAGGTCAAAGTTCTCCTGATGTTAGTAACTATGTTTCTTAGACTCATTGTATTGATGCAAGACCAACTCACCGAACTTAACATTAAATGAGATGGAACATTTCACGGAGAAAGTGTTATTACAAGGTGGAATTATTGATGTAGAAGACATGGATCAATGGAGTATGTGTTAGAAGAGTAACCTATCATTCAATTAGAAGATAAAGAAGATGACATGCATTCTTGTGAAGCTTCTTGTATAAAGAAAGAGAAATGCATAATAGATTCTATAGACTCGCTTGTCATGAACACCAATAGATTATTAGATTACGAATATTATTACATTATGTTGCTTGATTATTTTGAAGATGTTGATCCATCCTTGATGAGAATATTTTATGAAACAATAGCCACTTGTTTGGGGTTTGGTAGCCAAAGAGAAGAAGAAGAAAATCTCGTGGATGCTACTTTGTTGCTCAATGACAATGCCTCTTCCCAAGAAAAGATTGTAAATGATGCCTTGTTACTTGTTACCTCTTGGAGAGGTACCCTATGAGTTTTCATTTGGATACACCATTGTAAGTCTAGGAAGATGCAAGTTAAAGCCTTGTAGGCCATGTGGACGATATTGTATTATGGACTTCTAGACCTTGGAGGTCAGCCATGCCTATTCCTTCTAGTCCTTACTCTCAATTCCTTTAGTCTTGGATATGATTGGAGGCCTTGGGATGAATCTATTGGGACACATGGATTACGAGAGCTAGGTTCTCTATAGGGGTGATCACACTTTGTAGGGCTAGTCTGCCCATGGTCTTGCACACCTATGTCATTTCCCACATGGTCATGTGTCTAGAGTCTGTATGCATCTTTTGGCCTTTGTGCATTTATCATTTTACAGTTCTCAACATGGTAGTCTCACAATTCACAACTTTCACTTTTTTTGAGGAAGTTCACGAATCTCGATACATGGGGTCCTGTGACTGAAAATACAATAGGGGCTCAGATTGACCATCATGATGTATACTCGACATACCACATCAAAATTTTGACAAAAGGTTGGTTTTTAAGCAAAAATCAACTGTTGAAGTGTCACACTAGAAAAAAGAGGATCACTCCACAACATGTAAAGACAAACTCAACTGTAAAGAAAAGATAAATCATGGTCCGAAAAAAACTCATGTACCGAAATTTTCCATTGATGTGGTTCCAACATATCAAGGAAAGATTGTTCTAAGCAAGGGCCCACCCCATTTACATTTATACATACACTATAACAAATAAAAATTTCAAAACTATCATAAAGTTGACCCACAATTATAAAGGGTGTCATAATAAAGTGTTGACCCACAATTATAAAGGGTGTCATATTAAAGTTTTAACATGAGAGGGGTCGTGGGATAAGTCAAGCTTTACATAAATCCCCCCCTTTCAAACTCCGAAATCTCTTTATTAATTTAAAAATATATGGTTTGAGTTCATAAAGTCATCATATTAAAGAGATCCAAAGAATCCGTAAAGGTTCCACCTGTAGTCAAGCATGAACAAAACGTTGAGCATTAAAGAAATAAAGAAATAAAGAAGAAAGAAAGTATTTTTAACGTCCACGAGGCTAAAAATAGCCTATGGGACAAATTGTTTTTCCATTTGGCTTTTGTATTCGGCCCTTTTCTTGTGAAGTTTTACAATAATCACTCTCAGCTTCTCAACAAACTCTTTGCTGAATAGATTATCCCAAGAATTAGCTGCCAGAATACCTGCATAATTTTCCCTGCTGTCTTTGAGGGCCTCACATTCTAAAATGAAATGTTTTTCTGTTTCCACTTTTCCGGACGAGCACAAAATACATACTCTTTATTCCCACCTTTCTTTTGGCCTTTTCCAGCTCCCTGTTTCACAATGGAGTTGATGAGAATTAGTCCTTAATTGAGCAATAAGAATTTTAGATCTCCAAGAAAGATTGGCCCCTATGTATGCCTTTTGTGATGGTTATGAGTGGGGTTAAACTCTTCAATGTAGTACTTCTTTCTCCCTAGCTCTTTCTCCCAAGTACGTTTGTGGAACTTATCCATAACAATTTTTTTTATCTCTTTACTCTTTGTAGGACACATGCTCAAGCAAATGCCCAATTTACTAAACCATTTGTTATTTTGCCGCATCCAAGTCTTCTTTCTTTTGCACAATCTGTCACTAAACACAACCTTAGGCCATCTTCACTCTTCCATTTACTCAATTTTTTTCAAATACCTTATGACTCGCACCATAGCAATTGCTTCAATAGGAGTAGCCCCTGTTTCACTTAACATGATAGCATAAGGAACTGCACTTTTAATTTTGAATTTGTTTGTAATCAACTGCTTCTGAATTTTCTTAATTTGTGTCCACTGCATATCGGTTGTGCTACTGGCCCATAGTTCACAATCGTAGAGGATCACTGGAATCACTAGAAGCCCAAAAAGAGTTAGAGTGGTTTTCCAGTCCCACAACTTTGCCTCTCTACACCTGTTTTGAAAAGAATAAAATGCTTTCCAACCCCCTAAAGTTCTTTTCTTTCTACAACCATCCCAACTTAAATTTTTGTTGAAGTCAATTCCGAGGTATTTGTAGTCTGCAACTTCTTCCAGAATGTTTCCTTCAAAGTAAAACTTATGTTGGTTATGCTTTATTTTGTTAGAGAAAACCACTACTTTCGTTTTGCTAATATTGACTTGCATCCCCACCCTTCTACAAAACTGGTCAAGGGAACATAAGTGCTCTTGCAAACCAAGAGTTGATTTAGCAATCAATATAAGGTCATCTGCGTACAAAAGAAGCCTTATAACGAACTTTCCCAAATGGATACCGTCACCCCCTTGCGAATTTAGCCACTCTTCAAGATTGTCAATATATAACCCAAAAAGGGTAGGAGACAATGGGCAACCTTGCTTGACCCCGATATTGCTTCTAAAACTTTCAGAAATGCCTGCTGAAGTTCTAAATCAAATCATGGGTTATAAAAAGAGAGCCTGAATACAAAAGAGAGTCATGAAGTAAATCAACGACCAACACAAATCAAAATAAGTTTCCAAGCATAAAATCTTAGCCGTTGGATCAAAGGAATAAATAAAGGGGATTGTGGGAGGCAACAGTAGCTGTTGGCACATTTCTCATGCCAATCAATCCCCAATTAATGCAGATCGACTCTCCTAAGTAAAACGGTTACCATTCCAAGATATCCGTAGCACTTTTCTTTAAGATTGACTCACTAATTAAATTAAATCGGTCAATCCTCCTAGCCGCGAGCTTCCAAAAGGATAGTTTTTGCATTTATGGAGAAAATCAAATCCCTCAATGGGGAATATTTTAATATTTAAAAAATCATTATTGTCAAGTGACTTAGTCTCCAGGTTGTGTAAATGTGTGTAAATGTGTTGAACTTGCACATAAAATATTTAGCTAGCAAATGACATACACAATTTGCAGAGAAAATATGAGAAAAAAGAAACATGAGAAAAATAATGGAAGAATTCTCATTAATCAAGCGAATGAATGATACTTTACACATGATATACTCTGTATAACTCAACTAATGCGCACTAAAAGAGAATCCAATGCGCCATAGTGGTGGTATAAAGTGATATGGACACACACCGACAATTACAGGAGTAAACTACCACCTATTCTAGTCTCTTAGGTAGTTACGAGAGTCAACTTCCATCTAATATGAGTTAACTAGTCTCTCAGTCTTTAGTTAACTGACTCAAACAAAGTGAAGTGAGGAGGAGATCATGGAATCATGAGTAATGCGCTAGTCTGGTGATAATCCCAAGGATAATGTGCATTAACTAGTGATTATCCCAATGCTGGATGGTGATGATCCCAATGTGGCATCTAGACTCTACTCAACTGATCAAACTGAAGTGTGACTTGAAGATAATATTCTCCTAGAATGTAGGAAAATGAATATTCTC
>ML786442.1:221526-245998 GCA_009831015.1 Picea engelmannii | reverse complement strand
AAGAATGCCACGCTCCAATAGAAGGCTGAAACCCTCAATAACTCGGCCCTGCTGCCAAAAGTGTCCAATCACCCTAAGAAATATGCCAATTGATAGATCGGGTGATGGTAAGAATAACCCAGGTGCATGAATCTCCAAGATCCCTCTCAATCTCCGTAGATTTGAATTTCCCACTGAATGGGGTGCCCCACTGGATGACTGAAAACCTAGCTGGTTCGGCCCTGATGAAGGAGGCCTCCAAATTCTCTTAAAATCTCCCAGAATATAGATCGGGCAATGGTAAGAATAACCCAGGTGCCTGAATCTCCAAGATCCCTCTCAATCTCTGTAGATCTGAATTTCCCACTGAATTGGGTGCCCCACTGGATGACTGAAACCCTAGCTGGTTTGGCCCTGATGAAGGAGGCCTCAAAATGCTCTGAAACTCTCCAAAAATATAGATCGGGCTATGAGAATCCCGTGGGAGAAGTTTCGAGCTCAGATCTCAAGCAGACATCCCTAGATCTGAGTTTTACTGAATCACAGGACGCCCCCTATGGCTCCACGACGTCCCAATATGCAGACAAATATAGAATGATGATAACCCTCCAGAAAGACCCTCAAACTGATGGTCATTCCCCTGCAAACAAAACCCAACTGTCGGAATGGCCCTAGGCCCTCAGGATAAGCTGGATCGAACCTCCCTCGATAAACTGGCCCTGAGACTAGAATGGTGTGGAGGAGTCTTTTATCCCCAAGACCAAGCTGTGGAACAAGGTGAGTGGATATTTCACCACTGAGTTGCTCCCAAGGGTTTGTACAGCAAAACCCCCAAACTGAATTCTCAAGAGCAATAGCNAATGCTAATCCAAAACCAGAATGAGTAATAGGTGCACCCCAGCCTCTTACTTATACTTTTCCTTCTAATTCTCTGTTGAGTTAGGTTAACTCCCAGGGTTAATCTTCTGTTCTTTTGTTGAGTTATCTTTTACTCCTTTATCCTTTTCCTTTTTTAAGTCAACTTAAAAATATAACTTTTAATTTCTTGACTTTCCCCCCTTCAGTGTGAGACTATGACCTAGTGGGGGTGCCCAGGCCACTGAGTCTCCTCATCACCTCTCTAAGAGGTGGGGGACATTACAATCACAAGATTGCGAGAAGCGATATCCCGATAGCTGGAGCCAGTGGGGGCCATAGCAGAGTCGGCGAGTGGAATACAGGTGGCACGAAGCCTCGAGATCTCGCCGCGAGAAGTCCCGAAGTATTGGTGTTAGGATCCGCGAGACGCGAAGTGCCGAAGGCATCCCAGACTTGGGCCCACAGTCTTGTCGAGGTGATCAGAACCGTCCATCAAAGAGGGACACGTGGTGCGTGATTAGGCTCCTCGCCTTTTCGCCCATCGCGACTTTGAAGGATAAGGACCAGCCTCCTCCCAGCCGCGAGATGTGAAGTGTCGAGAAGATCTCAGTCGTCCATCAAAGAGGGAAACGTGGTGCACGATTAGGCTACTCGCCTCCTCGCCCCTCGCAACTTTGAAGATCGAGGACCAGCCTCCTCCCAGTCGCGAGACGCGAAATGCCGAAAGCGCCTTTGAAGATAGGCACAGGGTCATAGCCCGTGGTCACTTGGGGGTGATAGAAAGAACTGCGCAAGGGGCCGAAGCGTCGGGTTTGGCTGTAGAAGGGATCAATGTGTTCTCCAGGTGCCAGATCAACTCGATCTCAGTCCTAGTACCTGCTCGGAGTGAATGAAGAAGAGAGAGGGTGGTTGAAACCTTGCCTCACTCATTAATTATAGGGGATGGAGGGTCTGGCGAACCATCTGCTCGAGGAAGTCCTGTGCATCGGTTTTCTCAAAGACGCCATGCCGAAGTCCTCAGATCGACAAAGAAGTCTGCGCACGCTAGCCCATCACTTAATGGTTCAGCTACCCTCCTCACAGGAGCCATGCGCAGTTAAGGTGGCGCTTGAAGAAGGATTTCAGTACGAGTTTGACTGAAAAGACACCGAACCTAGGATGACTGGGTGCGCCTCTATGAGGTGAATTTTCCTGAGTATATAGACTCAGTTGTTGTATTTTGTAAGCATCGATGGTTGAGCAGAGCTCCCGGTTGTAAATTTTTAATGAAGCACTGATACTCTGGTTATGTATAGACTTTTGAGACTTCTTGCCTTATGAATGCCAGTTTCTTTTACATCTTTGTTATACTGTGTTAGAACAACTCGGAATTGGAGGATCCAGTCGAGTTGTAGCTGTTATAGGATGATGTATGTTGGATCACTGTAGCAGTTGCAATGTTTCTAATAAGCTCTTGTGGTTTTCCCAGCGCTGAGTGACTTGGAATTGGAGGATCCAGTCGAGTCCCCTCTCAGTTTCTTGAGACTCTAAATACAAGAGGATCTTTTGTTTAAAGTCTTTCTTCTACAAACCGCTGAAAGATTGTTGCCCAAAGTTGTTTGTTCACCTTTCTTACTAAGTCTTCCACCTGTTCATCTTTTAATCAACCCACTGGATGAAGTTAGGTCGAGGCCTCCTTTGTTACTTACGTACCAGACCCAGTCCCTGAGTTAGAGTAATATCTCCTCGAGTCTTTATCTCCATTTGATCACCCCTTTATAAACAAATCGTGACATTAAACTGATGGGTGTCGGGCTCTACTCCTGCAAGCAATCCAGGAGTGACTTCTGACGCTAACATTTCTGGCGCCGTTGCCGAGGACGAAGTTGAATATTTTCCCCTGGATTGAACGACAACGATTAGCTGATTCTGAAGGTGCATCAGATATCAGAACTATTGAGATTTCTATTGTGCACCCGACGACTCCATTGTGACGACTCCACTGGAGAGAACCCACTGTTTTAATTGTGGCTTCCAGAGGCAGACATACGCGGTCACATCCACAACTGTCTCTAGCTACACCTGTAACTGATCCGGAGGTGGTTCTCAGAAAAGGAAAGGCCCCTGAAGAAGAAGCTTCCACCGCCGAAACAGGTAATCCACCATTTTCTTCTGTAAGAGCTCCTTTTTCTCCTCCTCGGTTTCTTGATAGACCTCCTTTAGAGGTTTCCCATTTCCTGAATTTCGGGAGTGTTCCTGCTGAGTTTTCCCCTCCTGGTCTGGGACTAGAGGAAGAAATCCTTGTCACTCCCCTCTCCTTTGATGCTGTTTATCGACGAAGAACTGTGACTGCAGAGGATTTTCCCACTCCTGCACGAAGAAAAGCGCTTGCCGACTTGAGTTCGTTAGCCTCCTCCTTAAATCCTCTCTTGTTCCCCACTCCACTCCGAGACTCATTCCCGGTAGCCGCTTCGCGAACTCCTTCTCCTCCCAATTCTCCTCCACCTAATATTCCTATGGCTGGTGCTAATCCCCCTCTGAATAGAATGGACGCCATAGTTGCTGCTAGGTATGCTCCCTTGATATTACCTAATCCCATGAATCCTTTCCCTGCTGGAGATTACTTGAAATATATGCCCAAGTTCACCGGGGAAGGGGACATAACTGCGGAAGAACACTTGGCTACTTTCTACAGTTATGCAGACAACCTGAACATTGAAAATGAAGATGTCTGGATGAGAGTCTTCATCCAGAGCCTAGATGGTGAAGTGAGGAAGTGGTTTAGAGGATTGGCTCCAGGATCTATTGCTGGGATTGAAGCACTGGATAGTGCTTTCCTGAGGCAGTGGGGAGATAGGAAGGATTTCATGTATTACATGACAGAGTTCGGGTCTTTGAAGAATATGGATGGAGAGTCTGTCTCTGACTTCTCCAAAAGATTCAATAAGATGTACAATAAGATCCCTGCCGAGATAAAGCCTTCAGAAGCCTCTGCCAAAATTTCTTATGCTAGTGCGTTTGGACCCGATTTCTGCCTGTTATTGAGAGAAAGAAGGGCCACCTCCTTGGCTCAAATGCAAGATGTGGCCATAGAAGTGGAATCTAATGTATTAGCAGCTGACAGACTGAGGAGCAAGGCCGATGCAAACAGGAGAAAGGGAAGATCGTAAGCCTAAACTTCCGACCCATCGGTGCCCCACCCTCAAGTAGACGAACTGACCAAGATGGTGAAGTCTCTGAATGCGGAGATGGAGAAAATGAGGGTGGAAGGGAGGAAAGCATACAAAGTCCCCCAAAACACTGAAAAGGGAGGAGGTTTTAGGAGGCCAAACAATTTTACTCCCACGAATGTGCGAAGAGAGAAGGGAAGAGACAGAGAAGACCAGAAGATTCAGGCCCCTTTTCAAAACAATTTTGTGACCGAGGGGGGAGAAGAGGAATCAGATGAATTGGGTCATGAAATCCATTGCTTCGGGGACACTCCTCCTTTTCCTCATCTCACTCAATCAGCCTATGAGGAGTCTCTCATGGACAGTCAGTTGAATGAACTAAGCAAGGGAGACAAGGCTAGTGGCGGCCGAGGCAAGTATAACCTGAGGTCTGTCAAAAAGACAGCAGCACCTAATATTCCCAAGCAGTCCATGAGAACAAAGAAACCTGCTAATGAATTAGCGGATGGTCACAGAGGTAAGAAGGCTCAACCCCTCTCTCCCATTGTCCACAATCATTCCCCTGAAATAAGAGAGATTCCAATACTTGCATCTTCCTTTAATTTTGAGCATGAGATTCAGAATATCAGAATCCCTGTGCCCCTCACCGAGCTAATTAAACATGGAGAATTTAAAAAACGCTTCTCTGAGCTTTTACAGTCTGAAGCCTCATGCCTTCCCACAGACTCCATAAACCTCCAAGACGAAAAGCCAACAGTTGTCCTGGGTCCCATGGTAGAATATAGAGATGATTCATCCCCTCCCTTATACACATCCCTGAACATACACGATAAAGTGTTGCACAACTGCTTGATGGATTCAGGGGCTTCTCACAAACTCATGCCCAAAACCGTCATGGAAGAGTTGGGATTAGAATTCACCCGAGCTTATCATGACCTCTATTCCTTTGAATCTAGAAAGGTTCAGTGCCTAGGAGTCATCAAAGACCTGGTCGTGACCTTGTTTTAGCTGCCCATGAAAAGTGTGGTCATGGATATTGTAGTGGCCGATGTCCCCCCCAAGTTCGGTATGTTGTTATCGAGATCTTGGATAAAAATACTGGGGGGAACCTTGCAGATGGACCTCACATATGCTACTATCCCAGTGTTTGGAGGAGAGCATAGAAGACTATACAGGGAAGCCCAATTGGCCTATATAATCAGCGACGAGGCCAACCCTACCAACCGTCCCATTTTTGCCTTAGACACTGATTTAGGTTCCAGTGTGCTTCAACTCACCCATGCTCCTGAAACTCCTCTTAGACTCAGAAAGCAGCCCACCTTTTCCCCTAAGCTTCCTCCCTCCATCCCCCCCATCTGGAAAATGTTCTTTGATGGAGCCTCTTCCAGGGAAGGTGCTGGAGCTGGGGTGGATTTTGTGTCACCTGCTCAGGAAACCATATCTTTGTCATACAAATTAGAATTTGAGGCTACCAACAATGTGGCAGAGTATGAAGCGCTTGTTCTGGGATTAAGAGCTGTGAGGGAAATGGGAATACAGGAGGTAGAAGTGTTCGGAGATGCAGAGTTGGTGGTCCAACAGATTAGAAATGCCTATCAGGCTAAGCATCCTCGACTCAGGAGTTATAGAAATGAGGTATGGGACCTAATTGACAGTTTCTTCTCAGTGTTCAACATTTCTTTCATCCCAAGAGAAGAAAACACAGTGGCAAATTCCTTGGCTACATCAGCAAGCATTTTCAAGGTACCCTTGTCGCCCAAACTGAGGTATGATGTAGAAGTGAAATACAGGCCCTCCATACCTGACAATGTCAAACATTGGAAGGTATTCGAGGATGATCTCGAAATCAAGAAGTTCTTGGAGACTGTCGAAGAATTCTCAGAGATGCATATCGACCAAGACTCTGTCTTTGAAGAAAATCTTGATGGGGGTAATTTTCTGAATAAGATTGCAGAGCGTGATATTGTACAGGTGCCCAACAATCATATCCCAAGGGGACTGGTTCCTTTGGAAAGGCTCTTTGATAGAAATGATGTATCATTAAAGGGAGAAATCTCGGAGGATGACACTGGTACTATTCAGTGCAACATTGGGACCGAGAATGAGCCCACGTTTGTCAAATTGTCAAGAATTCTGACAAAGGAGCAGAGGTCTGAATACATTGGACTTTTGAGGGAATTTGTTGATGTTTTCGCCTGGACCTATGAAGACCTCAAAACCTATGACACCTCTATCATCGAGCATAAGATCCCACTAAAGGAGGAAGCAAGGCCATTTAGGCAGAAGTTGAGACAGATCAATCCTATGCTGCTGCCTATCATGGAAAGGGAAGTGAAGAAGCTTCTTCAAGCTCAGATCATTGTACCAATGAGATATTCAGAGTGGGTGGCCAACTTGGTGCCAGTAAGGAAAAAGAATGGAGAAATCTGACTCTGTGTAGACTTCAGAAACCTGAACAGGAGCTCACGAAAAGATAACTACCCTTTGCCAAAGATGGAACATGTACTGCAGAGGGTAACATGAGCTTCCAGGATGTCCATGATAGATGGATTCTCTGGCTACAATCAAGTCTCCGTTCTGCCTGAGGATAGGGAAAAGACAACATTCACCACTCCGTGGGGCACATTCATGTATGCCAAGATGCCGTTTGGATTAATGAATGCAGGGGCAACATTCCAGCGTGCCATGGATATAGCTTTCATTGGGGAAAAGGATAAATTTGTGGTCGTTTATCTGGATGACATCACAGTGTTTTCAAAATCTGATAAGGAACATTGTCGCCATCTCAGGAAGGTTTTCTTGAAATGCAGAAAGTTTGGCATTTCGTTAAACCCCAAGAAATATCTGTTCACCATGCAGGAGGGAAAGTTACTAGGCCACATAGTATCAGAAGAAGGAGTAAGAATTGACCCCAGTAGAGTTGAGGCGATACAAGCCTTATCAATCCCGAGGTCCAAGAAGGAGGTCCAATCTTTCCTCGGTAAAATTAATTTTCTGAGGAGGTTTGTGCCTAACTTTGCTGAGAAGGTAAAGCTTATAACAACCATGTTGAAGAAAGAGAATGAAGTAAGGTGGACCCCTCGATCGCGACATTCCTTTGAACAAATCAAGAAGGCCCTGACTGAAGCTCCTGTGCTTATCAGTCCCGACTACTCAAAGGATTTCCTTATTTTCTCCTTTGCCTCACCCGACACAGTGGTTGTTGTTCTATTACAGACAAACGACATTGGGATGGAGCAGCCTATTGCTTTTTTCAGCCAAGCATTGAAGGATGTCGAAGTCAGATATGACACTATGGAGAACCAGGCCTATGCTCTGGTAAAAGCTCTCAAATATTTTAGAACCTATGTCCTGCAGTAAAAAATCATCGCCTATGTCCCCTCGACTGTTGTCAAAGACATTATTATTCAGCCTGATATGGACGAGAGAAAGAGTAAATGGATAGCCAAAATTCTGGAATTCGACCTGGAAATAAGACCCACCAAATTGATCAAAGGTCAAGGTTTAGCCAAGCTGTTGGCTGAAGCAAACTGCCAAGCTTTGGGGATAAGTTTCATAAGAGAATGCTCAGGAATTCCACAAGGTCGACTGTCCGAAATGGACCCTCGAAAAGAATCCTCATTAGCTGGATGTCCTTGGTATAAGGATATCATATACTTTCTACAAGAGTTGCGGCCCCCATACGACCTGCAAAGAAGCAAAGCGAGAGCTCTGAAGCTCAAGGCGATCAGATATTGCCTGATTGATCAAGTGTTATATTGGAAAGACCCCCTGGGGGTGCTTTTAAAATCCATGAGTCCACAAGAGGCTGAAATGATCGTTGCTGAATTTCATAGCGGCCTATGTGGAGGGCACCATTTTTGGAAAGCCACAGCCCACAAAATCCTCAGAGATGGATACTATTGGCCTACCGTGTTCACTGATGTCTGCAAAGGGGTCAGAGCCTGCATCAAATGTCAAAAATTTGCAGGAAAGCAGCAACTCAAGTCTCTGCCGTTAAATCCGGTGGTGGTTTCATGACCTTTCCAGCAGTGGGGCCTAGATTTCATTGGATAAATTCACCCTGCTTCCAGTGGGCAACACAGGTGGATCTCGACTGCTACAGATTTCTTTACCAAGTGGATTGAAGATATCCCCACCAGGAATGCTTCCCACAAGGTAATCATTGGTTTCTTGGAGGACCTCATCACAAGGTTTGGTTGCTCGAATAAGATTGTCACTGATAATGTAGCCGCTTTCGGGTCTGAGCCATTAGCCAAGTTCTGTGAATAGTTCGGCATCAAACTGATTCACTCTACCCCATATTATCCATAGGGAAACGGTTTGGCAGAATCTTCCAACAAAAGCCTGATAAGGATCATCAAAAGGCTGTTGGAAGACAACCAGAAGGCCTGGCATTCCAAATTAAAATTCGCTCTATGGGCTGACCGAGTGACCAAGAAGAGATCTATAGGTGTCTCTCCTTTCCAATTAGTTTATGGAGTGGAGGTTGTTTTTCCCTCTCAGTTATCCCTTCCTGTAGAAAAATTCCTCCAGGATCATCTGGAGGAGCCTGATGACATTATCAGAAGGATTCATCAGCTAGTAGAGGTCCAACAGGCTAGGGAGCAGGCAGTGGACAGGATTCAGGACCATCAACAAAAGATCAAGTAGGTCTTCGATAAGAAGGCCAAGAAGGAGCGGTTCCAGATAGGAGACTTGGTGCTGAAATGGGATGCTCCTAAGCAAGATAAGGGCAAACACAACAAATTTGAAGCCCTATGGATCGGGCCTTTCAAAGTCTCTGAGACTTTCTCAAACAACACGTACGGGTTGCAAGACCTGGAGGGTGAAGAAGTTTTCAGCAGCCCAGTGAATGGGCATTTTCTGAAAAATTATTTGTTTTGAGCCTTAGACAGCTCCTCTGTTTGTAAATATTGTCTTTTAGTTTCTTTGTTTAGTTTCTTTTTGCATGTTTTCGGCCTAATAGGTGACTCCATAGCCCAATAGCAAGGCACTGAAGCTGCAGAAGGAGTTCTTAGAGCATCACAGGGACGACTCTATCCCCCATGGAGCCTAATGTTAGTGATAATTCTTGTCATGGGTTTGAGAGAATTCGGGTCTGCTAGTTGCACGAAATGCTTAAGTGCAGCATGGGAGAATTCTTGTTTTTTCCAAGTAGCAGGTCAAGCGAGCGGGAAAAATGTCGTCGACAGCATCCAAGGTCTATTTTGCGAAGCGGATCAACGGTCGGTGGGTAATTGCAGTCAGCCGAGTCATGCCAAGTATAGCGCAGAAGTTTTCAAAGAGGAGGACGGTCAGAAGTCTCCGTGGAGAACTCGCGAAGTAGCGAGGGCCGTTGATCGCGATTAGTTGATGCGTGGGTTCATTTCTTGAACTCAGGGTTCGTGAGTTCGGAGGGCGGACCATATCCTTTGGTTGCACGAGATCGCGAGACGCGAATTAGCGAGAAGACAGGAGCCGTCCATCTGAGGAGGACAGGTGGTAGAGATCGGTGATCTCGTGAACTTGGGAGTTTGCAGGGTAAAGACCCAAGTATTGGGTACTCAAGTCGCGAGGACGCGAGAAGTGAGAAGGTGAATAACCGTTGGATCTGGATTGAGGAGAACCGTTGGATCCACACGTGGGATCACGTATCGGGGCCTTGCAAGAAAAGGCTCGAGAATTTGGGCGCAGGGATCGCGAGATTGCGAGAAGCGATATCTCGACAGCTGGAGGTAGTGGGGGCCATAACAGAGTCGGCGAGTGTAATACAGGTGGCACGAAGCATCGGGATCTCGCCGTGAGAAGTCCCGAAGTATTGGTGTTAGGATCCGCGAGACGTGAAGTGCCGAAGGCATCCCAAACTTGGGCCCACAGTCTTGCCGAGGTGATTAGAACCGTCCATCAAAGAGGGACGCGTGGTGCGCGATTAGGCTCCTCGCCTTTTCGCCCATCACGACTTTGAAGCATAAGGACCAGCCTCCTCCCAGCCGCGAGACGCGAAGTGCCGAGAAGATCTCAGCCGTCCATCAAAGAGGGACACATGGTGCACGATTAGGCTACTCGCCTCCTCGCCCCTCGCAACTTTGAAGATCGAGGATCAGCCTCCTCCCAGCCGCGAGACGCGAAATTCCGAAAGCGCCTTTGAAGATAGGCACAGGGTCACAGCCCGTGGTCACTTGGGGGTGATAGAAAGAACTGCGCAAGGGGCCGAAGTGATGAGTTTGGCTGCAGAAGAGATCATTGTGTTCTCCAGGTGCCAGTTCAACTCGATGTCAATCCTAGTACCTGCTCGGAGTGAATGAAGAAGAGAGAGGGTTGTTGAAACCTCGCCTCACTCATTAATTACAGGGGATGGAGGGTTTGGCGAACCATCTGCTCAAGGAAGTCCTGTGCATCAATTTTCTCAAAGACGCCATGCCGAAGTCCTCAGCTCGATAGAGAAGTCTGCGCACGCTAGCCCATCACTTAATGGTTCAGCTACCCTCCTCACAGGAGCCATGCGTAGTTAAGGTGGCGCTTGAAGAAGGATTTCAGTACGAGTTTGACTGAAAAGACACCGAACCTTGGATGACTGGGTGCGCTTCTATGAGGTGAATTTTCCTGAGTATATAGACTCAGTTGTTGTATTTTGTAAGCATCGATGGTTGAGCAGAGCTCCCGGTTGTAAAGTTTTAATGAAGCACTGATACTCTGGTTATGTATAGACTTTTGAGACTTCTTGCCTTATGAATGCCAATTTCTTTTACATCTTTGTTATACTGTGTTAGAACAGATCGGAATTGGAGGATCCAGTCGAGCTGTAGCTGTTATAGGATGATGTATGTTGGATCACTGTAGCAGTTGCAATGTTTCTAATCATCTCTTGTGGTTTTCCCAGCGCTGAGTGACTTGGAATTGGAGGATCCAGTCGAGTCCCCTCTCAGTTTCTTAAGACTCTAAATACAGGAGGATCTTGTGTTTAAAGTCTTTCTTCTGCAAACCGCTGAAAGCCTGTTGCCCAAAGTTGTTTGTTCACCTTTCTTACTAAGTCTTCCACCTGTTCATCTTTTAATCAACCCACTRGCTGAAGTTAGGTCGAGACCTCCTTTGTTACTTACGTACCAGACCCAGTCCCTGAGTTAGAGTAATATATCCTCGAGTCTTTATCTCCATTTGATCACCCCTTTATAAACAAATCGTGACATTAAACTGATGGGTGTCGGGCTCTGCTCCTGCAAGCAATCCAGGAGTGACTTCCGACGCTAACATAACACATAAATTATGAATGCAAGTGTAAAGGTGCATATTTAGTTTATGTGCTTGATTTAGTTTATAGATTTCATTCCTTACCTTTTTGAGCTAATAATTTCAGGATTAGGTCAGTTGCATCTTGAAAAGAGTTCAACTCATGTTTTGTCGACTGATTTGAATGTTACCTTGAATGGTATTTTCCATTTACGTTTTCCCGTTTCTTAAAATTAATCTACAATAATTCTAATTCATTAAGTTTGACAAGTTAATCATCTCTCGGAGTGCATGAGCACTTAGTTCTCAAGTGAAATATTGCAACACATGCCATTACTGAAACCAAAATTAATGAACTAATCATTGTTCATAGGTTTGATTTCTAATTTTAAGCACTTTGATTCCCTCATACATTGAAATCTTAAGTATTCATTGATTAAACAAGAACTCATAAGAAAACAAATTTATGTGTAGATCAAACATCTGGACATAGTATGCAATTCCCTTGTTCATCTTGATACAAATATGTGAATGCAAGATTAACTTGTTTGAGATTCCCTTTTGATTTCCTTGGATTGGTCCGTGATTTGAATACATTTTTTCTTTTTGGATTGATATCTTTAGTGATAGGCCATTTAATTTTATTTATTGCATTCCAAAGTGTGTTTTTCTGGCATTAGTTGTTGGCATAGGCTAGAATAGGCTTTGATTCCACATTTCTTGTTCTTGCATATAGAAGTCTACGAACTCCTGGATTGATGATTTAATTTTAATAATTTATACATATAAATAACTCCAAAACCTCCTCCCCTCATTAGTTCTAATGATTTCTTCCTCAATTTTGATTTTAATTTCCACAAACAATTCTGCTAGGCTAGATCAATATGTTTTTCTCTCTCATCCCTGATTGCATAAGGTTTTTACATACCTTTATAATTTTGTTACTAAGAATGAGCTATGGAAGACCAAGCTCTCTTATCTTTGTAAATATGTTGTTAAATTCTTGTTCTACCAGACGAAACTCATGGAAATGACTCAAGGACTCTAGTTTCATTGCAGCTGGCTTGGTTTCCCAAGTGGCGGGCCTACTGCATGACATATGTAAATACTTTTCTTTTGTGAAAAAAATTTGCAGGATAGTTTACAAAATAAAATGGCTTGTCCAAGTGATATTTTTCTTACCAATACCAACTACTTCTCATGGAAATCCCATATGGAGGATGTACTAAGAAGTAAAGGATTGTATTAGAGTCCCTTTGGAAAATAACAAGGCCCCATTGATGCCGAAAAAAATACAAATGAGATAAAAAAAATGACGAAGCACGTGGATTAATCAGAATGTCCATATCTCATGATTTACGGTTTCATCTTCAAGATATTCCCAGATGAAGCTTGAGTTAAGCTAGAATCCATATTTGGTAGACACAATGTGATTCAAACCCACCAGATTGAAAATCAGTTAATGACTTATGTCCCCGTGATTTTCCTTGCATTGAATATTATTTATCTAAATTCAAAATTATTAGACTTTTACTTCATTATTGTAATATAGATCTAAAGGGTGAATGATGCATATATGTTATTCTTTAAAAGCTTGGAAATGCATATTTTGTCTTTATATCTACCTTTTATGCCACTAGAGAAGATCTAGGGGGTGCTTACCAAGCTCCCACTCTTGAGTCTTTTTATGATTCTCTGATTAGAAAGAAAGATAAATTCTTACAACTTTGAGTGATCAACATTGTAGGTACATCTAGCAAAGCCTTAGTGGTTGTTGACCAAAATTTGGTCATCTATATTTTCCCGCTCTTGGATTCATAAAAAGAAATGATATCGAAAGAAGAAATTTTTTGAACTCTTATAAGTTCATTGTGTATCCCTCAGCTTTAGCGTCACCACACATTTTACGGATCGAAAATCCGAGTTCGTATGGTCAAGATATCCGAGGTCTTGGACCCGTATTACTCATGCTGATGTGACTGATGATTCATCATGATGACTTGGCATAGGTGGACGCTGATTGGTTGAGTAAAATTATAATTTACTAATTAATTTCCAAGGGAGGTTGAACCCTCCTAAGCTCCATAATCTCTTCTCTCATGTTTCTTATTAAGTGTAAGATACACTTAATGATATATATTATTAAAACTCCCATACTCCCATGCATATGGGATGAATATTTTTACCAAAATTCGAATTTACAAAGGAGGAAAATGAATTTGAGATCAAGGGCCCACATTTGCCCGAGACATTTTATCGATGGTGGTTGAGTCACGATTTTGCAGAGGCCATAACTTGAGATCTGGGTGTCGGAATCGCAGAAACTTTATGTTGTTGGAAAGGTATTTCGATGAAGAAGATGTTGGTATAGGTTTGAAGGGATGAAAGTGGTCAAATTTTCCCCAGAAATTAAAATATCATTCAACTTTATTTTTAATGGGTCTCTGTGACAACTCAACTTCACGAGCTCATATCTGGAGATCCGAGCGATGGATTTGGGAAACATTTATATCATTGGAAATCTAAGACGAAGAATATCAAATATGAAGTGATTTCAATGGCTAAACAATTGACTATCACTTCTAGAAAATCAAAATACAATCTTCCTCTTTTAATGGGTAGTTAACTAAATTTGGAAAATAAAAGTTTATTAAAAAACAAAATTATTAAAAAAGGAAAAAGACCCATTTAAAATATTGGGATGTTAATGATATAAGTTCATTAATGAATAATTAGTGAGCATTAATTAAAGAGAATGCTTGAAGAATAAAAATATACGGGAAATTCAAGAAAGGAAAAACTCTAACTACTCAAGTAGTTAGAAAATCTAATTTTTAAAAAGAAGAAGTGCTTCATCAAAGGTTCCACAATCAAAATTATCAAAGGGGAAGGGTAGAAGATCATAGGAAGAAGAAGGTACAACCATGAATATACAACCAAGCTTCTAATCAATGAAGAAATATCTTCATCTTCTCTACTCTTTCTTTTCATCTACACCATTTCTCATAGCTTTATGCTTGAATATTTGAATTGGGCACAAGGTTGAGTTCTTGAGTGTTCATCTTGTATTCTTCTAAAGAATTTTCTTATATTATCTTGGGGTATTTACTGCCATATACATGACTGTCAAAGTTTTTTTAATTTGGAACATTTTTCATGAATAAAATCCACAAAGAATTTCTTGGGAGTTGATTTCAATTATATCTTGTAACTTTGAGTCTTAAGTATGAGGTATTTGAAATTGACCTATCAAATTATATTTTTGGTCTTGATAGTAACTCTTTTAAAATTCTCTCAGATTATCAAATTATTCTCTTCTATTTATCATGAAGAAGATATGTATGTGTTTGTATGTCATTAATAAGATTGTGTATGTGATGTTGGTCACAAAGAAATTATGATGTTGAATCCCTCCTTTAATATTTTATTATTTTAAAGAGTTTTCTTGCTGCATATAAATATAAGATCAAGTTATTGAAGAACCATTTTTATTGGATAAATTTAAGCAATAAATATCTAGGGTTTTGTTCTTTAACATTCTCCTAATCCAAGATATTCAAAATATATCATAAGCCAACTAGGAGTACCACCTCTCTAAAAACGCAGGAGAATTCATATCCTCGTGAGGTTTCCGTTTCGGTCTTGATGGATTTAAATGTCAATAGTGATCCAGTAGAAAGATGAAACCAAACATCCAAAGAATGAACCTCCTCATAACAACAACAAATAAAAGAAGGGTCCCAAACCCTCTTAGCTAGCTTCTACTCCCAATGGTGACAAAGGACCAAAAACAAAAAGTAAAAAGATTGGCATTACAACTTTTGTGGGTGAAATGGTCATTTGGAGTCTAAATGTTTTAAAAATATGGAAGCCTTAAAAGCAATGATTAAGAAGCACAACACCAATCTTGATTCTTCTTCTTCTAATTATTCTTCTCATGGACATGCACTTTCTTCTTCTAGTTTTTCCTTCAATCCAACATCTACTTCTTTTGATGAGTGGCTTATTGATTTTGGAGCATCTTATCATATGGCTAAGGATAAATCCATTTTTTTCTGTTCTTAATGAATGTAACACAAAACACATGTTTGTTGGTGATAATAGATCTCTTAGTGTTGTAGGGTCTGGAACAATTTAGGTAGATAATGGTCATTTCAATGATGTATTATGTGTTCCAAGTCTTTCTTGAAACCTTCTATCAGTGTATCAAATCACTCATTCAGGTGAAGGTAAAACTATAGAGTTTTCACCTCACCTAGTTATAATCAATGATTTAAAAGATCCTGAGCATGTCCTAGCAACTTGAATTGTTGATGATATTATTAGGTTGTAAAAATTTGAAAACTTTGGGTCATCATCTTTGCCATTAGTTTTTGTGTCTCATAACAATGACTTGAACAAACTTTGGCATGAACAGTTTGGTCATATTCATTCATGGCATTCATTTATCTTGATATTAATGTTGTATTAATACCATAAGCTTGATTATCCTTTCCCATCCTTGATCGTTGGTCCAATCCTTCCACCTGCTATTAAACAACCATGTTCACTGCCATACTTTTACACCTTCAAATGTGTCTCCTCACCATTGCACATGCAATGCCATGAAGTATTTGTAGCCTTAATTGATCAACTTTCACATCTGATATGCACCTCTATCATCTTGAACTATTTTTCCAAAAGTAAAACATTTTTGGAAGTCGTCCACATTTAATAGTTGCATTGTTCACTCAAGCTCAAAGGTCTTATTCCTACAACTTTTTGAAACAACCAGATGCTTCTTTTGAAAAATTAATCCTTCTACCATGTTATTCTATGAATTACCTTTTTAACAGATATAACCAATCTCAATTCTAAGCTTTGATATGGAATTTATGGCTCTATGAATTTTCCATTTTTGCCCCATATCTGCATTTTTCTCACTGGTACAATCAAGGTCGAAGGCCAAATTCTACCATCTGTAGAAGGAAAATCTAGTGAGAACCAACAAAACTTTTGTATGAGGTGTAGATAATAATTATGATTTAGAGCACTCAAAAAATTTCAAATTAGTGATCTAATTCTCTAGTAATTTTTCGCATTTATCTAGAATTGTCAACTTTGTCCTTTTTGCACTTTTTTTAGACTTGGAATTTTTGGCCAAAACTACCATCTTTCAAACATATCAAAATTGGAAAATTTTCAATAACACAAAGTTGTTTTCATTGTTGAGGGCATCGTATGTTGACTAGGATTTGTTTCCTAGATTTGTGATCTTGGGTCCCTTTTCCTCCATTGAAAATTCCAAAAATCACCAAAAGTCTTGAAATAGTGGATTTTGACCTATTTTTGCATCTCCACTCCAAAATCATTGGAGTTTGGATAGGTTATCCATTGGGTTTTTTCATGTCTACTTTAATTCTTTATTGTCCAGATTTCATACTCAACTGAGATTCTCTTAGCGAGTACCCCTTTGTTCTTTGAAAATAGTTAATTTCTATTTTCTGGAATTCTAGAGACGAATAAGGAAATTATCCTCATTAACATTTTTATAGTATTCATCATCACAGACTTACACTTGAAATTTCACTTAATTCTAACTTTATCTCCTCCTCTTGTTATGGCCAGAATAAGATTTTGGCTTCAAACTTGTTTTGTTTAAACAAAATTTTGTTTTGCTAACATGGCATCTTTGTTGATGTGGCATGACCAATGGTTCCTAATGTGGCACTGGTGTTCACATATCAACATTTGAGACTACCATGTAATCTCCCTTGTCTCCTTACCTACCAAGTTATATCTTCATGGTCCCCTTTTACCTTCTTCCACTTTACTTTATAAACTTTATTATTATTATTACTTTATTGTGTGTTGCTTGTACCCCTCTATAATTTATCCTCTAACTGGAATGTTATCATTGTTTGATGTGCAGGGGGGGGGGGTTCCTATCTCTGACCATCTATCCCTAGAACACATGTTCCACGTGTGCTCGATCTAGATCAACAACTTAGATCAATTTTGAAGCATGAATTTATGGGTGTTTAAAACGATCCCTTGCTTCTGCAATTCCAAAACCACCCTTTACATGCGGCGTTCCCTCAACAATTTTAGAACTTGAAGTCCAATTGTGGAGCTTGAATAGCTCATATTCCTTGAACGTAAGGAAACACATTAAAACCCCACGACCTAGAGACTTTTAGCAAGAGAGAAAGTATTTCCCCTTATGAATCGCCAATGGGTTATTTCAACTGATGTGGTTTTCTTTGAATAATGATGATAAATCAATACATAATTACAGATAATAGTCAGTGATGGTTGTCTTCACTATCGATTAATAAATTAGTTATGATAAGGTTTACTACCTTAAAAAAAAAATATATATAAATAAATTAAAAAAAATGTATATATTTTTCATTATTATTTAATATTTGTTTTTATAAAAAATATACTTTCTATTACATTACTATTTAATATTTTTAGTTATAATTTTTAATTTAATATATTAAATAAATTTCAAAATTTGTTTGTTTTGAAATCGGTATTTTTTAAAGGATATTTATAAATTTTTAAAGATTTTTTTATTTAATTATTATGATTATAATTTTTGAGGTAATCAATTTTTTTTAAGTGAAATTAGTCAATTAAAGAATATTATGAAAGACAATGTAAATATAAAAGTGAATAAGATAAAAATTAAAAATAAAAGAGAGAATAAATGAAAAATAAAAAATAAAATAGTAGAGAATAGGTCGAGGATTGAAAAATGAAAGGTTAGGCTTGTTAGCCTTCACATTATTCTACCTATCCATATTTCTTCTTGTAATTGTACTCTCAAAGGCGCTTTTTGGCCAAGAAGAGGAGAATGGATTTGTAGGGTACACACTATGTGTTTGTATGATGGATTTTTCTTTAGGCTATGTTAAATTCTATTTTAAATATGGTGTAAGGGTTATTGGTGTTGTTATCTATGCTCAATGAGCTCCTTGTAATTGAATTCATGGTTGAAATGAAGAATTCTATATTTTGTTTATGTTGGTAACACATAAATTATTCCCCATTAATGTTCTATGAAATCCAACTACTCTAAATTACTCATCGTCCATTTCATAGATCAATCGTTGATAAAATTTGATTGTAGCATTTTTTTAGTTGAGTTTCCATTCTCAAAGTTTCTCTTTCTTTACTCAGAGCATTGGGCAACCAACTGGGTATTTTTCTCTTTCCCACAGACCATACACGCTCCCTATGGGAAAATTCATACTTACTAGATTGAATTCCAATGTTACCCCATCGATTTCATATCTCTAAGTCATCTCTTACCCTTCATTGTGCATTATCTCTCACCCATAGGTCATACATGATGTATATTTTTGTAGCAGGCCGTTTGGTCACTAGGTATTCATGATATTGGGTCTCTTAATAATTTTTATTTGGTCCAAATAACTCCACAACCTGTCAATTATTGTGTTTGGTTATTTAATTAATAGATGAATACTCAAGCCATTTTTATCCAAGTGGTGCACATCAAATGCCACATGCAACAAATCTCCAAATCTTGTGCTATCCAAAGGAATTAATTCTCCTTTTCTACTACCCATGTGAGTATTGCACTCTTGATTTTTTTCAAACTATGGGAATATTCACTTTTATTTTTAGGATACTATTGGGCAAGAGAAGTTTGGTGGGATTGGGGATAATTACTATACTCATGGGTAGCATACAGTTATCATGTTTGATTTTATTTCTCACTTTCCTTACAATAATGTCCCAACTTAGCACAAGGATCTTGCAAGGTGTGTGCGAACATCCCAATTGTTCTTTGTGGAAACAAGGTTGATGTGAAGAATAGGCAAGTGAAAGCCAAGAAAGTTATTTTTCATAGAGAGAAGAATCTTTAGTGCTATGAGAGTTGGAGTGATGGAATGTTTTGGCACAACATAGTCTCATTGAACAATATTTAAACTAGAGTAGCAAGAACTGAGTCCCTTAGATGTCAGTGTAATTAATTCTATACAAATCACAAGCTATCAAAAGTTGAATAAGTAATTTCATGTTCATGTCCTCACGATGTATATGTGAGCAGTTGGATTGAATCCTTAATGGAGTTTTGCACAGATAGAGTTGGAGTGTGTGTCACTCAGTTTGCACCGAAGTGACAGAGCATGATGAACATGACAAAACATAATCTTTTATGCTAATAATCATAGCCATTTGTTGTATTCCTTCCTAGTTTTCAACAATAGAGACACACATTTGTCTTATTGATGATCTAGACACAGATGTTTGCACTTAAAATTTCACTTATTATTGATATTGGTAGTTGGTTGTGGTGTGCATGCTACAATGTAAACATAGGCCTTGTATCCATTAAGAGGACATAAGTTTTTTCATAAGAAAATCAAACACTCAAGCCTTGGATCCAACAAACATATCATCCACACATGCATATTCAAGGATAGTGAACAAAGAGGATTGCAGTTAGTTTTTGTGTGCAGATTACACCATATAGCAGTAGGCCTTTAATAGGAATATTATTGGCCTTGTAGCCATCAGAAGAACATAATTATTTGTACAGGGAAGAGTTTATACATAGAAAATAAGCCTTGTCTCTATTTCTAGAATATAGATCTTTGTACAAGACAAGGAAATATAGATCAAAACTTATTTATGCATGGTATCCATGTTGGTGAAGCAAGTGGGCTATAAGTCCCTCGTTTATGGATCATAAGGTATCGGAGTAGTTGAATCCTTTGACCGTGACTATTTTTTTGTACTTTAAAGAGAGTGCAAACCTAGAATGGGTAAAAACAATAGAGAGAGGTTGGAAGACTTAAGGGCCACTACTACTCAACTTCAAGAAGAGAATGAGAACTTGAAGGAACATGTCCAGATGTTCAACTAGAGGATGAGGGAGGTGGAGAAGAACCTTGAGAGATCAACAAGACCAATGCCAATGCTACAAAATAAATACCAAGAATCCCTTACAACTATCATGGTAGATTGGCACAAGAATAGTGTTTATATTGTACACTTAGGAGAGAATATCATCTAGTTGGATAGCTAGCAAGAAGATTGGCTCACTTAGATAAAGACATATCTGCAAAAAAATATGGAAGATAAGGAGGAGGCCTTGGAAAATATCTAAGAATATTTCCAAGAGCACCAGAAAGAAAGGCCAGTTCCCATTGTCATTGCCAAATCCAAAAAAATGATCGTGAAAGGAATTAGAGGTGTAGAATATGCTTCCTACACTAATCCACGAGAGAAGAATGTACATAAATTAAAAACAAAACAACTGCAAAAAACATGAAATGAACAACAAACCATTAACACCATGATATCTTGGGGAAAACCCTTCTGGGAGAAAAAAACCCACACTTTAAATCACACTCAATGCATTATTCAACAACTAAATGGTTACAATATAGAGTCTCTATGCTCTCAACAAGGGTGTTCAACAATAACATAATTTTGGAGAAAATTCGACTGCATAACAATAAGCTAAAACCTATTATCTAAATTTCCTCTACCCATTGTGTAGTATACTTAGGGAGGTAATATGGGGTACCTAGGGAAGTAACCAACATAAATATGGTTATGTATTATGTATGGAGGCCAATTCTAGTAAATAAGGCCCATGTAATAGTGTGAACACAATAGCCCATGTAATAGTGTGAACACAATACAAGTGAGAAGGTTTACTAGAAGGTTCCACCTACTAGAATATTCGTTCTCTAGAATGTTCCTAGGAGATAGAGAGTGATATATAAATAAGTGTAAGAAATTTATTGGAGCATAGTGAAGAATACTATTATTGTAACAAGCAAGAATTGCTTTAGGAGTGCATTCCTTCCATAAGGAATAATATATGGTCTTACCCTGCCTCAAGGGTTTTGTCTACACTTTTGTGTTGAATATTTGGTGAATGGTTTGGTTTATTCTTGTCGAGATTAAGATTTTATATTATGATATATTTTTATATCTACTCAGGTACATAACAATTGGTATCGGATCTCTTTCTTCGGCCAAAGAAAGGAAGACAAATTTTGGTTCTTTTTGCAGATTTTTTCTAGGGGGGAAAGGGGGAGGCGCTCTTCAGACTCAATTATGAAAATTTCTGCACAAAATTTGCAGAAACAAATTGGATATTTGAATTTCTCTCGAAAAAATACCCAATTTCAATATTTTTTTTGGCTAAAACAGAGTCCAGGAAGTGAGGTTATCAACATTTTAAATTCAGAAACTTTTCAAGGTTTTTCTGGAAAAAGCTACACAATTTGCATAGCAAGTTATTTTTATAAACCCTAGTTTTCTTTTGGGGTTATGGAAAGTAGGATATTTTTTACTAGCAAAGATGATAGCCCTAGTATTGAAGAATATACACAAAATCGCAAGTCATGATGGAAAGAGAAGTGGAAATTTTTCTACACTATGATTTCAAAGATGATGCTTACATATGATGGAAACCATTTGACTTTATGGAGTGGATGCCACTTTTTGAGGAAGCACTCGAAAAATTAGTTTTAGACAAATGGTCTCATGCCAAGAATAAAGATAAAGAAATAGCCAATTGTTTATGATCTATATTTATGAGTGGAACGAAAGCAATAATAGTCTGAATACAATAACGCAGAGATACAGAGAAAAACAATGGATATCCTGTGAGCAATAACTTCTATTGAATAAATGAAATAGGCTGAAAATGGAAAACTGCAGAACTGAAAACAACTTGCTCGAATGGGGGTAGCCATCTCTGAGAAGAGATGTGGCTGCTACGTGTTAGAATATAGAATATGGTGTGCTCGTTTTACCATTGACGATACCTTCGTCACCCAACCATAGGCAGACGCCTCCCTCCGAGCACCTTAACCTTGACTGAGAATTCCTCCGAAAGAAAACCCTAGGCTAGATATCCAAACAAAGGGGTAGCACACCTCTCTCCAAGAATAGCGCAACACAAAAGACTGATCAGATAGTCCCAAACCCTAGCCAAGAGATATTCAAGCCAAAACTGAGAACTTGCTGCTGCTGCAGCTGCACCATCTCTTCCTCCAAACTTGCGCACCAGACTGCAACTGCAGTGCGCACCAAATTGCAGAACTACAATTATGAGATGTGACAAATGAGAACTGGCGCCCTGTATTTATAGTGGTTCTGCCAGTTTTGCTGGGGTCGACTTCTCCTTCTGGGTATGTGTCTGTTCAGTATATTATTATTATTTCTGTTCGACTTCTTCTCTTGGAGGCTAATAGCCTAATATAAATTATCTACTTGAGCCGACAAGGATTTTAGGGTTATTAACCAACTCATTAGGGTTTCTCTTACTTCCCGAAGTATTCTATTCTCGTCAAGTTCACACGTGGGGGTAAATACCTCCCACAAATACCATAATATTAACACTCCCTCCTAGCTAGAGAGGTATTTACAGGTAATGGACTTGAGCACAAAAACATACCATTTACTCGGTAGCATCAATATAGTCATCTAGACTATTTCATGACTAGATCATGAGCATCACCATCAGCTGCATCATACCTCATCTGAGTAATTAGATATGATGTTGGATAAGTCACTCTCACCATGGAGTGATACAAGAGGAGTAAAAGCTCTGAACTGTTTTCCGTCTGGAAAATCTCTGTTCATCATTCATCTGAATGATCATTATCTCCAATAAACTGCTGATAGTCTTCAAGTCAATTAGAACAAGGATAGAACACACTTGTGTCTATTCATAGTGGTACATAAATACAATCTAGTGGTTCACTACCACATCAAGTAATACATAAGTACTTGATCAACAACGTATGGTTGCAAACGGTGAAACATATTCACCACAGTAGTCCTCATCTACTGTCATACAGTCTTCATAACAAACATCTGAGAGCATCCTGCATAGAAACAATGTTATGATAAAAACTGAATCATCTGGGCCAATATTTCACTCACATCTGTGAGATCTGAAAGAATGTATGCCTCACGAACAGTGGAACATATCCACCACAGTAGTATATCTCTACTGTCTGGAGACAGGTAGTCTCCATAAAAATCATCTGATGCCATCCTGCATAGAAAATATTGTTAAAGATAAACTGAATCCTCTGGGCAGATCTTTCACTCATGTTTGTGAGATCTGAAAAAATATCTTCCCTCATCAGTAATGGGCTATCTGCCCTATTCTTCACAAACAAGGAAGAAAGAGTATTTATGATTTCTGAGCCCGGACCATTTATCACCCTGGGCCATTCTTCCTACACTAATTAAAGTGCACCCTGGACAGAATGTATAAACCCTAAGAAATGTTTGGATCATTCCTTACCCTGGGCCATTCCTCTGACACTAAACAAAGTGTAACCTGGAGAGAATGAGTCTGCCCTAAGGAATGACTGTCCCTGATTGCTGAGCCTAGACTATTCCCCACCCTGGGCCATTCCTCCGAAACTAAATAAAGTGTAACCTAGAGAGAATGAGTCTGCCCTCGAGGAATAACTATCCAGACCATTCCCCACCCTGGGCCATTCCTCCGACACTAAAAAAAGTGTAACCTGGAGAGAATGTATAACCATCGAGGAATGTCTTTCCTGCATCAACCTCCAAAACGGACCATTCTTCGAAACTGCTCACAACTGTGAACTTCGAAAGAATGACTGCCCGATGAGGCAGACCATTCTACTTGACCACTACTCAGAGTGACTGCCAAGAAGAATGATTGTCCTAGACCACTCCCCATGTTAACCACAATGGGAAGTCGATGTCTATGATACATCCGCAATCAGTTTGCCTCCCATGTTAACTACAATGGGAAGTCACTGTCCGTCAGAAATCTCAATCCACTTTCCGAACAGGAAAACATCTGTCCAATTTGGACTATTTTTCAATTACAAAGATAAATAATATTTTCAATGCTCCCACCTAACTGGAGAGTTATTTCAATAACAAAAATAAATGTTTGTGTACCTTCTTCTAGTTTGGAGAGTCTTCCCTTCCAGCTAAGAGAGTTATTTCCATGAGCTCTAGCTTGAGTATGCAAGTTCTTTCATCTTGAATAGAGGCTTTACCAAAATGTATGCTTATCTGCTCATCTGTGGAGAAATCATTTTCTCCCTTCTGGACTTTATCATGGATAATGTAATGCTTGTACTGTAGTCTTGTAGGGGTCTAACTTAATTAAACCCAAAAATTCATACAATTAAACATGAAATTCCTTTCTCATTTCATAAGTAATTCATTAACCATCATATAAGCATATAATATTCAGCAGAATTTAAATTTTATTTACAGCATGAAAATAACTTACATAA
>ML786442.1:185815-201391 GCA_009831015.1 Picea engelmannii | reverse complement strand
AGACCTTTGTTATGCTACATGCAACTATAATAACCTACATGCAACCATAATAACTGACATGCAAACACTATAAACAAATATCATCTACATCAAACCCTAAAACGCATCCAGAAACCCCCAGTGTATCAGATCTGCATGTTAGAACAGTAAGATCGTAGCAAATATCTTGATCAACCGGATCAGGGATATTTCAATCACGATCTTTCCTTTCACAATATCCAACACTTTATTCTTAGCAAGGATGAGGTCAATCCTTGTCTTCCATGCTATGAAGTTAGAGGCTCCATCTATCTTGTTCTCAGAGTTCATAGAGTTCGTCATGGCTTGCTTGACTTGGTCAAACCCTAGATTTGACCAGAAATCCAAACTTCACGTCTTGGCCTTCTGAGAGTACCAGGAGATGCGCTGGGCTAGGGTGCACTGATCTATCCGGATATTAGGTCAATCTCATCACTTAAGGTGCCTCGACAAGAGGTTTAGGGTTTCTGCCACTGCTTCTGCTAGTAACCCTAGCTAGAGTGCTTTTGGAAACTGCTCCTGTTGGTAACCTTAGTGGCAGTTCCTCAACGAGCTCAATATCTAGAAGCTATGTTTCCTTCCAGCATTTTAGGCTGACTGAAGGGGTGTGGGCCTATAACCTATTAGAATATAGAATATTGTGTGCTCTTTTTACCATTGACGATACCTTCGTCACCCAACCATAGGCCGAAGCCTCCCTCCGAGCACCTTAACCTTGACTGAGAATTCCTCCAAAAGAAAACCCTAGGCTAGATAGCCAAACAAAGGGGTATCACACCTCTCTCCAAGAATAGCACAACACAAAAGACTGATCAGATAGTCTCAAACCCTAGACAAGAGATATTCAAGCCAAAACTGAGAACTTACTGCTGCTGCAGCTGCACCAGCTCTTCCTCCAAACCTGCGCACCAGACTGCAACTGCAGTGCGCACCAAACTGCAGAACTACAATTCTGAGATGTGACAAATGAGAACTGGCGCCCTGTATTTATAGTGGTTCTGCCAGTTTTGTTGGGGTCGACTTCTCCTTCTGGGTATGTGTCTGTTCAGTATATTATTATTATTTCTGGCTGACTTCTTCTCATGGAGGCTAATAGCCTAATATAAATTATCTACTTGATCCGACAAGGCTTCTAGGGTTATTATCCAACTCATTAGGGTTTCTCTTGCTTCCCAGAGTCTTTTATTCTTGCTAGGTTCACACATGGGGGTAAATACCTCCCGCAGCTACCATAATATTAACACTACGCACATCCGTCTGAGCAGAAAATGATTACAATGAGGCTCCAGAGGCCTTTTTAACATTACTCATGAATGCCAAAACCCTAGACATCCAAAAACCTAACCCTAGGAGATGAAACAACAAAATTTATATGGGCCCTGATGGGTAAGTAGGTACCTCAACTTCCCGGGGTCGTAACTTTTGCATACAACCTCCATTTTAGGTGTGTGATAGCCTGTTGGAAAGGTCTTTTCGAGAAATACACATTATGTCGAAAAAATGTGAATTCATCAAGGGTTTGACTGTGGCAAGCCAAAAAAAATGTTTAGGGCCCCAAAACGGCCCTGCAAGTACAAAAAGATGTATTGACATGAAAATTTCCAAAATAAGCCAGTTGGATTAGGTGGGCAACCACCAATCTCCACCTGGAAGCTGTGTAGGGCTTCAGACAACCCCAAAATTGTAGAACCCACAATTACAAATAATTATAGGAGAACGTGTTGAACTAAAAACTGTCAAGAGGAGCCATTTGGAATAGGAGGGTGGCCACCAATATCCACTTGGATCATTCCTCCTCCATCATGAAGCAATGGTCTCCATTGCGTTGAGTGCCCCCATCAGGTGAGGAAAATTATGTTGAATTTGACCGTGGGTGAACCACTTGCCTTGGGGTAGGAGTTTCCCTACCTTGACAACCTGATAAAGTTGGATCCTCTTTTGACGAGTGACATTGAACTATGTGTCCACTATCTGATCACTGGATGTCTGTTCCCTGTAATCAGGGTTGAGCTCTGTTGGTGTCAACTGTTCTACGATCTCTGAGGTGTCCAATAATGGTGGAAAATATGGCCGAAGGAGGTCCACATTGAACAATGGGTGAAATCCATGGAAGGGTGGAGCGTTGAGCTCAAAAGCATTGCCACCCAAATCCTTGGTGATAGTGTAAGGCCCATAGAAAAGTGGGCAGATCTTTCGATGGGGCCCTGTAAGGCACTCTTTATGAAAATGTAACCATGCCTTGTCTCCCACTTGAAATTGGTGCGGTACCCGGTGTTGATCATGGCGTTGCTTGTACTTAGAATTGGATTTATGAAAAATATAATGGACCTGTTGGTAGATGTGTTGAATCTTCTCAATGAATCTCGTGGCTTTGTCAGCCTCAGAATGAACACAGGAAGATTTTGCTTGTGTGGTTGCAAGAGGTAGTGAAACATCAATGGGACCCAAGGTTTGGAATCCCAGCCCCACCTGAAATGGGATATGATCGATGGAGCTATGGAGAGACCTTTTGTAGCTGTGTTGAACATAGGGAAGACTCTCATCCCATGTACGTGGATGCTTAGATATGTACATGTGCAGGATGTGCACAATCATCTGATTGACGACCTTTATCTAGCCATCGGTTTGGGGGTGGAAAGTAGTGGATTTAGTGAGCTTGGTGTCCAACAGTGAGCAAAGACTCAACCAAAATGTGCTAAGGAACATGCTATCCCGATCTAAGGTGATGGTCTGTGGTATCCCAAAATGGATCCACACCCGTTCGAAAAATAACTTGGTAGTATATTCCACTATGATGCTCTTCTTGCAGGCTGTGATAATGGCCATCTTTGAAAACTGATCAACCATTACAAATACACAATCATTGTTGTGCTTGGTGGACGAAAGGCCAGACATATAATCCATCGATATGGATTCCCAAGACCTTTCAGGAGTAGGAATAGGGGTGTATAAACCTTTCTTCTTGATGGATGGCTTGGCAATGGCACAGGCAGTGCAAGATATGATATACTTGCTGACGTATTTTCGAAGTTTCGACCAATAAAAAAATTTCTGTAGAACGACCACAGTTTTTTCCATGCCAAAATGTCTTGCCATTCGACTATAGTGAGCCTCCCAAATCATATTTTCATTCTCTCTTGTGGGAATACAGAGGTGGCCCAGATGGCATAATATTCCATCCTAGATGTGAAAATCAGTGAGATTTGCTTATGTACCCAAGAGCTGATAGGTGGTGGAGAAGTCAGGGTCATGCTGATAAAGTTGGGGCTACTTAGATGCCTCATTCCCATAGGAATGGAGCACTATGGTGAGTGCAACAACAAGAGGGATACTGAGGCAGTCATCGACATGATTTGTGCTCCCTGTTTTATACTTGATGTTGAGATGGAACTATTGTAGGTAAATGGACCACTTTTAATGGTGGTCGTTCCACAACTTCCCCTATGTTCGTATGAACTGCATAGGCTTGTGATTAGTGTGGATGATTGTCTCCTTTCCCATAAAGTAATGTTTCCATTGACGACAGACTTGCACAATTGAATACATTTCTTTGTCATAAGTGGGGTATTTTCGAACAATATCTGAGAGTGTCTCACTATGGTATGCTACTTGATGACCATGCTGAGAGAGAAATACACCTACAACATAGTCATAGGCATCAGTCTCAATCTCAAACGGTTGTTGCAGATCAGGTAAGGAGAATACTAGAGTTGAGCACAAGTGATGCTTTAGATCATCAATTTCTTGTTGTTGTGCCTACCCCCATACGAACTTTGCCTTGCCACCACCCTTGGTTACTTGGATGAGGGACCATGCAATATGGAAGAATCCCAAGACGAACCTTCGGTAGAAGTTGGCAAGTACCAAGAAGCTCCAAAGCTCAGTTAGTGTGGTCGGGGTTGGCCAATCACGAATGAATTGGATCTTAGCTGGATCCACATGTAACCCATGCTCATCAACAATGTAGCCAAGTATTGGACCTTGTTCATGTCAAAGGAGGATTTTTCCAAGTTGGCATATATCTTGTGCTATCGCAGAGTGCCCAAAAACTATTGAATATGTTGCATGTGCTCCTCCCAAGTTCCGCTAAAGATGAGGATGTCATCCAGATATACCACCAAAAAAGAGTTGGTGAAGGGTCTCAATATATCATCCATCAATCTCAAGAAAGTTGTTGGTGCATTTGTTAATCCAAAGGGCATGACTAGTTATTCAAAGAGACCTTCTTTAGATTTGAAAGTTGTCTTCCATACATCAGTAGGTTTGATGGGAACCTGGTGGTAGCCATACTTTAGGTCAATCTTCCTGAAGAAATTTTCCCCCTTGAGTTGTTCAACAATCTCATCAATTCGGGAAATTGGGTATCGATTCCTGACTCTGATTTTGTTTAATGCTTTGTAATCAATGTAGAGTTGCCAGGTACCGCATTTCTTCTGCACCAGCACAATCAGGCTTCCGCAAGGGGAGAAGTTGGGTTGGATGTGCCCCTTTTGAAGCAGCTCTTGGATTTGGAGCTCGATTTCATCATTTTCCATCAGCAAGCGATGATATATTGGTACATTAGGCAACAATGCATCGAGGGTTAGATCAATTGGATTCTTGACTTAGCAGTGCATCGGTACCCCAGTGGGTGAGGAGAAGATGTATATGTACTCTTCCACGATCCTGTCCACTTGATTTTGTTGCAAAGAGAGGCTCTGTGTAGAGGTCACAGATGTTGCAGTGACCTTCTGCTTACTGTGAGCATGGATCACAAAGAAGACAAACTTCTCGTTCTATGAAATGACCTTACTGCATTACTTAGTAGAGATTAAAGAAACAACAGTATGCGGTGCCACCTCTGGTATCCTGTGCAATTGTTTATCCAAAGTAATAATAACACTGTAGGGTCTAGACTTATACACAACATTTATCTTCCACAAATATGGCTGGCCTAAAATAATATCACAAAATTAAAGGGGATAAATATCACACAATACCTCGTCTTTGAAGGGCTTGATGTTGTAGGGAATATGACACTATTGGTTGATGCAACAATATCGTCCTTGGTGAAGCCAATCAATGATGTAGGGATGCAAGTGTGGTGTTATTAGTAGGTCCAGCCGCTTGATGACCTCTGCTGAAGTCAAGTTCTTCTGACTTCCTCTATCGATAATGAAATGCAGTTGAGTCCCCTTTACCCACATATGTGAGTGAAAGATGCATTCCCCTTCCTCTGGTTCTCCTGGTTCGCTTGGTTGGACTTTGGTGGTAGATATAGTGGCACTGGGTTCGGCATCGATGATCCGCTTCCCACATTTTGGATTTGATTCAGAGACATAATCTTCCTCTGACTCGGAAGCTTTCGGCTTGGCCACCAGTGACTGCTTGTAGCGACATTCTTCGGTGTTGTGCTAAGGGATTTTATGGTATTCACACCATTTTCCCGTGTCCTTATTCGAATTCTCATTACCCTTCTTAGGTTGCAACTTGGACTGGTTGTCCTGAGAGCAGCCATATTTTCTCTGTCCCTTGTTTTGTGTGTTGGGGACGACTGTGAGGAGTTTGCAGATCCAAACTCTTGCCTCTTTTTCTTAAATTTATGCTTGATCTTGAAAACATATCTATAAGTCACACCTAATGATGCGATGTCCAAAAACTCTATTTCTGTTTGAATGTATATATATAGACAGTCGTGGTATTTGAGAACCATATGTCATTTAGAGTATTTGATACCCAATTTGGTGCGTAGGGTATGGAGAATATTGGTGAAGTTTGGTACTTTCTAGTCCCTTTCCTGACGCAATGTGGTCCATCTTGTGTACTGGTCCTCGTAGCTTCCAACAGGGTAGCACTGTTCTTTAATGGCATCCCTGAAGGAATAACATGTAGAGGTGACCGCAAATATTGTGGATTCCTCTATGGCCCTTTTCTCAGCGTAAGTATCCCACCAGTCCTTAACATGGGGGATGACCTTGAGGAGTGAAAAAGTAATTTTTTCCCTGTCGAAAAAATTGTGGACTGAAAAATACCCTTCGAGCAGATTCAACCATTTATCTACAATATCCACATCTATCAGTCCTTCAAATAATGGAATATAAAAATTTACTTATACCTTGAAGGGGGTTGCATGGCCACTTGATGAAGATGCTTCTCCTGTGGGTAGTCGCCGAAGGATCTATGCAAAGTTGTCCATTATTTTGTTCCTTTGTCGTGCAAGGGTTTACTCGAGCAACATTTTAAAAGGATCTCCTGCTACATCATCTTTCTTCTTATCCCCCATGGGTTTTTGTTGGGCTCGGCGTGGTCAATCTTGCAAAGGCTCAACTGGTTCGAGTCCCAACTTCTTGTACCCTGATATTGTCGGGGACATACAAGAAGAAAAATAAATGAAGATCATACCACTCTGATACCACTAATCCAGATTTATGAGAGGAGAGAAAGGAATAACATAATGAATACAATAACATAGAGATACAGAGAACAATAACAAATATCCAGTGAACAATAACTTCTATTGAATAAATGAATTAGGTTGAAACTGTAAAACTGCAGAACTGAAAATAACTTGCTCGAATGGTGGTATCTATCTCTGAGAAGATATGTGGTTGCTACACACATCCGTCTGAGCATAAAATGATTACAATGAGGCTCCAAATTCCTTTTTAACATTACTCATGAATTCCAAAACCCTAGACATCTAAAAACCTAACCCTAGGAGATGAAACACAAAAGGTTATGTGGGCTCTGATAAATAAGTTGGCACCTCAACTTCCCGGGGTCGTAACTTTTGCATACAACCTCCGTTTTAGATGCGTGATGGCCCATTAGAAAGGTATTTTTGAGAACTACACATTATGCAGTCAAATTGTGACTCCTTCTATAGTTTGACTATGGAAAGCCAAAAAAACATTGTTTAGGGCCCCAAAACGGACCTGGAAATACAGAAAAATGTACTGACATGAAACCTTCCAAAATAATCCAGTTGGATTAGGTGGGAAGTCACTAGTATTCACCTAGAAGCTGTGTAGGGATTCAAACAACACCGAAATTGTAGAACCCACAATTACAAAGAATTACAGAAGAACGTGTTGAACTAAAAACTATCAAGAGGAGCCAGTTGGAATAAGTGGGTGACCACCAATATCCATTTGGATCAGTTTATTTTCCCATGGAAAATCCATACTATAGGTTCATGTATACATTCATAAATAAAATGTCATTGTTTGTATTAACCCTAGTTGTAAGAATTTTTTTTTATCAATGTTCATTTGGTTAATAGATTGCAAGTTTTGGCAAAAAATATTTAAAGCACATAGGTTGAGGGTGAAAATGTTCAAATTTTTAAAGATTTGAAGATTACCATGGATAATTGTGTGTTGAATTCTAATTTTTGTGCCATTAATATGAATGATGTGGATATTATTCTTGGATATCCTTGGATGGAAACAATTGGTATAGTTAATATTAATGTGGAAAAGAAGTTTGTGAAATTAGGTACAAGAAAAATAAAGTTACATTGCAGGATGTGTCTCTAAGTAAGAAAGAAGGGCCCACGAGGGAAAGCAAAGAAGTTATTATCTAATCCAAATTTTCATCAGAGGAAGATTCTACAAAAGGACATGACTAAAATCCCTAAGAAGGACACAATAAAGAAGCCAAGGATATCATTGATTCAAAGGAACACCATATTGTAGAGTTGAAAAAAATGGATTGATTCCTAAAGTTGTTGTATATCGCCATTCATACCATATATAGAAACAACAGTCATCGAGGAAGGAGCATGACACACTTATTATGAACCAACAAGGAACTAGAAATGAAACCAATCATGAGGTGCATGGAGGAATACAAACATTGTAGGATGATATCAGGATAGAAAAACCATCCCATGGCACAAAACACGTGATAAGGATCAAAATCGAGGTGGAAAGACAGGAGTTGGACATCATGTTCATCTTCCATTAGGATGGATGGATGGTCACACTTAATACTAGTTGGATACACAACTTAGAGGGTTATGTTGTATCGTTTCTTCCCATATTTCGAGGATGAAATATGCGAAGGGGGAAGGAATGTAGTATACCTAAGGAGGTAATATGGGGTTCCTAGGGAGGTGTTGATGCTTGAATCCGTTAGGACCGAAATGAAAACCTCACGAGGATGTAAATTCATCTGCATGTTTATAGAGGTGGTACTCTTTACTTCAACATTTTCTTGGGACTTTAGGTCTTCAGAATATGGGACTTCGCAGAAGTCCATCGTGATACTCAAAGAAATATAAAGATTGCAAGAAAAATAAAAGGAAAATGTTTTGTTTTCTATTTAGAGAAATTTCCTAAGAAATGACCAGGAACCACACACTTCATACATTTAAAGAAGATAAGAAAAATTTCCTCACATCCATCATAGTTAAAATAAATATTTTTGATCACATAAAATGAAAAGAAGATGATCCATATGCATAAGAGAAATTTAACAAAGTGGACACATGGGTAGCTCAAATAAAGATAATGATAGATCAATCTCAAATACTTTATACTCAAAACTCAGAGTTATAAAGCATGGTCGAAACTGATCCTGAAATATCTCTCTTGAACTTTCTAAAAAATATATAGTCTGTTACATATTCTTCGAAATTTAAAATGCGTTTGTCCTAAGGATTGGGATTGGGGCTCCCACAGACCATAAAGAAAATATACACAAGAATTAAGCTTGTATAAGGAGGATTATGGGAGGTAAAAGAACAACAAGACCTGTAAAGAAGAAAAGAGAAGTTATCAGACTTCGGTTAAACCTTTCTAGTCAAAGAAGCATAGTAACTGGATGAAGGAACTGATAAAGAAAGAAATATGTGATCAACATAAACTTACTATGATGGTCTCTCATGTCTTTACTTGCTTGTTGGTGTCCTTATATTGTCTTCATTAAAGGTTATAGGAACCATATCAACTGTTTCTTTCCCCACACCAATCAATTTGTCGATTGGTTTCTTGAATCATTCTTCAATATAATTTTTCATTGGTTCCACATTGATCTCATGCTAGATTTTGATGTTGAACAACTTGCCCTCCAAGTTTTGTAAATCAAGGGAAATACCATGTAATGATTCTTCAATATCTTGAATCTTCATAGAGTAGTCCACTAGACAATTGTCTATGTTGTCTTCATTATATTCAAGTATACCATAAAACTTTTCAATTGATAACCCTTTAAAAATATTAACTTGTTCGTCAAACTGTTTCTTTGTTAGGAACATTGAGTTGAGGATTAATTTGGGGTCTTGTACTTCGTTAGTGCTTCCAACTAGGTCTACCTCCGTGAGCCTTTTGAATGGTTCTTCTCTCTTTGATATAGCTTGGTTGCATGCTTGAATGATATTATGGAAATTTTTAATCTTTTCCTTCCAGTACGTGTTCAACTGCTTTATCCGACTTGGGGAGGGCAGATCCTCCTCTCTTATCCTTAGTTTCGTCATGTTAGAGACCTTGTTTCCAAAGGGTAGTACCGCATCAATATAAAAACCTTCTTCATTTTTCAGTTCGGCTTGCAAATATTCATGGAAGGCATGCACCTCTCTGATTTGGCTCTTGGGATCCCCCACATTCTCTCTGGCCTCCTTCAAGGTCTCCTGAAACCATCTAGGCCTCATTTTCCCTGAAGCGGTCAACGGAGAAGTAAGGCCTCTCTGCCTAAGAGTAACTGCCTCTGGACTCGTCTCAACACTCTGAGATCCTAAAGACTGTACTCCCTCTGAAGTCTGTGCCCCATCTGACTAAAAGTGCTTTGACTGTGACCCTGAAGTTGTGCATGGTGACCCTATCACCCCTGATACTGGTGTATCTGACGACTGAGGCTGTGCTCCCTCTGAGACTGCAACTGGCAACTCTGCATCATCCTCAACTCCAACTCTCGACTCAAGAGATCTCGCAAAAGCCCTATGCTCCTCAAATCTAACATCTCTTCTACCACCACTTTCCTAAGTGGCAGAATGTAGATGCGATAGGATTTCGACACCTTTGAGTATCCAACTAGAATCCCCTGCTTGGCTGTGGGGTCTAGCTTTGTCCTCCTCTCCGAGGGGACATGAGAGAAAGTCGAGCACCAAAATATCATGATGTGCTCGACATCGAGCCTCCTATCAGTGAAGGCCTTCTCAGGAGTCATCTTCCCCAAAATCCTATGGGGGCTCCTGTTCTGCAGGTAAACTACAATAGCACATGCCTCTGCCCACAAATACAAAGGCAAACTCTGATCATGTAGCATAGATCTTGATGCACTGGTAATGGCCCGGTTCTTCCTCTCGGCAACCCCGTTCTGTTGGGGGTTGTAAGGTATGGTCATCTGTCTCCTAATGCCCTGCTGAGCACATAAGTCTACAAACTGTCTCGAGGAACACCCTCCCCTGTTATCCGACTGCAAGACTTTGATCCTCTTTCCCGATTGGTTCTCCACAAGAGCTTTGAACTCTTGGAACCGTGTGAAGACCTCACTCTTGGCCTTCAGGAAATAGATCCAAGTCTTCCTCGAGTATTCATCAATAAATGTGAGATAGTACTTACCTTCGAGTCATGGGCCCACACATGTATGTGTGTACTAAATCCAATATCCCATCTAACCTAGTGTCATTGTTGGGGAACGATGCCTTGGAAAAATTGCCAAGCCCACACCCTCTGCAAACATCCTGATTCTCTATGCTGATATGTGGCACTCCAGTCAAAACCACTCTTAGTCCTCCAAGAGCCCCATGATGTAGGTGGGCCATCCTTCGATGCCATAACTCACACATCTGTCTGTTATTTTCGCCACTCACTACCAAAGCAAGAAGTGGCTGAAAAATAATTTTGAATAGTTTCCCCTCTCTCACTCCAATCACCTGTCCTGAGGCATGTGGAGAACCCCGAGGATGAATCAGTACCTCGGTGCCTCTGAACGTCACCTCAAGACCTCTATCCTGGAGGGTGGAAACTGATATCAGATTCTTCTTCATCCCAGGGCCATACAAAACGTCCGTGAATGATATGGGTGGAAAGCCATCTCTCCGAAAAGCAACTGTGCCAACCCATGCAACTGTGAAATCTCTATCATCTCCAAGAGAAATATCCATCTTGATCTCACTGAATCTGAGATCAGAAAAGTGCTCTCGAAGTCCAGTCATATGGATTGAAGCCCTGTTGTCTATATACCAGATATTGGGTGTCGTCTCAACTGAAGTGCAACATGTGAGGAAAGCACACTCTCTCTGAAACTGTGTCTAAAATTCAATCTCCTTTGTTGTAGCTGCAGTACCCCCCTTCTTCTTCTTTCTGTTTGGGCACTGTCCAACATAGTGCCCAAACTTCTTACAAACAAAGAACTTCACTTTGCTCATATCTCTCTTTTGACCATTGCCCTGACCAATGTTGCTCTCTCCTGCTCCACTCCCTTATGGTGGGGCTCCAAAATTGGGACCCTGCTGACCCCCACGGCCGACCTTCTTCTTGCTCTTTGTCCAAAGAGCAAGATCCTCCTCACCCTGACCAATATGCTGCTATTGTTGTTGCCGCTGTCCAGAAGCTTCGGCTGCTAGCCTCGTCTCCTCCTGGACGAAGTCATCCCACATCCTCTCCCATGTAGGCATGACCTCTCTGGAAACTATGCCACGTACAAATGGACCCCACAGTTTGGTGAAGCTATTCATAGCTTGCCTCACCAAAGAGTTAGGATCAACAACCTCGCCGATGGCTCCAAGCTCGTCTCTGATATGAGTGAAGCGACCAAGGAATGAAGTTACCAACTCATCCTTGAGCATGCGAATGCCCTTGAGTCTATCATGAAGAAACATCTTCCGGTTCTCATTGGAGCTCTCATACAACTTGCATAGAGATGCCCACATCTCGTATGCACAAGCCTTCCCCGTCAAATGGGGTATGATATGGTCATGAACTGCATCACATATGGTCCTCTTCGCCTTGTTGTTCTTCTTCCTGAAATCCGCCACCAAGACGAGAGTAGTGACATGAATGGGGGGAATAGCTCCCTCGACTATATCCCATATCTCGAGGTTCTCTAAGACGAAGACCATCCTCGCCTTCCAAGGCGACCAATTGCTAGCCCCTGTTAGCCTATCCTCAACTCGCATCTGAGATGCTAACATGTATGCCAAACTGCACTGCCCAACTGATGCTCACTCTGCCAAGGAAAACACTGTCTTACTCCTATCGACACATGTGTGAAAAGAGACAAGTGTGATTTGACCTCACTCCTAACAAAATAGGTGTGAAAAGAGGTCAAGTCAAATCAGTCTCACTCCTACTACGTAGGTGTGAAAAGAGACTGATGACAAGTGTCAAAAAATTCCCAACTCTCCTCTGAAAAATCCTGCCCTCTAACAACCACTAAATGAGTCAATGGTTGTCCTCAAAATATGCCAGAAAGAAGTGTATGAAAGCCACTCAAAATGCTGTCCCAACTACCCAAAAATTCAGCCACCAAAGCTCTGATACCATGTGAAAATTCCAGGTCCTATCAACTTGCCTTCTTGGTCTGTCTTTGACCAAAGAAAGGCTCTAAGTTTCTACTGTTTTATAACAGCCAACAATCCAAAAGTATTTTGCTGATTTGTTACGATTATGTTCTCGATTTTGGGTGCTCTAGCATGTCGTTTTTGTCACCAGAAATTAGTACATGCATCTCAAAATAAACATAACACACCTAAACATCGTTTACTGCTGAATATGAACATATCTAAGAAACTAAATCATGCATTTGTAGACACAGGTATTTTTGGTCAACATGACCCTGGATAAACCCCCCCCCGAGGAAAACCAGTTTGGAATATGTGTGTATATATGAGGAAAGCAAAAGAAAGGTTACATTAAATACAATATATGAAAGAAACTGATACAATAGCAACTCCAACTGAGCTGATATACAAGCTCTAAATCAACAAATGCGCCCCAGAATGGTGCGCCCCTCATGCACACTGCCAGAACCACTGAATCTACTCCAATTGCCAACTGTGAGCTCAGATATGAAAACCCCTCCACAGCAATGAAGCTCTAGTAGATGGTCTCCCTCTGAAACTGATCTCACTGCAATTTGATGGCTAGATATCCTACCAGGTACGAATCAACCTCCACAACTAATGCGCCCCTCTCAGAAGTAGAATAGCTCCAGTAAATAATCAAGGCAAGTAGTTCCAAACCTCCATGAATGAAAGCAAGTGACCTCCCTCAAGCATCCTCACAAAGCTGAACTCATCTCCATCCTCCAAGAGCTCCTCTCTCAACAAGCAATAGACCAAATGAAGAATGTGCCCCTCCTTCACCCTTTGCGCCCCTCTTTGACTAGTAAAAGGAAACCTAGATATTCAAGGGTGGAGTGTTAGGATATAATGGATGTGCTCATTTTACCATTGATAATATATCTATTGTCACCCAACCATAGGCCAAAGCCACCCTCCGAGCACCTTAACCTTGACAGAGAATCACTACGGAAGCAAACCCTAGGCTAGAAAGCCAAACAAAGGGTAGCGCACCTTTCCCCAAGGATAGTGCACCAACAAGAGCTGATCAGATAGTCCAATCCCTAACCAAGAGATAGTCCAAGCCAAACGTGATCTTCTAGCTGCAGTAGCTACAATGGAAGCTCTCCTCAAACTTACGCACAAGACTAGGCACTGTAGTGCGCACAAGTTGTTGCTCTGCAATTCTGAGACTGCCTGCTAGAATGAGAACTGGCCTCTTGTATTTATACTAATTTTGGCTAACTGCCTGGGCCAATTTATCATTCTGGGTATCTGTCTATTCAATATATATTATTATTTTTGGCCGACTTATTCTCTTGGAGGCTAATAACCTAATATAAATTATCTTCTTGAGCCGACAAGTCTTCTAGGGTTATTAGCCAACTCATTAGGGTTTCTTCTTTCTTCCCGAAGTATTCTATCCTCATCGGGTTTACACGTGGAGGTAAATACCTCCCGCAGCTACCATAATATCAACACTCCCTCCTAGCTAGGGTCGAGGTATTACAGGTAATGGTCTTGAACACAAAAACATACCATTCACCTGGTAGCATCAACATAGTTGTATAGACTAGATCATGAGCACCATCATCATCATCGGTTTCATCAGCTGCATCATCTCTCGAAACCATACTCTATCTGAGTAATCAGACATGATGCCCACTCCATAGAGTGATACAAGAGCCATTCTTCTAATCTAGAAGAGTAAATGCTCTGAACCATATTCCGTCTGGGAAATCTCTATCCTTTGATTATCCATCTAACTGATAATCATTTCCAATACTGCTGACAGTCTTCAAGGCAATCGAAACAAAATAGAACACAATTATGTCTATCCATAGTAGTACATAACTACAATCCAGTGGTATACTAACACACCAAGTAACACACAAGTACTTGATCAACAACGTATAGTCACGAACAATGGAACACATCCACCACAGTAGTATACATCTACTGTCATACAATCTTCATAAAAATCATCTGATATCAACCTCCACAGAAACAATGTCATGATATAAACTGAATCATTTGGGCCAATCTTTCACTCACATCTGTGAGATTTGAAGGAATATCTGCCCTCAGAGTAGAACAATGAGATATCTGGACTATTATTCTCAAGAAAGGAAGAATAAATGTCTTGTCTTCTGAACCTGGACCATTCCCCACCCCGGGCCATTCTTCCTACACTAATCAAAGTTCACCCTAGAGAGAATGTATAAACCCTAAGGAATGTTTGTCCCTGATTGCTGAGCCTGGACCATTCCCCACCCTGGGCCATTCCTCCTACACTAATCAAAGTGCACCCTAGAGAGAATGTATAAACCCTAAGGAATGACTGTCTAGACCATTTCCTCTGTTAACCATAAGAGGAAAAGAATGTCCTATACCAACCTCCAAAACAGACCATTCCTCATGTTAACCACAATGAGAAATCATTGTCCGGCGAGGCGGGCCAGTCTTCTTGAGTAAACCTCAAGAAGAGAGAATTCCCTAGACCACTCCCCATGTTAACCACAATGGGAAGTCACTGTCTATGATACATCAGCAATCTGGACCATTTCCCATGTTAACCACAATGAGAAATCGTTGTCCGTCAGAAATCTCAATCCACTTTCCAAACTGGAAAGGAAACTGCTCATCCTGAACCATTTTTCGAACTGAAAAAAATGACTGTCGATAAATCAATACATATCAGTGCTCCCTCCCAACCTAGGAGTCATCTCTTCCTTTTTCAATAAGGAAGTCATCTCCATGAGCTCCAGCTTGAGTACACAAACTCTTTTATCTTGGACAAAAGTTTTACCAAGATGTTTGTTTATCTGCTCATTTGTGGAGATATGTATTGGAGAACCTCTTTCTCCTTTCTGAACTTCATCACGGATAATGTAATGCTTGATTTCAAATGTACTTCATTCTGGAGCACTAGTCTTCTTTGAAGGCTTCATGTAGCTCTGATCAATAAAATATGTCATTGTTGGAAAACTGGAACATATCCATGTGGCACTTCTTCTGTCATCATGAGATTTGATCTTCTGAGTAATCATCTTGATACAATATCTTGTTATAGG
>ML786442.1:160952-185765 GCA_009831015.1 Picea engelmannii | reverse complement strand
TGTAGCTCTGATCAATAAAATATGTCATTGTTGGAAAACTGGAACATATCCATGTGGCACTTCTTCTGTCATCATGAGATTTGATCTTCTGAGTAATCATCTTGATACAATATCTTGTTATAGGAAATCTTCACCACGCTTCTACTGTGCACTGGAGGTTCTGCACCAAGTTATTTTCTTCCATATTCATACAAGGGTCTCTTTCTAGTATGCCTCAAAGTCTCGATATTGCTCTTCATATGGTCTTTGCTCAATTGCTCTGGAGAACATTCTTTGCATTTATCTGATGTAGAACTCCAACTCATGGATATTGACTCATGTAAAGATATGTTTGGTTTACCGAAACGAGTAATCATCATAGTCTACTCCCTCCATCTGGGAGAACCTCTAGTTCTGGATCTTGCAATGCTTTCATTCATAAGTCTTCCATACACTGTTCTTCATCACCATTTTCAGTTCCTCTTCTTGATTGCTTTTAGTGAGTTCATGTCAGACTGGTAATCTTGTGATATAATGACTGGTTGTTCTGGCTTCTCTTGTTTCTTGGAATCTTCATGTTCTTCCTCATGTTTTTCCTTTAGCTTTTGGGTCCATGGAGTTTCTTATAGATTCCATGCCCTAAAGATTTCACTTCTTTATTTTATCATAGGATCAAAGATTTGGATGGAAAACCAGGGATACTTTAAGGCTTTTCTTCGAAGAGGTCTTCTTCTGCGGTTGAACTGAACATGTACTGTCTTTCATGGCTGCTACCATACTTCATCATTTTTAATGGATCATAGGATTAGCTCCCTCCTAATCCTTGCTTCATGTATGAGTGCATATAATCGGCTCCCTCCGTCTAACAGAGTCCATGCTTCCGTCTGCATCCTTATTGTCTTCTGCAATATATAATTGGCTCTCTCTATCTAACAGAGTCCACGCTTTCATCTTGTTGTCTTCTACAAAACGTTATAAGTCTTTCTCTGACTTCTTTCTGTCTTTTCTTCTTCTAAGTCTCTTCATGATTGATTCAAAGTATTTCATCCTTTCATGTGTATTATCTAATGATATCAATCCTTATCTTGTTGTTCTTCCATAGGTATAGTTCTTCTTGGAATACATTATCTTCCAGGAGATAGATATACAAGATATGTACAGAGACGATGCAAACAAGATATGTACAAGAAATAAGAAGAGTATTTTTACCTTTAGAAGAATAAGTCTCTTTCATCCTGCTTAGTCTTATTTGTAGGTTCCTTTTCTTCGACAACTGATGCTTCGTGTTTCTCCTTCCTTTTCTTTAGCTCGGGACAATGATTCTTGTAGTGACCATACTTTTGACAGTTGAAGCATTGTATTTCTGAAATGTCTTTCTTTTGATTTGGATTCCTCCTTGAGCCAAACTTGATTTTATTCCTGAAATTCTTGAATCTTGCTGTGAATCCCTGATCATTTTACTTCTTTTGGGGTTTCTATTTTTCACTGATCCTGGATTCTTCTTGAGAACAACAAGTCCAAAGTTCTTCAAATGTAGGATACTCCTTTCTTGTGTTCATGCTTGCGGTAAATGCATCTCACGTCTTGGGAAGACCATTGAGTACTATGTTTACCAATTCATTCTATGAAATGATCTCTTCAATAGATTGTAGTTGATCTCCTAATTGGGAGATCCTCACAAAGTATGATGTTCTACTGCCCTCATCATTCATCTTCATGTCACAGAGATCATTCTTCAGACTCATAACTTGTCCAATGTTTCTGACCAAGAAGAGATTTGTTAGGGCATCGTACATCTTCTTCAATGAGTTAAGATGGGAGATGTAGGGTATCAAGTGGTCTTTTATATATTCCACTATGATACTCATGGCATTGATGTCACCGTCTTTGAACTTCTCTATAACTATAACGTTCTGTGGTTCCTTCTCTTTTCCTTCTTCAAACTCTGGTTCCACGATCTTTCCTTTCATGATATCCAACACTTTATTCTTGGAAAGGATGAGGTCAATCCTTGTCTTCCATGCTCTGAAGTTAGAGGCTCCATCTAACTTGTTCTATGACTTCATAGAATAAGTCATGGCTTCTTTGACTTGGTCAAACCCTAGATTTGACCACAAACTCAAACTTGACGTCTTGGCTTGCTGAGAATACCAGGAGATGCGCTAGGATAGGGTGCACTGATCTGCCCAGAGATTAGGTTAATCTCTTCACTTAAGGTGTCTCAACGAGAGGATTAGGGTTTTTGTAACTGCACCTGCTAGTAACCCTAGCGACAGTGCTTCAACGAGCTTAATATCCTTTTGGCTATGTTTCCTTCCAGTGGTTAGACTAAATGAAGGAGGTGTGGGCCCATAACCTGTTAGGATATAATGGATGTGCTCGTTTTACCATTGACAATATCTCTATTGTCACCCAACCATAGGCCGAAGCCACCCTCCGAGCACCTTAACCTTGACAGAGAATCACTTCGGAAGCAAACCCTAGGCTAGATAGCCAAACAAAGGGTAGTGCACCTTTCTCCAAGGATAACGCACCTATAAGAGTTGATCAGATAGTCCAAAACCTAACCAAGAGACAATCCAAGCCAAACGTGATCTTTTAGCTGTAGCAGCTGCAATGGCAGCTCTCCTCAAACCTGCGCACAAGTTGCTGCTCTGCAATTTTGAGACTGCCTGCCAGAATGAGAACTGGCCTCCTGTATTTATACTAATTCTGGCTAACTGCTTGGGTCGACTTCTCATTATGGGTATCTGTCTGTTCAGTATATATTATTATTTCTAGCCGACTTATTCTCTTGGAGGCTAATAACCTAATATAAATTATCTTCTTGAGCCGACAAGTCTTCTAGGGTTATTAGCCAACTCATTAGGGTTTCTTCTTGCTTCCCGGAGTATTCTATCCTCGCCAGGTTTACACGTGGAGGTAAATACCTCCCGCAACTACCATAATATCAACATGGAGATCATCTCATCTCCCATCTAATCGATGGTTGAGATCTCCCCATGAATATCTAAATCACAAACCCACTTTGGGTTAAGTTTCCTAAGTCAACTTTATGTCTCTAATTCACCCCTTTGTGAATTAATAGTCATTTTAGGCCAAAATGACTAAATTTCACTTTAACCAAATTCAAAGTTAAATTAAACAAAAGTACAAGGTACAAAGTGTAATGTCCTTCCTGCATGTGCTAAGGAGGTCATAAGAACATGGGGAACACCTCCCAAGGTACAAAACTCAACAACAATGACTTGGGGTTATACTGACTGAAGAGTTCTTTCTTTAAATGATGTTTCCTTGCCTTTGTCCACTCCTCCATAGGGTGAAGTTTTTGGAGCTTTGGAGGAGGTGATTCCTTTTCATTGAGAACCACCATGAAGACAATGTCGGATTAAGACCTTATGTATGTTATAAGCAGCTAGAGTACAACTATATTCCACCTAATTACCAACACATATCAGTGGTTGCTGATCCAGAAATACCTGCCTTGTCTTGAATCTTTGCCTTCACAGTTGCAATGGTGTAAAAAAATCCCAGCTGTAGGGTAATAGTTTTACCTGAAAGGGTTTTTCACAAATATCTACGACACTTCTCTTGCAGGGATATTGACATGCATTTTGCTGGCATCTGTTGGTCTTCGGAGCTTTGCCAATTTGGAACTTAGATTCACAAAGCCCTCAGGACAAACATTGCACATAGTTTTTGTCACCAATTCTTCATTATTTTTCCACCTAGAATGTTGCATTCTCCCTCGGCACATCTTTTGGAGGTTCAAGTGCTTTGTCACACAAATTGCCAACAATGTTTTGCATTGGGCACTGTTTAAACCATCCGAGACTTCGTTTTGGAGTTTCGACAAACAGATGGATGACAAACTTAAACATCATTACCACACACAAAAGAATCATTCGAACCTGTGTTGTGGACTTTAAATAAACACCAGAAAAAATTTCATTAGAGCTCTCGAAGGTACCACCACTATGCAAAAAATGCACGTGAATGCCAAACTTGACATTGAGCTATTGGTGAGTTGAAACAAACTCGTCGAGCTGAACCCTAAAATTCAAAGGCACAAACTTTACGATTCTCTTCTTTCCCCTGGTAATAATTGAATCTTTGTGAAACAACTATAATTTTTCCGAGGCACCCGAATGCAACAAAAGTACAAAATTATCATTGTTGATGTTCTCATCTATCACATGATAATTGGGGACCAGCTTCCAATCCAAATCACAAGTGCCAAAATCATTCTTGGAATCTTTTCTCTCTAAACATTCTACCTTTTCCACCATGGTTGTCGAGAGTTCAGTTGTAGTTACTGTCAAATCTCAGTTGCAGAGCATGCTGTAAATTAAGAAAACATTATTTACTATTTAACCACATATTCCATTAAAACTTAGAAACTGAAAACTAAACATAAAACAAGGGAAATGCCATTTGTGGAGCTTGACAACATTCATAATCTATAATCAATTAGTATAATTATTGTTAAAATAAAGTAGTAGGCATTAGGTGGTTAAAATGCACACCTAATATACCAATTGTAGATACCATTCATAAAATTATATTTTAAAGACATCACACTCAAAATTTTGAATACAACTACTTGAATTAAAGATTAATGGCCTTGAAGACTCGCTGCTTGAAGAGTTGAATGATTCTACCTACATGGTTATGACATTTTTGATTGATTGGATCTTTGCCCCTGCTATATTGTGCAAAACCATATGGTGTTTTGTTCAACATATTGTTGATCTTTGGACAACATCAAGAAAACATTCTCCTAGTGATCCGGATTTATGAGTGAAATGAAATGAAACCACAGATTTATAATATTAACACAGAGACACAATGAACAATAATAGATATATAGTAAAACTTGGTTTCTATTAAATAAGAAATATGTTGAAAACTGTAAAATGCAGACTGAAAACAAGATTGCTAGAATGATGGCAACTTATCTCTGAGAAGAGATGTGACGGCTACCTCATTCAAAAGAAGATGAGTACAATGAGGCTTTGAAGGCATTTTTACAATAAACATGAATGCAAAAACCCTAGACCTCCAAAAACCTAACCTTAGGAAATGAAACACCAAAAATCATGTGGGCCCTGTTGGGGTAAGTTAGTACATCAACTTCTCGGGGTGGTAATGTTTGCATACGATCTCCATTTAGGGTGCACGATAGCTCGTTGGAAAGGCATTGACAAGGAGATTCATATAGGGGGCTCAACCAGAGCCTTTGAATATCATTGAGATGCCTAACCATGAAAAAAATTCATTTAGGCCCTCAAAATGGCCCTGAAAATTCAGGAACCGAAAAACTGTTAAAAATAGTAAGTTTCCAAAAAACTGTTATGAGCCAGTTGGACAAGGTGGGTGGCCACCGAGATCCTCCTGGAGCAATCCCNCCCCCCCCCCCCCCCTAGGAAGAAATGGTCTCCATTGCGTTGAGTGCCCCTATCAGATGAGGAAATTTCTACTGAATTTGGCCCCGGGTGAGCCACTTGGCTTGGTGCAAGAGTTGCCCTGCTTTGACAACCCAATAAAGTTGGATGCTCCACTAGCGAGTGTCCTTGACCTTTGTGTCCATGATATGATCAGTGGATGCTTGTTCCATGTAGTCAGGATTGACATCTATTGGTGTCAACTGTTATGCTATCTCTGAGGTGTCCAATAATGGTGGAAAATAAGGTCGAAGGACATCCACATTGAACACTGAGTGCAAGCCAAGGAATGGGGGAAGGTTGAGCTCAAAAGCATTGTCACCCACAGCCTTGGTGATTGTGTAGGGTCCATAACGGAGTGGACGAAGCTTTCGATGAGGCCATGTAAGGCGTTCTTTCTGCAAGTGCAACCAAAATTTTTCTCCCACCTTAAACTGTTGTGGCACCCGATGTTGATCATGGCGCTGCTTGTACTTGGCATTGGAATTCTGTAAAATATCCTGAACCTGTTGGTGGATGTGCTAGATCCTCTCAATGAACCGGGTGGCTTTGTCAGCTCCAGTTGGAGCATGCGACAAGTTTTCCTGGGTGGCCGCAAGGGATAGTGCAACATCCATGGGACCCAATGGTTGAAATCTCAACCCCACCTGAAAGGGGTTGTGGCCGGTTGAGCTATGTATGGCTCTGTTGTAGTTGTGATGAACATAGGGAAGACTCTCATCCCAAGTGTGGGGGTGCTTGGAATTGTACATGCGCAATATGTGCACGATCATCTAGATGACGACCTCCGTTTGGCCATCCGTCTGGGGGTGGAAGGCAGTGGACTTCGTGAGCTTGGTGTCTAGCAGTGACTAGAGGCTCGACCATAATGTGCTAAGGAACCGACTATCCCGATATGAGATAATAGTCTGTGGGATCCCAAAGTGTACCCACACTCGTTCAAATAAGGGCTTGGCAGTTGCCTCCGCTGTGATCCTCTTCTTACAGGTCGCCAGAATCGCCATCTTGGAAAAGTGATCAACAACCACAAAAACACAATCATTTCCCCACTTGGCAGATGGAAGGCCCGACATGTAGTCCAGCGAGATGGATTCCCAGGGCCTGTGAGGAATAGGAAGAGGAGTGTACATGCCTTGTTTCGTAATGGCCGGTTTGGAAATAACATAGGTAGTGCAGGACCATATATACTTGTTGACATCATGTCGAAGTTTTGGCTACTAGAGCCACTGTCTTTTCCACTCCGAATTGTCCTGCCACCCGACTGTAGTGGGCTTCCCAAATCATCTTTGCTCACTCTCTTGATGGAACACATAGATGGCCTAGATGGCACAACAACTCGTCTTGGAGATTGAAATTGGTGACAATTGTGTTTTCGCCCAACATATGGTAGGTGTTGGCGAAGTCATGATCTGTCTCATAGAGGTGGGGCCACCTGGAGGTCTTGTGGCCACAAGAATCAAGCATTGTGGTGAGTGCCTCGACTGGAGGTCGGCTAAGGAAATCAACGACTCAGTTGGTACTACCTGTTTTATACTTAATGTTGAGGTGGAACTGCTGCAAATATGTGGACCACTTCTGATGGTGATGATTTTGCAATTTGCCTTGGGTCTGCATGAACTGCAGTGGCTTATGATCAGTGTGGATGACTATCTCCTTCCCGGGAATGTAATACTTACACTGGAAGCAGGCTTGCAAAATGGAGTACATTTCTTTGTCGTAAGTAGGGTACTTACAAACGACATTTGATAGTGTCTCACTATGATAGGCCACGAGGTGGTCGTGTTGAGTGATGACTGTTCCCACAACATAGTCTAAAGCATCTATCTCGATCTCAAAGGGTTGTTGCAGGTCAGGTAATGAAAACATTGGGGCGGCGCACAAGCTCTGCTTCAGATCATTGAAAATTTTCTCCTTGGACAGGCCCAACACAAATTTTTCCTTACCACCACCTCTAGTTATTTGGCTGAGGGACCATGCAATATGGGATAATCCCAACATGAACCTTCAATAGAAATTGGCAAGGCCTAAGAAGCTTCGAAGCTTAGTGAGCGTGGTTGGGGCTAGTGAGTCACGAATGACTTGGATCTTCGCTGGATCAACATGCACACCATGCACATCAACAATGTAGCTGAGGTACTGGACCCTGTCCATGTCGAAGAAACATTTTTCCAAGTTGGCATATAGCTTGTGTTGTCGCAGAGTGTGCAGAACCTGTTGAATATGCTGCAAGTGTTCTGCCCAAGTCTTGGTGTAGATGAGAATGTCATCCAGATACACCACCACAAAAGAATTAGTGAAATGCCGCAAGATATCATCCATCATCCTCATGAAATTTGTTGGGGAATTTGTCAAACCAAAGGGCATAACCAGCCATTCAAAAAGACCTTCTTTTGAATTGAAGGGAGTTTTCCATACATCTATTGGTTCTATTGGGACCTGATGGTATCCAGACTTCAGATCAATCTTACTGAAGTATTTGCCCCCCTTGAATTGATCAAGGAGATCGTCGATTCAGGGAATTGGGTACCGGTTCCTGACTGTGATTTTATTTAGGGCTCGGTAATCAATGCAGAGTCACTAAGTCTCATATTTCTTCTGCACCAACACGATTAGGCTTCCACAGGGTGATGAGTTGGGTCGGATGTGCCCCTTGTGGAGATATTCTTGGATCTGACACTTGATCTCCCCATTTTCCAGCAGAGAGCAACGATAGACTAGCCCATTGGGTAGCGGTATGTCGGGGGTCAGATCGATGGGATGCTTGACTTGACAGTGCTGAGGTACCCCAGTAGGTGATGAGAAGATGTCTTTGTATTCTTCCACAATCTTATCCACTTGCTTCTACTGCGTGGAGAGGTTGGTCATGGAGGCCATGGATGTGTCTGCAACCTTTCGCTTACTTTGAGAGCGAATCACGAAGAAGAAAAAAATCTCGGTTTGAGAAAAGACCTTCCTGCATTGCTTGGCAAAGATCAAGGAAATATCACTAGGTGGGTCTGCCTCGGGTATCCTGTACAATTTCCTGTTCAAAGCAATAATAACACTACGAGGCCTAGATTCATATGAAACATGACGTTTCCATAAATAAGGTTGGCCCAAAAAAACATCACAAACTTCAAGGGGAGCAACATCACACAATACCTCATCTTTGAATGGCTTGATGCCATACAACAGGTGGCACTGTTGGATGACACGAAGATCACTTCCTTGACGGAGCCATCCGATGGTGTAGGGTTGCGAGTGCGGCGTTGTCGACAGGGATAGCTTCTTGACGACCTTTGCTGAGATGAGGTTCTTCTGGCTATCGCTATCAACGATGAAGTGCAGCGAAGTTACTTTTACCCACATCTGTGAATGAAACAGACACTCACCTTCCACTGGCTCATCAGGTTCACCGGGATGGATCATGGTGGTAGCCACGATGGCAATGGATTCTGTGTCAATGATCCGTCTCCCCTTTTCTGGTTCTGACTCAGAGTCTGAACCCGCTTCTGATTCATAGGATTTTACCTCAGCCACCAATGACTGCTTTGAGTGGCAATCAACAATTTTATAACAGGGGCTCTTGTGGAAGTCGCACCACTTCCAAGTATCTTTCTTTGTCTTCCCATTGTCCTTCTTTTTTTGTGACCTGGACTGGTTGTCCTGAGGTTGCCCATCTTTGCTCTGTCCTTTGTTCTATGGGTTGGGGCTTCCTTTGCCCTGTTTCTACTGTGAAGGGTTCCCATACCCAAACTGTCGCGGCTTTTGTTTCAACTTCTGCTCAATTTTGACGACATATCGATAGGCCACGCCCAAGGATGAGATGTCCAAAAACTCCATTTTTGTCTGGATGTATTTATGCAGACCGCCGTAGTACTTGAGCACTAGATGTCGCTCAAAATATTTGATACCCAGCTTGGTGCACAAGGTATGGAAGACATTAGTGAAATCTGGTACTGTTTGGTCTCTTTCCTGCTGCAATGTGTGTTAAGGTTTAAGCTATTATTAGGTTTCTTTTCAATTCACTAGATAACCATAACATAGATAGGATCACTGAGAAATACACAATCACAAGAGACACAACATTTATCCTGGGAAACCCTCATGGGGGAGAAAACCCAACAAAAACTTCCTTAATATAGATAGCCAATACAATGCCAAGAGAATAAATTAAACAAGACAGAAAGTCCTCTCCCAAGTAGTGCGCCTCTCTCTCTCTCTCTCTTTCTTCTTCTCCAACTGCAGCTCCAGACTTGCACTCTGATGAACAAGTGAGTGTGTGTCCAAATGAGGTGCTAGCCTCTCTTATTTAAACAATCTGGTAGGCGTTGGAGTGAGGTGTCTTTTCACTGGCAGGGCCGACTTCTCAATCTAGGTGGTTATAACCACTTTAATATATTCCGGGGCCGACTTTTCATTTATCCCATTACAATTAGGGTTTGACCAATCCGTAAAAGGGGATTTGGTCAATTACAATACTCGACATGATCAATCCACAAAAAGGGATTTATTTAATGAATAATACATCAATAATAATTAGAATACTCTTTTCAGTTACATTATTTCAACACTCCCCCTTAACAAGAAGGGTATTCTACAATAACATCATGTGAGAGAAAGGGAAGCATCATCAACAACATCTTGGAACACTAACTGGAATATCTATAAATCATCGGAAGTTTTTCTCATCATCAATATCATCATTCATAGCAGAGAGCTAGAATGGAATCATCATGCTTATCAACAAGAGGCTAAGGTAATATCATCATCATCTTCAGCGTGAGGCTAAAGTAACATCATCATCTTCGGCATGAAAGATGAAATGACATCATCATCATCATAATCATCTTTAGCAAGGAGCTGAAGTGGCATCATCATCATCATATTCAGCAAGAAGCTAAAGTCGCATCATCATTGTCAACTTTAGCAAGAAGCTGAAGTGGCATCATCATCATCATCTTCAACAAGAAGTTGAAGTGGCATCATCATCATCAACTTCAACAAGAATCATCATAAACTGCATCAACATGGATTAGTATAACACTAGTACATCATCATCATCAATAAAAACACAAGGCTGATACAACATCAAAAGCAACAATATCACAACACAAAGGTTGGAGCATCATCATCAATAACAACAACATCACAACATGAAGGTTGGAGCATCATCAACATCAACACTAGGTTGAGAGTCTTCAACATGAGGCTGACATCACAGCACGAAGATGGAAACACATCATCACTGCACGACACTGACACATTATCACAGCACGAGGCTAGCATTCCATCAGCACGAGGCTGACATCACAACACTTAAGCTGGCACATCATCACAGCATGAGGTTGGCACATCATCACAGCACGAGGCTGGCATGTCATCAGTATGAGGTTGGCATCACAACAATTAAGCTGACACATCATCACAACAATTAAGATGGAATCACAACACAACAATTAAGCTGGAATCTCAACACAACAATTAAGTTGGCATCAACAATTAAGCTGGAATTTCAATACAACAATTAAGCTGGAAGCAAAACACTCGACTGACATCTCAACACAGCAAATAAGATGGAAGCATAGCACTCGGCTGGCATCTCAACACAACAATTAAGCTAGAAGCACAACACTAGGCTAGCATCTCGACACAACAATTAAGCTGGAAGCACAACACTCAGCTGACATCTCAACACAACAATTATGCTGGAAGCACAACACTAGGCTGACATATCAACACAACACTACTCCCCCTATCGAGGGAGGTCCTTTCGGACTATACCGAGCTTATCTCGAAAGTGCTCAAAATTTACATGAGATAGAGGCTTGGTCAACACATTGGCAACATGTTCATCCGTGCTAACATATTGGAGCTTTATGGCTCCTCTCTACACCATGTCATGGATGTAATGGTATCAGATCTCTATGTGTTTTGACTTTTCATGAAATACAAGATTCTCTGTCATCTTTATGCAGCTCTGGTTATCACATAGGATCATGGTTGCTTCCATCTCTAGGTTGAATAGACCAGTCAACAACATACAAATCCATATGGCTTCACAACTGGCAGAACACACAGCAATGTATTATGCTTCCGTTGTACTGAGAGCAATGCTTGATTGCGTCTTACTCTGGCATGAGATCATGGCTGATCCCAAAATAAAACAACATCCCGAAGTGCTCTTCCTATTAGAGACACTTCCAGTCCAATCTGAATCAATGTACCCACTCAATGTGAAATTATGATCTCCATCATAAGTGAGACCATAATCTAATGTACCCTTAAGGTAACTCATCACATGTTATGTAGCAACTAGGTGAACATGTTTGGGTTCTACCAGAAACTGCCTCAAAGTGTTCACGAAAAAACAAATATCTGGTCTGGTGTTCATCATATAAATCAACGATCCAATGATCTGTCTATACAGTGTGACATCAATCAATTCTGACGAAGTGTCGACCAAAAGCTTCAGCTTCATTTCCATGGGTGTATTCATGGACTTGCACTCCAACATATCAAATCTCTTCAGGATTTCAACTGCATACTTCACTTGGTTAATGAAGATTCTCTCTGGGCTCTGCCATACATCAAGACCTAAGAAATAATTCATTAGGCCAAGGTCTTCCATCTCAAATTCTGAAGCGAGCTTCTTCTTACTGTAATGTCCCCACTTTGGGACATCATCACACTGCAGAGGTTTATGATGACTAGAGTAGCCATATGGATGTTATAGCGAGTACAGGGGTTTTTGAGAGGCATTGTGGGGTCCATATTGCATTGCTCATCATATTCCATCATTATGAGCCACTCCACACAGGTTGGCCTTGGTTTCATTGCATTTCGACGATTTCCATAATTTTGACTATTTTGAGCTATAAGTTAATTGAATTCACTGAAGAGGTCATTTTGGGCACATTACTTGGAGGAACCTCTTAGTGTAATAGCTCATTGGAATCGGGAGAAGAAACACTACAGGATGGGATGGTGAGAAGTGAATTTGAGTGGCCAAGGAAACCACGATGAGAGATAAGGTGTTTTTCAGAGGTAAAAAGGTTAATTAATTAATTAAAGTGATTTAATTAATTAATTAAATATTAATAAAATGAAAGTCACTTTGGAGGGACAAGGTGAGAAAAAAGTATAAAGGAAAGGCAAGGGCCTCTACTGATTCATTCATATATGATTATCTTTTGATATCTGGCTTTTAGCTAGTGGTCCCATCATTGGGGGTTTTGAGGGTTTTGACTTAACAAACCCTAGAGGACGATTTGGTGGTGAAAGATTCCACCTAGCTTATCCCAAGATTGGTCTCGGAGATGCAATATGCTCCCACACCATTTTAGTTCTAGATCTACTTAGTTGCAGGATGATTCCACATCAGTTACTTGTGCAGATAGAGAGAGGGCGCACCAGTTGGGGGTTTCCAGCAAGGGGGGGTGCACCATTCTTGGAGAGAGATTCATTGCAGGTGATTGGCAGGGCTTTTGGAGATTCTATCACTTGGGTATTCATTGCAGGGCTTTGGACATCATATCTAGTCCATTCTTGAGGAGTTACCATGGCTAGATCATCATCTATAGGTTGGGACGACTTTGGGAGAGAGAGGACGATTTGGTGATTCAGTGATTTGCAGATCTAGGAGGCTATACCTCATATCTGACCTTGAAACTTCTTCCAGGGGTTTGTGATTGCCCAATCTATCATTTTGGAGAGTTTTAGGAGGTTTGGAGGTCTCATTCACCCAGGCCAAATTATCTAGGGTTTCAGGCATCTAGGGGGGTGCACCATTCAGTGGAGGAGTTCAAATCCACAGGGTTTGAGAGTGACTTTGGAGATTTGGGCACCTGGGTTGTCCGTACAGTTGCCCGATCTATCAGTTGGGATATTTCTTGGGGTGATTGGACTCTTTTGGCAATAGGGCCGAATTGTTGAGGAGCTTCAGTGTTCCAGCAGGACGTGGCATCATCCAGTTAGGGTTTCTGCACTTCATACGGCCATATCTACATTGGCATTGGTCTTCATCTCTTATCCAGCCTTTGGAAGCTTATTTTGTATTGTCGAGAGCTTTTTGTAGCAGCTCATACTTCTATCTTGGAGCCATCTGTTGAGCATTCCAGATTGACATCTTCATTGTAGTAGGTTCCTCTATTTCATGAATAAAATCATATTTGGGATGTTTTGGATTGTCTATCATATTTCATATGGTTGAGGTATGTTCCATGATTGTATCTTCTTGTTATTTTCTGCAACACACATATAAACACATCAGTAAAACCCTAAACGTAACTGTAAGCAAAGTGTTTGGCGAAATACCACAACCAGAAAAAGTTTAAAAAGACACCCAAAACCGTGATGATCCTGGCATAATGGCTTGGGATCATTACAGTGGTATCAGAGCTTAGATTCCTGCCAGCTAGTGGGAATTAGCACATACATACAGAGCCATAAGGAGAGATGGATAGGATATGCTTTGAGATATCATGTTTGGAGATAATGTATCATGACCTTAGTGAGAAAGCTAAGGCTATAATAACCTTTCCTCAGTACATAGCCTTTAGGAAACCCAATTGGAGTGAAGAGGATATTTTACATGGCATCATTTTAGCGGGTTAAAAGAGAAAAGAAGCAGCTAGATGGTGGGAAGAACAGAGAAACCCCACGCCCATTAGGAGCACACAACCTTGCCACTATTGCAAGGGGCCGTGGGAACCAGATCATAGGTGTAGGGGTAAGGATCATAAGCACACTATTGAGGCACACTATGACAATGATGAGGAGATATGTGAGTATGGAGCGATAGATACTCTTCTAGAGCAGTCTGATGATGATAGTGACTCTTGCACAGAGGCTAGTGATAGTGACTCTTGCACAAAGGTTGATGATTCTAGCACACTTGAGGAGGATAGTGACCCTTGCACGTTGGAGGGGAAGTTGGATGGACAGGACGATAGCACTAGTGTATCAACAGACATATCACAGACCATTGATGACCTTACACCTCAGTAGAGTGGTGACCCTAGTGAGGATTCACACGTGTTAGCACCTAGAGATGATGAGCTTCATATGGTGGTCGTGACACATATTTCATCCTTCCAGACACCCCTGATAGCCACGTCACATGAGGATATTAGTGGCATGTCAGATATGATTGAGGAGCCTTGTGTGAGGGATGCACACCACATACATGTAGATCCACAGATCCAGGACGAGACACAGGACGTCCAAGTAGTTGATCCTACACTTACATATCAACATGAGGATATTGAGTCACATATTTTGGAGACTCCATTAGTTGAGAAGATTGTGGAGACTGACAGGTTTATGGAGCACTTACTTCCAGGATCAGCCTGCATGGATGAAGATGCACTGTTTAGTATTCAGGGTGACCATAGCATTTTTCTGGACACATCTATATGGGATCCAGGCACAGATGATAGTAGCAGGTTGAGTGCATAGGAGGATACGACTGCTCATATAGGATACAGTGTGATTTAGAGGGAGATAGAACGTAGTGATGGGGTGCAATGGCAGATAGGAGGACCCAACAAGATGGTAGACAGTGGGCAGTTTAACACGTTATCTTATGCAGAGAGTGTTTTTGGGGACTCCAGAGTTGACACTAGCAGGGCTGACAGTAGCAGTGAGGGATATGAGGTGGCACCTCAGCATGACCATGATCAGTAGCCAATAAAGAGTGCATCCTCCTCACTGCCAGCCGATCCTGGAAGTAAGTGCTCCATCAACCTGTTAGTCTCCACAATCTTCTCAACTAAGGGAGTCTCCAAAAGTGGTGACTCAATCTCCTCATGCAGATTTGTGTGTGTAAGGTCCATTGTCTCCAAGTCATGTCTCTCCTCCTGGGTCTGTGGATCCCTATGTCCATGGTGTGCATCCCTCACCCTAGGCTCATCCATCATATCTGAAATTCCATTGACCTCCTCATGTGATGTGTCTATCAGGGGTGTCTGGAAGGACGACATATGTGTCACGACCATCATAGGAAGCTCATCATCTCTAGGTGCTAACACGTGTGAATCCTCACTAGTGTCACCACTCTGCTGATGTGTAAGGTCATAAATGGTATGTTATATGCTTGTTGAGACACTGGTGCTATCGTCCTGTCCATCCAACTACTCCTCCAATGTGCAAGGGTCACTATCCTCCTCAAGCGTGCAAGCATCACTAGCCTCTGTGCAAGAGTCACTATCACTAGCCTCTGTGGTAGAGTCACTATCACTAGCCTCTGTGCAAGAGTCACTGTCATCATCAGAATACTCTGAATCAACATCTATCGCTCCATCCCCACGCACCTCATCGTCACTGTCATGGCGTACCTCAATAATATGCTTCTAATCCTTACCCGTACACCTATGATCAGGTTCCCAAGGAGCCTTGCAACTGTAGCAAAGTTGCGTGCTCCTATGAGCATGGGATCTCTCTGCTCTTCCCACCTTCTACGGTCTTTGGCCCTCTTTCCCTCTAATCCAATGATCCCAAGTAAAATCTCATCTTCGCTCCATCTGGGATTTCTCTAGGCTACATACTGTGGGAAGGTTATTTGAGCCCTAGTTTCCTCGCTAAGGTTGGAATACTTTATCTCACAGTAAATTAACTCAAAGTATATCTTATCCATTTCTCCTTATGGCTCTGCATGCATGTGCTAATTCCCACTAGTTGGCAGGAATCTAAGCTTTGATACCACTGTAATGTTCCCAAGCCAATATGCAAGGAACATCACGGTTTTGGGTGTCGTTTAAAACTTTTTCTGGTTGTGGTATTTTGTCAAACACTTTTCTTACAGTTATGCTTAGGGTTTTACTAATGTGTTTATATGTGTGTTTGCAGAAATAGACAAGAAGATATAATCATGGAACATACCTCAACCATATGCAATATGATAGACAAGCCAAAACACCTTAAATCTGCTTTTATTCATGAAATAGAAGAACCTGCTACAATGAAGATGTTGATCTACAATGCTCAACAGATGGCTAATAAGATAAACAATAGAAGCTACTACAAAAATCTCCCGATGATACAAAATAAGCCTCCAAAGGCTGGATAAGAGATGAAGACCAATGCCAAGGTAGATCTGGGTCGTATGAAGTGTCAAACCCCCACTGGAAGATGCCATGTCTTGCTGGAACCCTGAATAGCCTCAATAATTTGGCCCTGCTGTCAAAGATGCCCAATCACCTCAAGAAATATGCCAAACAGTAGATCGACTGATGACAAGAACAACCCAGGTGCCCGAATCTCCAAGATCCCTCTCAAACCCTGTGGATCTGAACCTCCTCCAAGGAATGGTGTGCCCCCCTGGATGCTTGAAACCCTAGATAAATCGGCCTCCCTCTTAGGGACCTCCAATGGCTCCACAAACCGGCTAGAATGATAGATCGAGACACTGCAATGAAAACCCAAGTGCTCAAATCATCAAGGGACCTGCTAGACCCTTGGATCTTGCCACCCTCCAAGAATTGGTGTGTCCTCCTCTTGGGAAATTGTGCCACTCTCAATACAAATAAAACCCTCCACTGAATGCCTCCAGAAACAAACCAAGAATGGTGCTAAGACACCTGTAAGGAAAACCCAATACCCGGAATCCCCAAAATCACTTCTCCTCAGCTAGGACGAATCCCCTCTCAATGGATGGTGTGCCTCTCTTGCTGGAAACCCTAACTGGTGTGCCCTCTCTCTCTCTGCCCCTGCAACTGATGTAGAATCCTCCTACAACTGAATAGATCTAGAACTAGAATGGTGTGGGAGAGTATTACATCTCCGAGACCAAGCTTGGGACAAGCTAGGTGGAATCTTTCACCATCGAATCGTCCTCTAGGGTTTGTTAAGTCAAAACCCTCAAAACCCCAATGCTGGGATCACTAGCTAAAAGACAAATATCAAAACATGATCATACATGAATGAATGAGTAGAGGCCCTTTCCTTTCCTTTATACTTTTTTCTCCCCTTGTCCCTCCAAAGTGACTTTCATTTTATTAATATTTAATTAATTAATTAAATCACTTTAATTAATTAATTAACCTTTTTACCTCTGAAAAACACCTTATCTCTCCTTGTGGATTCCCTGGCCACTGAAAGTCACTTCTCGTCATCCTATCCTGTATTAATGTTCCTCCTGATTCCAATGAGCCATTACATTGAGAGGTTCCTCCAAGTATAGTGCCCAAAATGACCTCTTCAGTGAATTTAATTGACTCATAGCAAAAAATACTCAAAACCATGGAAATCGTCAGAATTCCACGGAACCAAATCCAATCTGTGCGGAATGGATCGTAATGATGGAATAGGGTGAGTAATGCAAGTTGGACCCCACAATGCCTCTCAATAACCCCTGTACTCCCTATAACATCCATCTAGCTACTCTGGTCATCATAAACCTCTGCACTGTGATGATGTCTCAAAGTGGGGACATTACATGAGGGAACCTCGATATGTCAAGTATGGTCCAAGATGACTTAGCATGATCATCCCCAATGGATTGGGCACCCCTTGTAGGATGAGGTAATCAAGTCGATGATTCACAATCAACATTTACCTATGTTTCTATGGGAAGAGGCATCCATGACTGTAGTGTATGTTCAGAACATAAGTCCTCATAAGACTTTGAGTAACATGACTCCCAAGGAGGCCTTCACCGGAGTGAAGCCTGAGGTTGGAAACTTCAATATATTTGGGTGTCCAATATACATTCATGTACCCAAGGATAAAAGGACCAAGCTAAACCCTTCAGGTAGAAAGGGTACATTTGTGGGGTACATTGAGTCTTCGAAGGCATACCGGATCTACATCCCTGGTTAGAGACAGATTGAGGTGAGCAAAGATGTCACCTTTGAGGAGGAGGTAGCCTTCAGGAGATCTAGAGGATCTCACATGGAGATTGATAGTGAGAGACAGGAAGAGATGGTTCCTTCTCCCCCTCACCCTCCAACAGTTCAAAGGGAGACAATTGAGCCTATTGATCAAATCGATCCCGTTGATCCTGTAGCTCTAGTTGATGTTCCCGGAGATATTGCAGTTGGTTGGAAGAGACCTACATGGGCTCATCATACTCTGCAGGAGGAAATAGGACATGTAGCTCCTCGTGGTACCTTCTGAGAGAGAAAGATACCTAAGAGATATTCGTGCCATGTTGCAGCTATGAGTCACATCATTGATTTTGAGCCTTCTTGTTAAGAGGAGGCATCTAGTCAGCCAATATGGAGAGATGCCATGATGGAAGAGTATCAATCCATCATGAAGAATGATATGTGGGATATTGTTCCAAGACCTGAGGGGAAGTGTGTAGTGACTTCCAAGTGGATCTATAAGATCAAACACATAGCTGACGAGAGCATCGAGAACTATGTTCCACGGAGTGGGAGTGTTTTAGAGAACGAGAGCATTGGGACCATCATTTTCCAAAAAAAATTGGGAGCGGAGCATATCGGGAGCATTATATATATATATATATATATATATATATATATATTCCATTTATATTAAAAAAAAACATGTAGAAAGACAAATTAGTTGCATAATATATGATATTATGAAAACATGCACATTTGTACATTAATATAGATAGAAATGGCATCCATGGACCATAGTACATCAAATATTAATCATTCAAAATTCAAATTTTAAGGCTCAAGCATCAACCGTCTAGATTCTAGCAATTACAAACTTAAAACCAACGTATAAAATTTTAAGCCATATTGATATAATAGAAAGTAGACCATAAACTTATGAAATAAAATCAGTTATCCAACAACTGTCAACAATAACATGAGTCATGACTCACGAGTATGACCAAATAGTTATGTTTACAAAATAGGCCATCTATATTGGTCAGTGGTAACTGAAGTATGAATACCGAAAGGTCCAAAACAAGAAAGTTTGAACTGAGCTAGTTGCTAAAATTTAAATACTATGAATCTATCATCTAGATTCTAGATTCTATACTATGTAGACTATGACATATAAAGTAATGAAAAAGGAGAAACATCAAACAACTATCCCGTGCGCCTCCTTCCACCACCACAATTGCTGTGTGGGCCTCCTTGTGGTGGTGGAGCCTCATGAGAAGGACGAAACTGTGAAAAAGTAGATGTAGACGACCGCAGTAGAAGTGAAGATGAAGCCCCTAGTGTTGTAGCTGGATTCCTGGACACGGGGAACATGACAATGGATGGGGGTCGCATCTCGACATGATCATCATCATTCAAAAGAGCATTCTCCAATTTCTCTAAAAGCAATACTCCCTCCAAATTATCCTCCTCTGGATTGTTGTTCCAATGCTTCAAGTTTTTATCCATCTTTGCTTCCTCACAGTAATGGGACAACAATCGTAAGTTGTAATGAACATAAACCAAGCTCTTTTCCCGACCTAGATTCAACCTGTTTCTTTTGACGCTATGGATTAAAATGTAAGTGCTCCAACACCTCTCTGTAGAAGAAGTGTTCACCACCTGTGAAAGCACCCATGTTGCCAAACGTTGCAGTTGTGGGGTAGCACCACCATGCATGTTCCACCACTCGAGAGAACTCAGATTCCCTCGATCTCTAATTGCATGGTTGGTCCCAAAGGCACCATTGCTAAGGATGTAATGGCTCAATTGTCTCCTTCTGTTGTCACACTCCTCGTCCGGGGCCAATTTTTCCAATGCTTTCATATAACCTGTTTGAACCTATGGATCTTGGTGTGGTCTTTTCTTGGTCCCACCACCAGGTGTTGGTGATGAAATTCGTGATGCATGACAGTATTTAGGTGTTAGAACATATGCTAAGGCATGTAGTGGAATATTTATCATTTCCCACCGTTTTTCCACCTCTACACAAATTTGATTATAAAGGTTAACATCTCTAGTCTTAACAATGTCTTTAATATGCCCTAGCATGCTATTCATGTGCTCATACACCTCCCTAATGATTGGCCGATCCAAACCTGCAAACTTGAACATGTAATAAATTGGCTTGGTGAATTGCAAAACATACTGAACCTGTGACCAAAACTGATTGTCAAGAACCGTCTCCTTCACTGCATGAACACCTTCTCTATCATTGCTCAATTCATCCCATGCATCACTCATCACCATAGCACCCAAAGCTTGTATCACCTTCAATAGGCGCCTAAATGTGAGGTAATAGCTAGCAAATCTAGTTTTTGCAATCTTGAGTAGTTGCAACCTATAGTGAGTGTTGTAGAAATAATTGACCCTTGTATGCCTGGGTGACAAATTTGATGAGTTGCTTCCCTCTCTTATAGAACCGATTAATCCATCCACATTCTCTATGCTTGACAATATAATGCATCAAAAGTTTCAAGGTGTGAACCAAACACCCAGACCAAAAGATGTGTGGATGAAATCGCTCAATGATTTTACCTGCTCCCTTATAGTTTGTTGCATTATCAGTGATTACTTGAATCACATTAGAAGGACCAACATCATTAATTGTTTTCAAGAGGAGATCTGAAATGTTTTGGGAAGATGCAATGATTGAAGAGGAGTCATGTGCTGCAAGAAACATTGCACCAGTAGCAGAAACACCAAGAACATTGATCAAATGTTGGTTTCTAACATTTGTCCAACCATCTGATATAATGGATACCCCGTAGTTACCCCATGAATCTATAAACCGTGTTAGAGCTCTTTGAATTTTTGTTTTTTCCCTATCGAGTAACACAGTTATAGATTTCTCATAGTTGGGGCTCTTGTATCCTTTGGGGGATTCATTGTTTCCCTTGACAAGATCATGCCAATAGGGGGAGCGAAGCACATTGAATGGGATACCACAAGCATAGAGGAATCAGACCACTTTTGCATCCACCTCATCCCTGCCTCCAATATCAAGGAAATATGATATTGTTCTTTTAGATCCAGAGGTTCCAGAACCATGAGGAGATGGAGATGTGTTGCCACCAAAACGAGATGAGGCATCGGATTGAACCTTTTGTTTTTTACCACGCTTTTTTTGTGCAACTTCCTCTATCTTTATGTATCTTTGTCTCTCTTCCATGGATATATTAGGACAAACATTGATCCCAATGGACCCCTTATTGTAATCAGTCTCCATTACACCACAAAGATGCCTCTTCACACGGGTATATGAACTGGTATAAGCTTCTCCTTTATGGCAATTATGAGGACATAAAAATTTAGTGGTTCCACCACCTCTTCCATCCTCAATTTTTGTCACACATCCCCACAAGGGTCTCAATGCATATTTGTCATTTTTTTCCCCTCTTCATTGTCCTCTTCCTCCTCTTCAAGTTCAAACCCTTCATTACCTTCATATTGTGGGTCATGATCATCATGAGAATCACCACTATCCTCTTCTTCCCTTTGATACCTCCTCCCCGTCAACACCATGAGAACCAAAAAAGTAATGAAAAACCAAAAAAAGACCATTTTCCTCAAGTTTTAGATGAACAACCTGCAATAAAATGAGGGAGAAGAAGGAATGGGAAAGAGTAGGAGAGGAGAACAAAAACATAAACAAAGTTAAGCCAAGGAAATGAGAGAGTTGGGGTTTGGGCTTACCTATTTAGCTCTTGAAACTTGAATGTTGAAACTTGAGATAGATGGTTGCCTTTGTTCTCTCCTCCAAGATCCTCTTTGCTCACTCTTCCAAGCTCTCCTTTTCTCTCTCCTCCAAGCCCTCACAAATCTGCACTCTCCTTTAATCTCTCATTTTCTCTCTCCTCCAAGCTCTCACAAATCTGCACTCTCCTTCAATCTCTCTTTTTCTCTCTCTTCCTCTCCAAGCTCAAGCAAACATAGATGAAAGAATGAGGAGAATGGAGGAGGAAGAGATCCTTTATTCTCCTCATTCCTTTCTCATAAACCCTAAGCATAGGTAGGTCCCACTCCCACTCATGAATTATTAAAAAAAAAAGAGTTTTTTTGGAGTCCGTGGGAGCGTCCGGTCACCGGTCGGGAGTGCACGACGAGCGAGGCCGGGAGCAATATGGGAGTGTGCTCCGGAGCGTAGAGCTACCGAAATTCTAGGGAGCGTCCTAAATCATTCCAGAGCGTGCTCCATAATTTTGGGAGTGCACTCCCACCTTCGCTCCATGGACGCTCCAGCTCGGAGCGCACTCCTGGGCTGCACTCCCACCTTCGCTCCATGGACGCTCTAGCTCGGAGCGCACTCCTGGGCTTAGGAACCGCGGGGGGGGGGGCGCTCCCTGCAACTATGATCGAGAAGCACAAAGCGATATTTGTTGCTAGAGGATTCTCTTAGGTGGAGAGAATAGATTATGAGGAGACATTTTCTCCTGTTGCTCGATAAAATTCTATCTAGATAATTATTTCCCTTGCAACATCCATGGGTTGGAGACTACATTAGATGGATGTGAAGACAACCTTTCTCAATGGAGAGATTGAGGAAGAAGTATACATTGAGCAACTAGATGGTTTCGTGATACATGAGAAGGAGTCTCATGTGTGCAGGTTGAAGAAGGCCCTATATGGACTCAAGTAGGCACCTTGAGCTTCGTATGCGAGGATTGATGGACACCTGATGAGTTTAGGCTTCAACAAAAGTGTTGTTGATCCCAACCTGTACTACAAGACTGTTAATGGTGAGCCCCTGATTTTAGTCCTCTACGTTGATGATTTATTCCTCACCGATACAGAAATCCTTATTGTTGAATGCAAGTATGCATTGGCCATTGAGTTTGAGATGAAGGACCTTGGTATGATGCCTTTGTGACTAAGTTGAGTCTATCTGTGAGGACACTTATCCGAGAGGGATAAGTGGGTTTGGGATTATAGCCCAATGTCCCTTGTGGAGAGCACATGAGGACACGTCAAGGGAGTTGACCTTGACATCACACACTATGGGGAGTTGACCCTAGTGTTTCTAGAGGGATTAGCCTCTAGAAGTCCACATGGGAGTGCCATGTGTGACAGACCTTTTTCTACAATTCCACGAGTAAGCATCGGGCGAAATTTCTCCTAGATTGGGTTGCATACCAAGGGAGATAGGATACATTTATCACAAGGGTGTACTTGTGGTAAATGGGCCCAGGTGTAGTCCTTCCTTGATCATGACAAGGAGTGATATGGACTTGAGATGCTTTACACTTGTCAGTTAGCATCATGTTGACATTCACTCACAGGGGTGTACCTGTGGTGAACGACCCTGGTCTGGTCTTTGTCCTATTCATGGTGATTTGACAAGGAATGATAAAGAATCAAGATGCTAAATGCTATCACATGCAGACCCAAAGTGAGCCTCATCTCAGAGAGAGTTAGTTGGCTCAGAGGGAGAATCGCAGGGAGAGTTTCCCTTCGATTCAGGTGGGAGAGAGACATCTCCAAGGACTAATAGACATGTGTCATGAGTCTAGGGCAAAGTTTGTATACTTCAAAGACAAACTTAGCAGGATGCAGAATGTCTCCCTCATTGAGAGAGAGTGTTGATGTTTGAACAACATCGAGAAGACATTCTCCTAGATTAATAATTAATAATATAATTATTGATTATTAAATAATATATAATAAGTAATAATAATAATAATTAGTTATTTATTATCTAAGGGACGCATCCTTTCATGGATGGTCACCATATGTTCTCTATATATGGAACACTCATCATTGTAATAACATATTGATCTCACATATCATCTCCTATGAAAAATCAACACATATATGAGAGAGATTGACATAGAAACTCTCAAATGGAACACTATTTTGAGTATTAATCATCTAGTTGTTAATGTTTATGCCATTATTATAGTTCTTTGCATTTCAATAGATAAGAGCATCATAAGAACAAGATCACTGAGAAATACACATCCACAAGAGACACAACATTTATCCTGGGAAACCCTCTAGGGGAAGAAAACCCAACAAAACTTCCTTATCATAAATAACTTATACAATGTTCAAGAGATAACTCAAACCAATACAGAAAGTCCTCCTCAAGAGATGTGCCACCCTTATTCTCCTCTCTCCAACTTGTAATTGCATCTTGCCTCATAAGAGAATGAGCAAGTGAAGTGTGTCTAAGAAGTGAGGCGCTAGACTCTTATTTATATCAATCTGGCACGTGTGAAGAGTCACCATCTGGCAGGGTCGACCTCTCACTCTGGGTGGGTAAACCCACCTTTAATTAATTCTGTCCCTTCCATTATAATTGCTGGGGACGACTTCTTATTCAGCACTTTGTAATTGTCCGATGACCAATCCGCAAAAGGGGATTTGGTCCTTATTCAATTACCGACATGATTAATCCTCAATGGGGATTAATCAAATAACAATAATAATAATAATGACATGATTAATCCTCAATGGGGATTTAATCCAATAATAAAAATAATAAGAATGCTCTTCGCAGTTACATTATTTCAACACTCCCCCTTAACAAGAAGGGTATTCTTCATCAACATCAGGCGAGAGAGGTC
>ML786442.1:136492-155971 GCA_009831015.1 Picea engelmannii | reverse complement strand
CTCATAAGAGAATGAGCAAGTGAAGTGTGTCTAAGAAGTGAGGCGCTAGCCTCTTATTTATATCAATCTGGCATGTGTGAAGAGTCACCATCTGGCAGGGCCGACCTCTCACTCTGGGTGGGTAAACCCACCTTTAATTAATTTCGTCCCTTCCATTATAACTGTTGGGGCCGACTTCTTATTCAACACTTTGTAATTGTCCGATGACCAATCTGCAAAAGGGGATTTGGTCCTTATTCAATTACCGACATGATTAATCCTCAATGGGGATTAATACAATAACAATAATAATAATAATGACATGATTAATCCTCAATGGGGATTTAATCCAATAATAAAAATAATAAGAATGCTCTTCGCAGTTACATTATTTCAACACTAGTTTCTCATTCCAATCATTCTGCAATACATCCTTTCATTTCACAATTCCACTCACCATTAGTAACATCATATCATATTTTGTGTTGAGAACTATAATAATATAAATCGCTTTTCTCTGGAATGGCATGATCAATACAAGTTCATGCAAATTCCAAACTATTGTCATAGAATAGAGCATAATTGTTGTGGAGGGCCATAATTCAAAATAAGTGTTCAACTGTTATTGGGATGTGTTGACTGTTAAATTTAGAGATGCTATTAAGTTCTTTTCAATTTACTAAATAATAGCATAAGCATGATCACTGAAAGATACACAATCACAAGGTACACAACATTGATCCTGGGAAACCCTAATGGGGGAGAAAACCCAACAAAAACTTCCTTAATATAGATTGCTAATACAATGCCAAGATAAAAGACCAAACACAAGAGAATATCCAACACTGAGCAATGCGCCTCTCTCTTCCTTCTTCCAACAACTGCAACTTCCTTCAAACTTGCGCACTAGATGAGTGAGTGAATGAGGCGCTAGCCTTTCTTATTTATACTAGCTGAGGAGCGCTAGGGTGGTGTCTCTTCATCAAGCAAAGCCGACTTCTTCACTTATTGGCTAAATCCACTTTAATTAGGCCTAGGGTCCGACTTCTCAATTAACAACATATAATTAGGGTTTGTCCAATCCACAAAAGAGGATTTGGTTATACGTAAGTCCCGACATGATCAATCCACAAAAGGGGATTGATCCATAAGATAATAACTCAATAATAAGTAGAATATACTTCATAGTTACAATATTTCAACATTGACCACCTATTTCGACTAGGTGTCAACGTCATGTACCATGAATATATGTACCTTGTGCCATGACAAGGTTGAAGACCTATGGCTCAACAGGGCAATCCTGCCCCCATAACTTCTTTCTCTCTCCACGGAATGTTCGCTCCCCTGCGTGGGAAATTTTTGTAATGTAACATGTTGGCATGGGTCAAGTTTGTAATAATTTAGTGGCCTAAGACTTTATCATTAGGGAAGTCCTTTCATCAAGTGTTTTTTTTCCTTGGGTAATTAATTTTATTTTTTTAGCGATTTTAATTACTTGAGTTTTTCACTCAATAATCTTCGAAAGTGATGAAAGGCGTTCTAATAATCAAGTCCAGTAGGTAACTAAGGTCTAAAACTGTTTTAAATGACAATGCTAGACATCTCCTAGAGTATTGCGGAATTCCATTAAGTTTTGATAGGTGTTTTTAATAATTAAAATTTCCCGTAAATTAGAAATTTTTAATTATTTTTTATGTAAAATTTAACAATTTGGTACTTGGGGATTTTGTATAGGGGTATGAGTGTTCAAATAAAATAGTTTATGACCCCCTACACTCTTAGACCAAGTTTCATCTCAATTGGACAAGTTTTGCTAAGTCAATGTCCATGAGGAGTCTAATTCAGTCAAAAATCAACAAATAATTGGCTAAGGTAAAAATGCCAAAAAATGTAAAAGAGACTAAAGTCATGAGAAAAGGGGAGGGGGGGGGGGGAAATGATTCCTAATGTATTTCCTAAGTGCGAAATTGGTAATCCACATAGAAAGGACCCCCCCAAGTCAAGTTCTAAAATGCTCATGAGTTTCCCTAGCAAGAGGGGCACCCCCCCCTCTTCATGAGTGTTTGGAAAAAGGTGAAAGCTAAGGTTAGGGAGGGCCTAACACCTTGGGCGGCTCCCTTGGACCATAGAGAGGATGTTTAAACACTAGGAAGGGTTTCCCACCCCCTCTAAACTCATTCCTCTCTCCCTTGGTGTGCCCCTTGAGTGGACCCTCTCTTGCTTGATGTGACACTTGTAAAACATGCAAGGGGGGCCCTATTCCTTCTCTCCCTTAAAAGAAGGCCCCCTCTCCTCATTTTAGGATTAAGTTTCATTGTAACTCCATGCTTCCTATTATCCACCAAGTTTCACTAGGATGTATTTGTATATGAGCCGCCAAAGATTGAACAATGACTTGATCAAAATTCAGAGTTCAGAAGTCCAGCCGACCAATCTGGCCTTTTTTTCAAATTTTTTTATCACATTTCCATACCCTGCGGGTAATTGTAATAAGATATGTTGCATGATGAATTTTTTAAAAGGTTTATCCTCCTAATACTTATCCATGATTTGTTACTCTAGAGTGTTTTTTTTACTTGCTAATTATATTCTGTTGTCCAAACAATTTATAATTCCTGAGTTTTTTCACTCAATTTCTCCAAAGCTGGAGTATATACTCATGGTTAGGCCTTAGCATGGTCATATAATCCTAGTGTCTAATATATATTACCATGCTAAACATAATCCTATAGTTTCATGGAAATGTGCTAAGTCCCCCTTAGGATTTTTTAATTTTTTCAGTTAATAAAAAATTTCCCGTAAAACGAAATTTTTTAATTGTAATTTGTATTATTAAAAAAGTTGTACTAGGAAGCATCCTATACCTTGGGGGTGCTCATTTTTTAACCTAGAGCACCCACTTTACCTAAGTACCCACTTTTGTGAGTGAAATTACTGATTTTAATCACTAAAAAATCAATTTTACTCACGAAACCCAAAAAAGACAAAAAAAATCAGTATTGCTAAAATTTAGCAAAGTTGCCGAAAACATGTTTCAACATGTTTTGGAGTCAAATAAAGACCAAGAGTGTATGTGGCGACCAAAGAGAAGAATATTGGGGATGAAACTTGAGTTATATGGCATCCATCTATTGTTTTGATCATGTGCTCAATAGAGAGGTGCGCCCCTCTTGGAGAGGTGGCACATCCTTGAGTGAGCAACCCATCTCTTAGAGAGGTGGCGCCCTCCTACACTCTCCACATTGCACACTTGTCATGGATTGGAGCAAGAGGAGAGGTGGCAGCCCTTTGGTTACCACTTGGCATTCTTTACCTTACACTTGGTGCGCCCTCCTCACTTGGGTTCCCTTCCCCTCTCTCTATAAAACCAAGCACTCACCTCTTGTGCAAGCTAGTTGGAGCTTGGGTGATCTTGCTTGTTGATGTTATTGTAATATTTCTTTCTCATTGGAATAAAAAGGATTTGGAGGCTACTACATGGTGCAAATCAAATTTGTGTGGATTATATATGTTCAATTTGTGTATGAGGTATAATCTTTCTTGTTAATTTTTTGCATTTGTTGTTAACTCTTGGCATTGGAAGGGGAGCTACCTCCCAATAGGATAGAAATAGAAAATATAGCTTGCTTAATATTTCTATTGATTCATGTATGTTGGATGGTTTTGAATTGCATGCTTATTTAGCTTAATATTCATGCTTTCATGCTCCTATATTATGTGACACCAATGCATTTAACTCTTTTGCAAGAAGTTTTAAGTTGTGTAGGATATCTCACTTGAAGGATAGGTCGAACTATCTTGCATCTTCCTCATTCTTCAAGATTGTGGTGAACAACATAGTCCCTCAGTTTTCCACCTGTTGACCACCTCTTCAACTAGGGGGGTCAACTCCATGTACCATGAAGATATGCATCATCAGATGCAAACACGTCGAAGACTTTTTGGTTCCACATGGCATTTTTTTCTCCGACACAGTTTTGTAAGCGGGATTTCCAGACCCCTGCACGGGTTTATAATGTAATAGGTCTACATGGATCATGGTTAGGTCAGTTTCCTTAGGGTTTCTTCATTAGGAGAGTTCCTTTCACTGAGTGTTTTTTTATCCTCAAGAGGTTAATGTGGCCTAACCGGCCGAGTTAATCTCCCTTGAGTTTTTCACTCCCACTCAATAAATCCTCCAAAGTGGTGAAAGGTGTTCTAATGAAGTCATCCTTGGGTAGATAATGTTTAGGAATTTTGTAAATGACCATGTAAGACAACATGTGAAATTTCGCGGAATTCCGTCAAGTCGAGCTAGGTTTTTTTTAAAGTTGAGAATTAATTAATTCTAGGTATTTAATGTAAAACTTAGGTCCCGGGATTTTTGATATGGGTATTTATACTCTAAAGAAATATAATAAGACCCCCTAAACCCATGGACAAAGTTTCAACTCAGTCGGACAAGTTTTGCTAGGTTCTTTATCCACTTTGAAGTTTTTTCAAGAAAACGACGATTTTAATTGCCAAACCCAGGACATGTACAAATGTCATTTTTGTAATAATGGTCCAAATCAAGTGAAATAAGTGGCATTAATGATGAGAGGGAGACCCCACCATACCTTTTCTACACATTCCTACCCTTTTAAACCCACCTTTAATTACTACTCACCTTTTTAATTAACTCCCCACTATAAAGCTTACGTACCTTCCCCATGTGAGCATTTACTAAATCATTTTAATATTTGGTTGAGGGCCCCTCTTCATGAGGTACGCCCTTCCTCTACCCATCCACCTCCCCATTTGAAGTGTGTCCCACACACACTCTTCCAGCTCACTCATCCCTCACGTAACCCTCACATTTTTCTCTCAACTCCCACGTAACATTTAAATTCTCCCTTAATTAAAATTGTGGTCCCCTATCCCACTCCTACGGCCTCTCCTTACCCACTCACGTGCCTTCAAGGAGTGTGGACTCCACACTCCAAGCACACGTCCTCCTACCTCACATCTTTCCTCTTACACTCACGCTTTCACTTTGAAGTAAGATGGAAACATCACATGTGACTGTGGAAACCTCAAGCTTTGAAGTGGAATTTTCCTTGGATGCATGCGTGGGTTTCCTCCTCTTACCAATTCGCCCCTTCTTCATTGATTTATCCTCATCCAACTCACCCTTCTTGCCATTTCCCCTCACCCTAAAAACTCACTCTTTCATTGGTTTGAGTCTCCTCATGATTTTATATCTTCACATTTGTCAATGATCTGAGAGGGGTCTCCTTGGTTTCTTTTGCTATTTAAGAAACCTCTCCCTCACTCTTTATTCACCTTTCATTATTGCACTGTTATGCTACTATTTTCTCACCATCCCATTCTCTCTCTCTCTCATTATTATTGTCACATTTCTTCATTGGTGTTGCTCTTGAAGAACTTGTAGCAATTAGTTGCTACAACTTCTTCCATTTAGATAATAAAAGGGAATGCTTTGGAGGATTCAAGGATCTCGAGATTTGTCCGGGCTCTTTACATGCATATGAGGTGAAATCATTTGGTTTTAAATATTTGTGTGATTATAGGTAGACTGTTGGGTAAATTAGTTTACTAAACTAAGCATAGTGATTGTATAATTGATAGCTTATTTGATTTGCATTTACTAATGATTGAAATTAGTTTTGATTATTAATACATGCAATCATTATCTATTTTTTGTCTCACATTCTGTTTAAGCTTTGCAGGACACTTCAAGGAGAGGATATTGGGATAGGTCTAAGCACGGATTTACCCTTACTTTTCACTTACACTCCAAATTATTTATGATATTATTCACCTTCTTCATTCTTGATTTTAGTAGATAATATGTTTAGATAGGTCACCTAAAATCATATAATTTTCTGGGTTTGTATGGAAAAAACAAAAATTCCATAACTTTCTTGAGTGTGTTGCAGCTCAAATTAGCAAGAACGAGCTTGCTGATTTTTGCATATTATCGCCAGGACAAGAGGGCACACTGCCCAAATTACATGCACAACACACCCTCCAACAACTCTTTTCACTGTGGTAATGTTTTCATCTTCCCTATCTACTCCAAATCATTGTAAAAGCAATCCCAAGGAGTTGTACCCAAGTGGCTTGCAGTTCCTTTATTTTTGAGTCTTTACTTTGCATGCTTTAGTTAGATTCCCTTTTTTTTTTTTTTAGTTCATAGCTTAGCTAGTTTAATCGTTGATATCTACATGCATGCTTAAAGGAAATTTATTTAGAGTAGATCCAACATAACTAGTTAGCTTAGAGCCCGTGGAGGCATTGTGGTTTTCCTTTTCTACTTCTCATTCACTAATCTTTGCATGCAAACTCTAATTGTTAAATCTCAATCCAACACACATGCATCAAATAATTGGTTAATTAATCTTTCATTTCAGTCATTTACTGCACATGCAGTGGTCGCTCTTAAATCTATATTTTAATACATGCATGCAAATATTGGTATCTCCAAGTGATAATTAACCATTTTTAATTTCCGCAAGTTATATGTTTTGCTTCATGATTCAATATGAAATATAATCTTTTATTAGCAATTTAACTTGCAATATTGTGTTTCAAAGGCTTAGGCCTTCACAATCGACACCTTCATTTCTTGATACTCACACGCAATAAATCAACATTTAAGAACTTATTTTGCAATTCCATTGTTTAAAGGCATCAACTTTCTTATCTTTCAATTTCAACATTTTTGCATTATTGGGCAAGCTACAAGCATTCAGACACTTCGCAACACTTAGCTCGTAGGTCTAAAATAAACTAATTAGATTTAATAAGACACCTTAACTCACCATCTTCGCCATTTAAAACGGGGTCGGAGGAAGGCAACGAAAGGTGCTAGGCCGGGGACGGTCTCACGGTGTGCAACGTCCTTTCCGGGAGTACTCTGATCTTAGGGATGACCTGTGAAGCTAGGGTAGGCCTCGTTGCCTCACTTTTTGAGCATCCAATAGTCACTTGGTAACTCGGGGAGGAGATTTTTTGGGTTGACACTTAGATAGGGCTAAAATTTACATCACACTTAACCACATAGTTTAATCCTAGGTCTACAACACCTGCAATTTACATTTTACACTTGCAAGCACTGATCTCATTGTCTCTCAATTTACATGCAAGTTATCTTTTGTGTTGTAGAATAATCTCTTAGGTGGTTACATCTTTCATTTGGAATATTTGGCTTTCCACGTTTTTCATCTATCCTTTATTCTTGTACTTGTGGTGTGATCCTTCAAGAAGTGCACATCCATCTGGAGGCATTCTCTTGACTAGGTCTTGAGTGCTTTGTGTCTTATTGTCATTGATAAGCAGTCCAACATAACTTTATCTGTTGTGAGAATGCTTGGCTTCATGTGTTGATGATTGTTTTATCTTGAGTATATTTACTTCCTGCACATGCGAGTAAACGTGTTAGTATATTGTATATCTTGTATTTAGCTTAGTCTTAATCTGTACATCTTAAGCATTCTTTTGTATATTTTGTATCTAGGATAAGGTAGCTTTGTATCAGATATATTCTTTGTATCTAGTTGTATCTATCTTGTTATAATTTGTAATCTTTGTAATTTGTAATTATCTTGTAACGAACATCCCCTTAACTTAGTTGACCCCATTGCCCAATCTTAGGAACTAGTCTTAGTTTCCCTAGAAAAAGGTCTGACTCTCATACTTAGATAATTTCATCTTGCACTTGTTGATTGACATCATAGGCTAGATTCCCCTTAACCTTTTAACTAATTAAAACCAACTCCTAGAACACTTTATCGTAAATCTCATCTAGTAACTAGGGTCTACCCCCCTTTGCTTCCCTAGGAGTTAGCCTAGACGGAAGACGTTCAAGTCAAAGTGACAGCGTGAGCTTTGAACCTGGGCATTGTGCCTCCGAGGACACACTAAGCGAGTAGGACTTAGCTCACGTTTGCAAATGTGTATAAGGACGGCTACATCTTTGGCGCTATTGTCGGGGATAAGTCATTTATCCTTGGTCAAAATGACTTAACTTATTGTTTTAGAACTAAACAGGAAAAACACTTTAGTCCCTAAAATTCTTGAACTTGCATTGGTTGATTTCATGTGAATCTTTTCCAAGTGGCGACTCCATTGAAAAAATCTATCAGGTATAGTACTAGGAGCGTTGCATAAGGCTTGATTTACTCTTTTCCTGAACCTGAAAAGGTTTATAGGACGAGGATAAATCGCCTTGCCCCTAGGAGGCTACTTGAAAGTCCTGGGGAAGAAGCACTCACTGATATCCAATTATTGTTCCAAACTTGTTATCGCACAGTTTGTAGCTAGGAGTAAAGGCGATAAGGTAGAAGGCCAAACTGACGTAACATGAAACTATCCCACCCAATGTCACCTCGATGGGTAGGTTCTTTTTGTTTAGGGAGGATAGGCCCAGGGGAGATGTCCCCGGTAACCTGGGGTTTTGAAAGGGAAAAGACAAATTCCCCCCTCATAGATTACCGCCAATCAGATAGTCCCGATTAAACAACCAATAATAGAGTATAACCAAAGAAAAGAAAATCACTTGCTCGAGACAACACAACAAGGAGACTAATACGTGCAATCTTGGTTAGTACTTCATAAATCAATGACTATCTGATATTCAATATAAGCAGTTTTTAAAAGTAAATATTGACAAAGTCAATGTTTGCAAAATGGCAATGATAAATATGTCACTTGTCAATAGATACAAAAATGATATGGCATCCAATGTAATCAATCAATACTTAGTCTAATAAATGCCCTCAACTACCATTCAATTGCTTATAAAGTGAAACGTTGCTACATCAAGATGAAATAACCAAGGGTGACGTCAGCAGTCCAGGGTTAGTAGGTTAGGGTTAGTGTAGTTAGGGTTTCAATTCAAAAAAGTTTGAGAGTGTTTGGATCAATGTCTTACTTCAACATTGAGGCTGGAGATTAGTTCCTTAGGGTTAAATGGAGTCAAAAGAGTGAAGGATGCACAGGTTGAAGGGGACGAGATTTTAAAAAGACTGGAGGGAAAGGTTTCAAGGTGTTGTTAAAGAAGGGCCTCAAACATAGAATCCTAGGGGAGAGAGGCTCACTCTGGTGTTGCAAAAGCAAGGCCTCGTGCTCTCTCCTCCTTCCCGACAAACGACTATCTCAGATGAAGCAAAAAAATAAGACGAGAGAGCTTAAAGAGGGAGAGTGTTGCTGCGGCAAGGCCCTTTCTTCAAACCCTAAGAGAAAACAACCCTAGGTGTAGATAACCTAGGCCTAGGACATCTCCCTCTCTTGGATTCTAAAGGTACGGCTAGCACAGGGGAAAGAGAAGCAAGGAGTGTAGTTATGGCTAGGCTCTCTTCTTCTCTTTCAATGGCTAAAGGTTTCTCTATCAGGGGACATGAGACAACGACCTACTTGTGTGTTTGTCCCTAGGGTTTTGATTCAGCAAATTTATAAGCAATATGCAAGAAATTTAAACTACAACCATTCAATAAGAAGTTTTGCAAAAAAAACACTGACAATTCATGAAGAAATAACCATGCAAACCCTAGTTGTAACACCTTCCTTCAAGAGAAACACCATAAATGCCAAAAAATCTCTTCCTTCAACAAGTGCGCATCACTAGTTCAGTCAAAAACCCCAATAGGGCGCTAAAAATCAGACCTCACTATGAGTGAGTTGTAATTGATGATGAAAATGAGAGTCAAAACCCTCGATATATACTGTATCAATGACCTAATTTTACTTTTTAGGTCATAAAAATGGCCAACAAGGCCACACTGTCAAAATCATACTGTTTTTACATTAAATGCTAAGTAAAAATACCTAATCAGGTAAAATGAGAGTAAAATCCCCTTCAAGGGAGGCGCTAGCCCTTTCTAGGGAAAATGAGACACCAAGGAGCAAAACGTTAGCCCCCCAGGGGCCTCTCCAACATGCCACACATGCCACTGCTACCCAGTCTACCTCCAAAAGCCTCCATGAAGCTAGATGATGTCATGGTGAAGATGGAGATGTCCCAAGTCTTCCAAGGCTGGCGTTCCACTAAAAAGGGGTCATTCCCCTAGGTCTGGTCCTGCCAGAGTGCCTCTGATGGAACATCCTCTTCCTCTTCGGTGCAAAAGCCCTGATCCATATCCATCTTATCTCTACCCCCTGATGGGGTCTCTGCATCCATCTAGTGGGCTCTTCAGCCCCATGGAGGTCCGAACTAGTCATCTCCCCATGTGTACCAGTCCAAATGGTACCTGTCCGTCGGGCATGGTCCTGTACATAAAAAGCTACGCCCTCCATGGGATCATCAGTCACCAGGATCATAGCAATGTTAATCACATCTCATAATCAATATTATTAAACATATGCATAAAAACCCTAATACATCAGTCAATAGCTCAAAGACATTACAAAAACCTGCAATACAAGATTGGAGAAAAAGACAAGACGTCCTATTGGGCTAGTATCCACAAGAAAAGGAAAGTTTCCAGAAAGATTTCATCCAAACCATGTAAGTGAGGTGATGTGGCTAGGGGATGTCCAGACATGTGGGTTCAGTGAGGGCCAAGGATGCATAATGTTATCTGTGGGTGCCTTTGTAGAAGGCGAGCTATACCTGTCATGGATGCATTTTTTCTGAGCCTGTTCTTGCCTTTATTTTTTTTCTTTCCTTATTCTTTTATTTACTTTTTCTTCTTCTTTTTAATTTTTTATTCAAGGGCTAACCAGAGGACATTGCCTTGGCATGGTGACTAGAGCTGAGAGTGTTACCCACAAGTACTTTCACAGAGATGAGAAAGTTGGCTCGTGATGAGACCCCCTTTCCCTTGGCCATGCAACCAAAGGTCACTACCCTGGCGTGGTAACCAGATGGTGGCAATGTCATACTGCTAGGTACCCATGAACCTAATAGGCTGGCTCGTGCTGAGACCCCCTATCCTCTAACTAGGTCTTGTTTGTTATTTTCCAGGTCCCTCTTGTTTCTTGCTGAGAGGCCCTTTATTGCCTTCTTGGGGATCCCTGGGCGAAGCATCTCGAGGTTTCATTTTTTAGGCTTTTGTCTTTTACTAGCTGCTTTTACCTTCTGGGATTTTAGCCCCTTGTTCCCACAAGATAAGGTGCAATCCTACAAATAGGTCAACCCAATTCTTGGACAAGGGGAATGGGATAAATGAGCGGGAGATAAGATGAAATAGTGGTGCTATGATGGGAGCGGACGATGGATTTTCAGAAATTCCCCCAGTAGCAAACCAAGATGTATGGGCACAGGCTTGCTAGGGAACCCTGTCAATCTCCCCAAGCATGATCAAGTGGGATAATGTAAGATCCAAGCAGTTGTTAGAGATAAAATGAATCAGATGCATATATTTAAAAGTTTCAATGATCAAAAGTGACACATACCATGATACCTGGACCAATTACCTCATGGAGAAAGAACCTCTTCCGATACAAGACCAAGCCGATGGTGATGGACGTTGCTGCTGCTGACAAGACAAATCTGATGGAAGAAGAAAAGGATAGGCCCTCCAGGTCCATGCTCAGGTCAATCCTGCTCTCGGTACTTCATGTCTAGAACCTGTGGGCCTCGAGACATGATCTCCTAGTTATCCCTAAAAAACGGGGATAACAAAACCAATAATCAACAAACTGTTAATAATCCCACTAATAATACTAATGCAACCATGAGTATCTTTTTGAGGCCTTTGAATTTTGAAGCCATCCAAGGTGCCCCACACCAAGTCCCTGAAAAGGCCATTGACAAGTTACCAACATTTCAGGTAAACAATGCCATAAGTGCCAAGTCTCACATCTTGAATTTCAGGATGTGTGTTGAAAGGTATTGTAAAGGTCATGATGAAGAAGATGTGAAGATGACTTTGTTTGTGTATTCACTAGAGGGGGATGTTGCTGAGTGGTTTACTGACTTTGATCTAGCTAAGTTTAGCACCCTTGAGGAGATATTGAATGAATTTAGAAAACGATGGGGGGATCAGAAAGAACATAGGTTTCAGTTAGCAGCCCTCACTTATAGCCATAAGAAGGAGAATGAAATGGTGGAAGAATTCAACGCTAAGTTCAATAGTTTAGTGAAGAGTCTTCATGATGACATTAAACCCTTAGATGTTGCAGTCTTGATATATTATATGGAGGCTTTTGAGGGAGAAATAAGGTATGCCTTGAGGGATAAGGATCCTCAGACTTTAAAGGCAACACAAGTCACAACTATCAAGATTGATCATAACATGCAGAATGCTAGGAAGTCTAACATCCCAGATTTTACTAGAGGGTCTTCTTCCCAACTTTTTGATGAGAAGAAGAAGAATGTTGAAACTCAGAAACCCTCTAGTGATGGCATTAAGGAACTCACTCAATTGATTAAACAAATGGAAATTAAGCTAATCAATTGAAGGAGTAAGTTAGTCAAATGAATGCCATGAAAAATAGGTTGAGAGCCATGGAAAGGGGCCAAGCTAATAGGTCCCAACATAGGCCAAATGACAAATGGCCTAAGAAACCCCACCCCCAAGATCAAAGACCACCAAATCCATTTGAATCCACTAATTGGGTTGATCACCAGGCTGTTCATTATGGCAGACCTTGTGAGGAATTCCATGATGAATCAAATTGCCAAGTCTTCCTTCACCTTTATGATGAGACGAGACCTTATGGATCTTCAAATGAACAAGTTAATATGTTTGGTCATAAGTATAATGATGACATGCATGATTGGATGGATTCATATGAACATAATGAGGGGGTGAGAAAAATGAATTGCATGAGTGATGTTGTGGTAGATAAGACAACATAAATGTTTGGTCCTAAGCCTACTCCACAACAAGTAGCTGAAATGGCTAAGTTTAGAGGCATTACCTACCAAAGGAATGGAAATAAAAATCAAAGTAACAACCAAGCAAACATTCCCAAGGTAGCTCAAAACCCCCATAAGTCAAATGTGTATGCAAGTTCAGATTTAAATATTGACTTAGGAGGATGGTTAAGTAATGAAAAAATGTTGGTGCTAAGTGTCAGAATTAATGAAGATTCCTTCTCAGAGGGAGAAGCTGCTCAGAGCCATAGATTTCCCTTCTCAGAAAAGTGTTGACATGCCACCAACAAGAACTTATCAGGATGCACCAATTATTCTACAAAATATGGATAGGGGAAATGAAACGAATAGACCCTTCTTCGTATCCTTTCTCGTGAACGATTTTATTCTTCATAATTGTATGTTAGATTCAGGAGCTACTTCAAATGTTATGACTAAGAAAGTAATGGAACAGTTGAACTTAAGAATATATAGACCTTATCATAATATTTGTGCTATGGATAGCAGAACCATAGCAGTGCATGGTTTGATTAAGGGATTACAAGTACACTTAGTTGCATTCCCAGACATCATGATTGAGATGGACATTGTTGTAATTGATGTACCAAATACTTGGGGTATGCTGCTAAACAGAAAGACAACTACAGATTTAGGTGGTAATTTACAGATGGACTTAACTTATGCCACCATTCCAACTCCAAATGGTTTAGAGTTTAGATTGAACAGAGAGTTGGAAAGAAAATATCATGTGGAAGATCCTCGGAAAAAGGAAAATGAGATTGTTTTTCGGGAAGTGGAAATGGGGTGTTATGAGATAGAGTCTACTCCTATAAAGATGAAATTAAATGATAGACCCCCAAGCATTTGTAATGTTTGGGACCCCATGGATTCTTTTGATGGGATTTTTCTTGAGGAAGATTTGGATAAGACAGATAATGGTTTTCCTTCTTCAAGGTTCAATTCAGAGTTAGATATGTTAGTTGAAAATTTGTCATCAACTCAGCCTTCATCAAATGAGTCAGTTAGATGTCAGCACAAGTCAGATGGGATTCTTGGGCCACACCCTCCTTATTTTTCAGAAATTGGGAAAACTAAAGATAAATTAAGTGATGAAAATCTGATGGAGTTTACTAGGGATGATAAGGTTAATATTGATAAAGTAAAGTATACCATCCCTAATGAAAGATATGCCAAGCCTTTTAAAGAAAAACTAAGTTCACAGACTTTGCACTTGGCACCTATGGAAAACCATCAGAATTTTTTTAAGGGGAACTGCCCCAAGTGGCCTAAGGTTAGAAAATGGGATTCACATGAAAGGATAAACAACCGGCATAGAGTGCATCAGTCTTCTAGCAATTCTTCTCGGCCAGTGGGACGTCATAAAGTCAGACATGCTAGCGAGCAGACCCCACCTTGAAGTGTTCTTCATGCAGCAACTTGGTGTCCATAGGGACACCCTTTGTAACGTATCTCTAACCCTTCTCCTTGTATATCAATTTTGTATTATTTCATTCATTATGTTGATATGCACTTAGAATTATTTCTGTATCATAGATTCATTTTGTAGTCATATATGTTGTACGTTAGTTATTTCATAAATGTTGTTTGTAGCATTTTATTTATTCATTTGATATATATGTATGCTTATGTTGGATATTGGTGAGCACTTTTTTGTAGATGTTGGATTCTCGTATGCTCTCCGTCCCGATTGAGAAGATCGAAGACACGTCCCCATGTGGAGCCAGATGTTGACCGTCTCTTCAACTAGGGGGGTCAACTCCATGTACCATGAAGATATGCATCATCATATGCAAACATGTCGAAGGCTTTTTGGTTCTACAGGGCATTTTTTGCTCCAGCACACAGTTTTGTAAGCGGGATTTCCGCACCCCTGTGCGGGTTTATAATGTAATAGGTCTACATGTATCATGGTTAGTTCAGTTTCCTTAGGGTTTCTTCATTAGGAGAGTTCCTTTCACTGAGTGTTTTTTATACTCATGATGCTAACGTGGCTTAACCGGTCGGGTTAATCTCCCTTGAATTTTTCACTCCCACCCAATAAATCCTCCAAAGTCGTGAAAGGCGTTATAATGAAGTCATCCTTGGGTAGCTAGGGTTTAGGAATGTTGTAAATGACCATGTAAGACAGTGCGTGAAATTTCGCGAAATTCCGTCAAGTTGAGCTAGGTTTTTTTTAAAGTTCGGAATTAATTAATTAATTAATTATGGGTATTTAATGTAAAACTTAGGTCCCAAGATCTTTGATAGGGCTATTTGTACTCAAAAGAAAGATAATAAGACCCCCTAAACCCATGGACAAGGTTTCAACTGAATCGGACAAGTTTTGCTAGGTTCTTTGTCCGCTTAGGAGTTTTTTCGAGAAAACGACGATTTTAATTGCCAAACCCAGGACATCGACAAATGTCATTTTTGTAATAATGGTCCAAATCAAGTGAAATAAGTGGAATTAATGATGAGAGGGAGACCCCACCATACATTTTCTATCTATTCCTACCCTTTTAAACCCACCTTTAATTATTACTCACCTTTTTAATTAACTCCCCACTATAAAGCTTATGTACCTTCCCCACATGAGCATTTACTAAATCATTTTAATAATTGGTTGAGGGCCCCTCCTCATGAGGTACGCCCTTCCTCTACCCATACACCTCTCCATTTGGAGTGTGCCCCATACACACTCTTCCATCTCACTCATCCCTCATGTAACCCTCACATTTTCCGCTCAACTCCCACGTAACATTTAAATTCTCCCTTAATTAAAATCGTGGTCCCCTCTCCCACTCCTACGACCTCTCCTTACCCACTCACGTGCCTTCAAGGAGTGTGGAATCCACACTCCAGGAACACGTCCTCCTACCTCATGTCTTTCCTCTTACACTCACACTTTCACTTCGAAGTAAGATGGAAACATCCCACGTGAATGTGGAAACCTCAAGCTTTGAAGTGGAATTTGCCTTGGATGAATGCGTGGGTTTCATCCTCTTACCAATTCACCCTTCCTTCATTGCTTTATCCTCATCCAACTCACCCTTCTTTCCATTTCCCCTCACCCTAAAAGCTCACTCTTTCATTGGTTTGGGAGTCCTCGTGATTTTAGATCTTGACATTTGTCAATGATCTGAGAGGGGTCTCCTTGGTTTCTTTTGCTACTATTTTCATTATTGCACTGTTATGCTACTATTTTCTCACCATCCCATTCTCTCTCTCTCTCATTATTATTGTCACATTTCTTCATTGGTGTTTCTCTTGAAGAACTTGTAGCAATTAGTTGCTACAACTTCTTCCATTTGGATAATAAAAGGGAATGCTTTGGAGGATTCAAGGATCTCGAGATTTGTCCGGGCTCTTTACATGCATATGAGGTGAAATCATCTGGTTTTAAATATTTGTGTGATTATAGGTAGATTTTTGGGTAAATTAGTTATTTAACTAAGCATAGTGATTGTATAATTGCTATCTTATTTGATTTGCATTTACTAATGATTGAAATTAGTTTTGATTATTAATACATGCAATCATTATCTATTTTTTGTCTCACATTTTGTTTAAGCTTTGCGGGACACTTCAAGGAGAGGATATTGGGATAGGTCCAAGCACGGATTTACCCTTACTTCTCACTTACACTCCAAATTATTTATGATATTATTCACCTTCTTCATTCTTGATTTTAGTAGCTAATATGTTTAGATAGGTCACCTAAAATCATATAATTTTCTAGTTTTCAATGCAAGGAATTTCTGCCTAAAAAACAAAAATTCCATAACTTTCTCAAGCGTGTTGCAACTCAAATCAGCAAGCAACAACTTGCTGATTTTTATTATCGCCAGGACAAGAGGGCATGCTGCCCAAATTACATGCACAACACACCCTCCAACAACTCCTTTTACTGTGGTAACGTTTTCTTCTTCCTGATCTACTCCAAATCATTGTAAAATCAAGTCCAAGGAGTTGTACCCAAGTGGCTTGCAGTTCCTTTATTTTTGAGTCTTTACTTTGCATGCTTTAATTAGAAATTTTTTTTTTTTCAATTCATAGTTTAGCTAGTTTAATTGTTGATATCTACATGCATGCTTAAAAGAAATTTATCTAGAGTAGATCCAACATAACTAGTTAGCTTAGAGCCCGTGGAGGCATTGTGGTTTTCCTTTTCTACTTCTCATTCACTAATATTTGCATGCAATCTCTAATTGTTAAATCTTAATCCAACACACATGCATCAAATAACTGGTTAATTAATCTTTCATTTCAGTCATTTACTTCACATGCAGTTGTCGCTCTTAGATCTATATTTTAATACATGCATGCAAATATTGGTATCTCCAAGTGATAATTAACCATTTTTAATTTCCGCAAGTTATATGTTTTGCTTCATGATTCAATATGCAATCTAATCTTTTATAAGCAATTTAACTTGCAATCTTGTGCTTTAAAGGCTTAGGCCTTCACAATCGACACCTTCAGTTCTTGATACTCACACGCAATAAATCAACATTTAAGAACTTATTTTACAATTCCAATGTTTAAAGGCATCAACCTTCTTATCTTTCAATTTCAACATTTTTGCATTATTTGGCAAGCTACAAGCATTCAGACACTTCACAACACTTAGCTCATAGGTCTAAAATACACTAATTAGACTTAATAGGACACCTTAACTCACCATCTTCGCCATTTAAAACGGGTTTAGAGGAAGGCAACGAAAGGTGCTAGGCCGGGGACGGTCTCACGACGCTCGACGTCCTTTCCGGGAGTACTCTGATCTTAGGGATGACCTGTAAAGCTAGGGTAGGCCTCGTTGCCTCACTTCTTGAGCATCCAACAGTCACTTGGTAACTAAGTGAGGAGAGATTTTGGGTTGACACTTAGATAGGGCTAAAATTTACATCACACTTAACCACAGTTTAATCCTAGGTCTACAACACCTGCAATTTACATTTTACACTTGCAAGCACTGATCTCATTGTCTTTCAATTTACATGCAAGTTATCTTTTATGTTGTAGAATAATCGCTTAAGTGGTTACATCTTTCATTTGAAATATTTGGATTTCCACGTTTTTCATCTATCCTTAATTCTTGTACTTGTGGTGTGATCCTTCAAGAAGTGCGCATCCATCTGGTGGCATTCTCTTGACTAGGTCTCGAGTGCTTTGCATCTTATTGCCATTGATAAGCAGTCCAACAAAACTCTACCTGTTGTGAGCATGCTTGGTTTCATGTGTTGATGATTGTTTTATCTTGAGTATATTTACTTCCTGCACATGCGAGTAAACGTGTTAGTATATTGTATATCTTGTATTTAGCTTAGTCTTAATCTGTACATCTTAAGCATTCTTTTGTATATCTTGTATCTACGCTAAGGTAGCTTTGTATTAGATATATTATTTGTATCTAGTTGTATATATCTTGTTATAATTTGTAATCTTTGTAACTTGTAATTATCTTGTAACGAACATCCCCTTAACTTAGTTGACCCCATTGCCCAATCTTAGGCACTAGTCTTAGTTTCCCTAGGAAAAGGTCTAACTCTCATACTTAGATAATTGCATCTTGCACTTGCTGATTGACATCATAGGCTAGATTCCCCTTAACCTTTTAACTAATTAAAACCAACTACTAGAACACTTAATCGTAAATCTCATCTAGTAACTAGGGTCTACCCCCCTTGGCTTTCCTAGAAGTTAGACTAGATGGAAGAGGTTCAAGTCAAAGTGACAGCGTGGGCTTTGAACCTAGGTATTGTGCCTCCGAGGACACACTAAGCGAGCAGGTCTTAGCTCACATTTGCAAATGTGTATAAGGATGGATACATCTTTGGCGCCGTTGCCGGGGATAAGTGATTTATCCTTGGTCAAAACAACTTAACTTATTGTTTTAGAACTAAAAAGGAAAAACACTTTAGTCCCTGTTATCCCTGATCTCTAGGGATAACTAGGAGATCATGTCTCGAGGCCCACAGGTCCTAGACATGAAGTACCGAGAGCAGGATTGACCTGAGCATGGCCCTGGAGGGCCCATCCTTCTTCTTCTTCGCCAGACTTGTCCTATCAGCAGCAACAACTTCCATCACCATCGACTTGGACTTGCATCAGAGAAGACTCTTGCTTCATGAGGTAATTGGTCCAAGTATCATGGTATGTTTCATGTTTGATCGTTATAACTTTCTTATATATACATCAGGTTCCTTAAATTTCTGACAACTGCTTGGATCTTACACTAACCCACTTGACCATTGTTTGGGGGACTAACGAGGTGACCTAGCAAGCTTGTATCCATAGATTTTGGTTAGCCACCAGGGGGGATTTGAAGAGCCATCGTCCACTCCCACCATATTATCACTTTACATCTTATCTCCCATACATCCATCCCATTCCCCTAGTCTGGGCATTAGGATGACCTACTTGAGGGGTTACACTTCGTCCTGTGGGAAGAAGGGGCTAAAGGCCCAGGGGGTAAAAGCAATTGGTAAAAGACAAAAGCCATAGGAAATGAAACCTAGAGATGCTTCGCCCAGGGATCCCCGAGAAGGTAATAAAAGGCCTCTCGATAAGAAACAAAAGGGACCCGAAGAAAAATAACAAAAAACAAGACCTAACCAAGAGGATGGGAGGTCTCATCACGAGCCGGCCCATTATGTTCATAGGTATCTAGCAGTATGACATTGCCATTATCT
>ML786442.1:96180-116752 GCA_009831015.1 Picea engelmannii | reverse complement strand
ATTCCTCTCCAAGATCTACTTCTTTTGGTAATAAAATTCAAGAAGCTTTGGAGGACAACAAGAAGAGTAATGCGTATGCTTGCTTCTCTTATGCATATGGAGGTAACTTTGTTGTGTTTTCTTTTATGAATCATGCTATATTAAGATCTTGGATAAAGTGTTATCTAGGTAGGTTAGATGGTGTGTATGCCCTTTTATCCTATGAATATTGATGCATAACTTAAATTGAAGTGTCGTTTATGTTTATTGCATTAACATTTTATCTAGTATATGCTTGATCTTGAAGGAGGAATGTAGGTTAGCTTTCAAGGTTTCATTGGGAAGACCTTCTAGAAGGGAAGGGTCTCTTGAGGCTTCACATACTTCAGCCATCTTGATTATTGCTTTGCTCTATTTGCTATACATCCATCTCACTTTTCAGCTAGCATACATTGTTTTTGATAGGTCAATAATATCTCGAATATATATCTTGTCTTGTGGAAAGTCCTTGTCCCAAAAGGGCAAGGTTTTCCTTAACTTTGTTTGGTTGTATGTAGCCATCCTAGCAAGAAGACCTTGTTGTTTTAACAGGTACATTAGATCTCATAGGAGGCTCTTGGCTGCCCAAAATGACACATACAACACTCAACAACCCCTTGGGGGAATTTGGTAGCTATTTCTTACCTCTCTAGTCTTTTTCTAGCTTAAGTAGTTCATTTTTTCTTCTTGTTTGCTTGCTAGGTTGAGCTTGAGGTGTAAGAGGGGAAGTGGTACGGCCTCCCCTCTTCTTCAAGCTTGTGGGTAGGCTAGGACGTGGGTAGATCTAGCTTGCATTTCAGTTTTGTTGAGTTTTTCTTCTAGCTTGGCCGTGAGGTTTAGAAGGTGTGGGCACCTTCTCAACCCCACGTGGGTAGTGCTTGTTTGCTTGTAGATCTACCTAGCTTTTAGTTTTCTGTTTTGGTTTATTATCTCTCTTGCTCATATTTCTTGCTAAGTTATCCTAATCATAAGATCTAAGAGAAAAATCTAACAAACTAAGACAAGATAAATAACTAATAATCTACCTAGTTGGGTGAGAAACCCCAAAGAGGTAAGGATAAGTATTAATCTTTTTCTCTCATGTGATGTGGTAGATCTAAGTGGTTTAATGCTCTTTATGTTTATGCTTTAGATCAGATCTCACACCTTAAGCCCATTGGGAAACACACTTAATATCTATCTTGCTCTTGTTTAGTTTATTTTCATTCAAGCTCTCAATTTCTCTTAAGCACATATACCTTAATCTCATGTTTAATATCTCTTATGATGCTTAATTAATAAGTGGTTATTGTGTTTATTGCTTAATATATCCTAATAGCCATGTCTTAAGCTTGAGTTTTTTGAATGGTTTAACTTGGCAAACACATTAAGTTTTCTTTTCATCTCATAAGGCAAGATGTTCTTGCCATTGAATCTATGGTATCTAATCAACCAATGTAATGTGCATGTGATAAATGTATCTATCTTTTTCAGCTATCTATCTCATTTACTTCTTATTTGTTGATGTACTTTATGGTTAAAACTTTAACAACACATTTCTGAGCATTTTCAATTTCGGCCATCTCATTATTTTGCACTTTTAAGTACTTTAAAACTCTCAAAACACTCTTGTAATCACCTAAAAGTCTACCTAACTATCATATATATTTAATAGACTATTTTAGGGTACCTTAGATCACCATCTCCACCATCTAAAACGGGTTTGAGGAAAACAACGGAGGGTAGTGGCAGGGGACTGTCCCGTGGCGCTCCAGGTGGGTATCCTCTTCGGGAAGTACTCTTACTGTCAGGGCTGACCGTGGAAGCTAGGGTGGGCCTCGTTGCCTTATTATCTTGAGCACCCGACAGTTATTTGACAACAGGAGGAGGAGGCTTTGGTGAAAGTCAAATAAACTTTAAATTCTTAAGAAAAGCCTAACTATTAGTCCCTTGGCCACATCTAATAACATTTGGGGGGTTTGATAGCAAAAAGTGTAGATTGTCCTCATTTCTTCATAGTAATTGTGCTTAATCTTGATAATCTTGTTGATGAAGTAATATGTTGATGATCTAATGTAAATGATGATGTGATTGATGCCCAAGTCTTCTTTATCCTGCACACATTAAACATACTTGGTTAGATTGTAATTGTGATATATCATTCTTTTTGTAAAGCTTGTAAATGAATGTATATGATATTCTTTAATTGAGTTATTCTTTATTGTAAATTTGTAACTTGTAATTCTTCTGTAATTAACCACCTTGAAACATAGTTGACCCCTTGCCCAATTTCTAGGCACTAGTCTTAGTTGACCTAGGGAAAGGATTTTCTTCTCATGCTAACCCTTGCATATTGCATGGTTGTCTTAGCATCCTAGGATTAGAATCCCCTCTAACCTTATGAAATTAAAATTAACTCCTATAATCTAACTTAATTCATCTAGTAACTAAGGTCTACCCCCTTTGGCTTCCCTAGGAGTAAGCCTAGACAGAAGAGGTTCCGGTCAAAGTGACAGCATGGGTTGTGAACCTAGGCATTGTGCCTCCAAGGACACACTGAGTGAGCCGAACTCAACTCATGTCTGCAGGTGTGTATAAGGACGACAACATGGCCAACATGGTGATCTTCGACAGAGATTAGCATGGGACCCAGGGATTGCAGGACTGAGAATTTCACTGACTGAGAAGGGAGAGTGGACCATTACAAGGGAAAGTTATTCTAACTTTCCATTGAGCTTCAGTGTTGAGAGGAGCACATCGCTTGCGGGTGTCTCACGGAGGTCTTGCAGCGCCTCATTCGAGCATCAGCATGGGCAGTTGATGGGGGCCGTATGGATCTTGGTAGAGACTTGGAGGATGGATTCGTTCCGAGATGAGGCCATGTGTCATATGCAGGAGACTTTTGGAGTTGATGTATTTCAGGACTATGCGTCCCAGGAGCTAGTAGTTCATGACTTGATATGGGACCTAGGGGGTAGCATGTGTGATTGTTCATCTTTGGAGGGGTTCTACTGTGTATCCCACAGGTGGACATGGGATCTTGGTATTATACTCTAGGGGATTCGGTTATTGCTTGAGGACAAACAATTTTCTAGCAGGGAGGACTGTAATGTCTCCACTTTGGGACATCATCACAGTGCAAAGCTTTATGATGACCAGAGTAGCCAGATGGAGGTTATAGCGAGTACAAGGGTTATTAAGAGGAATTGTGGGGTCCAACTTGTATTTCTCATCATATTCCATCATTATGAGTCATTCCGCACAGGTTGGCTTTGGTTCCGTTGCATTCCAACGATTTCCATGATTTTGACTATTTTGAGCTATAAGCTAATTGAATTCACTGAAGAGGTCATTTTGGGCACATTACTTGGAGGAACCTCTCAGTGTAATAGCTCATTAGAATCGGGAGAAACAACACTACAGGATGGGATGGTGAGAAGTGACTTTCAGTGGCCACGAAAGCCACAAGGAGAGATAAGGTGTTTTTAAGAGGTAAAAAGGTTAATTAATTAATTAAAGTGATTTAATTAATTAATTAAATATTAATAAAATGAAAGTCACTTTGGAAGGACAAGGAGAGAAAAAAGTATAAAGGAAAGGCAAAGGCCTCTACTCATTCATTCATGTATGATCATATTTTGATATCTGGCTTCTAGCTAGTGAGCCCAACATTGGGGGTTTTGGCTTAACAAACCCTAGAGGACGATTCGGTGGTGAAAGATTCCACCTAGCTTGTTCCAAGCTTGGTCTCGGAGATGCAATACTCTCCCACACCATTCTAGTTCGGTTCTACATCAGTGCAGGAGGGTTCTACACTAGCCACAGGCACAGGAAGGTGGAGGGGCGCACCATTGGGGGTTTCTAGCAAGGGGGGCACACCATTCTTGAGGGAAGGTTCGTTGTAGGAGTTTGAGAGGGCTCTTGGACATTTGAGCATTTGGGTTTTACTTGTAGGGCCTTAGCCATGATTTCTAGTGCATCTTGAGAGAGCTTTATGGTTAAAATTATTTCTTAGAGCAGTGGGACGAATTGGAGAGGAGGGCATTTTTGAGATTCATATCTATTCAGTTTGGAGGAGTTATCCATAGCATTTCAACCTGATACTTCAGGAGGGGGATCCTATCACCCCGATCTATCATTTGGCTGAGTTTGGGCTCATTTGGAGGCCTCCTTCATCAGGGCCAAAATTGTAGGGTTTTTCAGTTTCAGGAGGGCGCAACTCAATTGGAGGATTTAGCATTTGGAGGAGTTTCCCTTGGTATTTCAGTTTGAGATTTCAGGAGAGGTTTCCACTCATCTCAATCTACAATTCGGCATCTTCAGTGTAGCATTTGGATGTCTTTGACATTAGGGCCAAAATTGTAGGGGTTGACAGTTCCAGCAGGATGTGGAATATTTCAATAAGGGTTTGGAACTTCATACGGCCCAGATCTACCTTGGCATTGGTCTTCATCTCTTATCCAGCCTTTGGAGGCTTATAGTATCTTCCTGGAGCATTTTGTAGCAACTCTATTGTCTATCTTCTTAGCCATCTGTTGAGCATTCCAGATCGACATCTTCATTGTAGCAGGTTTCTCTATTTCATGAATAAAAGCAGATTTGAGATGTTTTGGCTTGTCTATCATATTGCATATGGTTGAGGTATGTTCCATGATTGTATCTTCTTGTTAATTGTTGCAACACACATATAAACACATCAGTACACCCTAAGGCCGAAATCAAGAGGCCATTCTACAAGTAACACATGTAAACAAGTAAATCATTGAAGTGTTTGACGAAATACCACAACCAGAAAAAGTTTAAAAAGACACAAAAACCGTGTTGATCCTGAAATAATGGCTTGCGATCATTACAGTTTAGCACGGAGGAGATATTGAATGAATTTAGAAAAATATGGGGGGATAAGAAAGAACATAGGTTTCAGTTAGCAACCCTCACTTCTAGCCATAAGAAGGAGAATGAAAGAGTGGAAGAATTCAACGCTAAGTTCAACAGTTTAGTGAAGAGTCTTCATGATGATATTAAACCCTCAGATGTTGCAGTCTTGATATATTATATGGAGGCTTTTGAGGGAGAAATGAGGTATGACTTGAGGGATAAGGATCCTCAGACTTTAAAGGCAACACAAGTCACAACTATCAAGATTGATCAGAACATGCAACATACTAGGAAGTCTAACATCCCAGGTTGTACTAGAGGGTCTTCTTCCCTACTTTTTGATGAGAAGAAGAATAATGTTGAAACTCAGAAACCCTCAAGTGATGGCATTAAGGAACTCACTCAATTGATTAAACAAATGGAAATTAATCATGCTAATCAATTGAAGGAGCAAGTTAGTCAGATGAATCCCATGCAAAATAGGTTGATAGGCATGGAAAGGGGCCAAGCTAATAGGTCCCAACATAGGCCAAATGAAAAATGGCCTAAGAAACATCCGCCCCCCCCAAGATCAAAGGCCACCAAATCCATTTGAATCCACTAATTGGGTTGATCACCAGGCTGTTCATTATTGCAGACCTTGTGAGCAATTCCATGATGAATCAACTTGCCAAGTCTTCCTTCACCTTTATGATGAGACGAGACCTTATGGATCTTCGAATGAACAAGTTAATATGTTTGGTCACAAGTATAATGATGGCATGTATGATTGGATGGATTCAGATGAACATAATGAGGGGGTGAGAAAAATGAATTACATGAGCGATGTTGTTGTAGATAAGGAAACATAAATGTTTGGTCCTAAGCCTACTCCACAACAAGTAGCTAAAATGGCTAAGTTTAGAGGCATTACCTACCAAAGGAATGGAAATAAAAATCAAAGTAACAACCAAACAAACATTCCCAAGGTAGCTCAAAACCCCCATAAGTCAAATGTGTATGCAAGTTTAGATTTAAATATCGACTTAGGAGGATGGTTAAGTAATGCAAAAATGTTGGTGCCAGTGTCAGAATTAATGAAGATTCCTTCTCAGAGGGAGAAGCTGCTCAGAGCCATAGATTGCCCTTCTCAGAAAAGTGTTGACATAACACCAACAAGAACTTATCAAGATGCACCAATTATTCTACAAAATATGGATAGGGGAAATGAAAAGAATAGACCCTTCTTCCTATCCTTGCTCGTGAACGATTTTATTCTTCATAATTGTATGTTAGATTCATGAGCTACTTCAAATGTTATGACTAAGAAAGTAATGGAACAGTTGAACTTAAGAATATCTAGGCCTTGTCATAATATTTGTGCGATGGATAGCAGAACCACAACGGTGCATGGCTTGATTAAGGGATTACAAGTACACTTAGCTGCATTCCCAGACATCATGATTGAGATGGACATTGTTGTAATTGATGTACCAGATACTTGGGGTATGTTGCTAAACAGAAAGACAACTGCAAATTTAGGTGGTAATTTTCAGATGGACTTAACTTATGCCACCATTCCAACTCCAAATGGTTTAGAGTTTAGATTGAACAGAGAGTTGGAAAGAAAATATCATGTGGAAGATCCTCGGAAAAAGGAAAATGAGATTGTTTTTCGGGAAGTGGAAATGGGGTGTTATGAGATAGAGTCTACTCCTATATAGCTGAAATTAAATGATAGACCCCCAAGCAATTGTAATGTTTGGGACCCCATGGATTCTTTTGATGGGCTTTTTCTTGAGGAAGATTTGGATAAGACAGATAATGGTTTGCCTTCTTCAGGGTTCAAGTCAGTGTTAGATATGTCAATTGAAAATTTGTTATCAACTCAGACTTCATCAAATGAGTCAATTAGATGTCAGCACAAGTCAGATGGGATTCTTGGGCCACACCCTCCTTATTTTTTAGAAATTGGGAAAACTAAAGATAAATTCAATGATGAAAATCTGATGGAGTTTAATAGGGATGATAAGGTTAATATTGATAAAGTAAAGTATACCATCCTTAATGAAAGATATGCCAAGCCTTTTAAAGAAAAACTAAGTTCACAGACTTTGCACTTGGCACCTATGGAAAACCATCAGAAAGTTGTTAAGGGGAATTGCCCCAAGTGGCCTAAGGTTAGAAACTGGGATTCACATGAAACAATAAACAACCAGCATAAAGTGTATCAATATTTTAGCAATTCTTCTCGGCCAGTGGGCCGACATAAAGTCAAACATGCTAGCGAGCGAACCCCGCCTTGAAGTGTTCTTCATGTAGTAACTTGGTGTCCATATGGACACCCTCTGTAACATATCTCTAACCCTTCTCCTTCTATTTCAATTTTGTATTATTTCATTCATTATGCTGATATGTACTTATAATTATTTTTGTAACATAGATTCATTTTGTAGTCATATATGTTGTACGTTAGTTATTTCATAAATGTTGTTTGTAGCATTTTATTTAATCATTTGATATATATGTATGCTTATGCTGGATATTGGTGAGCACCTTTTTGTAGATGTTGGATTCTCATATAATCTCCGTCTCGATTGAGAAGATCGAACACACGTCCCCATGTGGAGCCAGATGTTGACCGCCTCTTCAACTAGGGGGGTCAACTCCATGTACCATGAAGATATGCATCATCAAATGAAAACATGCCAAAGACTTTTTGGTTCTACAGGGCATTTTTTGCTTCAACACACAGTTTTGTAAGCAGGATTTACGCACCCCTGTGCAGGTTTATAATGTAATGGGTCTACATGGATCATGGTTAGGTTAGTTTCCTTAGAGTTTTTTCATTAGGAGATTTCCTTTCACTGTGTGTTTTTTATCCTCACGAGGTTAATGTGGCCTAACTGGCTGGGTCAATCTCCCTTGAGTTTTTTACTCCCACCCAATAAATCCTCCAAAGTGGTGAAAGACGTTCTAATGAAGTCATCCTTGGGTAGCTAGTGTTTAGGAATGTTGTAAATGAGTATGTAAGACAAAACGCGGAATTTCACGGAATTCCATCAAGTCGAGCTAGGTTTTTTTTAAAGTTGGGAATTAATTAATTAATTAATTAATTCTGGGTATATAATGTAAAACTTAGGCCCCGACATCTTTGATAGGGGTATTTGTACTCAAAAGAAAGATAATAAGACCCCCTAAACCCATGGACCAAGTTTCAACTCAGTTGGACAAGTTTTGCTAGGCTCTTTGTCCACTTAGGAGTTTTTTCGAGAAAACGATGATTTTAATTGCCAAACCCAGGACATGGGCAAATGCCATTTTTGTAATAATGGTCCAAATCAAGTGAAATAAGTGGCATTAATGATGAGAGGGAGACCCCACCATACCTTTTCTACCCATTCCTACCCTTTTAAACCCACCTTTAATTATTACTCACCTTTTTAATTAACTCCCCACTATAAAGCTTACGTACCTTCCCCACATGAGCATTTACTAAATCATTTTAATATTTGGTTGAGGGCCCCTCCTCATTAGGTACGCCCTTCCTCTACCCATCCACCTCCCCATTTGGAGTGTGTCCCCCACACAATCTTCCAGCTCACTCATCCCTCATGTAACCCTCACGTTTTCCTCTCAACTCCCATGTAACATTTAAATTCTCCCTTAATTAAAATCGTGGTCCCCTCTCCCACTCCTACGGGCTCTCCTTACCCACTCACGTGCCTTCAAGGAGTGTGGACTCCACACTCCAAGAACACGTCCTCCTACCTCACGTCTTTCCTCTTACACTCACGCTTTCACTTTGAAGTAAGATGGAAACATCACACGTGAATGTGGAAACCTCAAGATTTGAAGTGGAATTTGCCTTGGATGCATGCGTGGGTTTCCTCCTCTTACCAATTCGCCCCTCCATTGCTTTATCCTCATCCAACTCACCCTTATTGCCATTTCCCCTCACCCTAAAAACTCACTCTTTCATTGGTTTGAGAGTCCTCATGATTTTAGATCTTGATATTTGTCAATGATCTGAGAGGGGTCTCCTTGGTTTCTTTTGCTATTTAAGAAACCTCTCCCTCACTCTTTATTCACATTTCATTATTGCACTGTTATGCTACTATTTTCTCACCATTCCATCTCTCTCTCTCATTATTATTGTCACATTTCTTCATTGGTGTTGCTCTTGAAGAACTTGTAGCAATTAGTTGCTACAACTTCTTCCTTTTGGATAATAAAAGGGAATGCTTTGGAGGATTCAAGGATCTCGAGATTTGTCCGAGCTCTTTACATGCATATGAGGTGAAATCATTTGGTTTTAAATATTTGTGTGATTATAGGTAGATTGTTGGATAAATTAGTTTACTTAACTAAGCATGGTGATTGTATAATTGCTAGCTTATTTGATTTGCATTTACTAATGATTGAAACTAGTTTTGATTATTAATACATGCAATCATTATCTATTTTTTGTTTCACATTCTGTTTAAGCTTTGCGGGACACTTCAAGGAGAGGATATTGAGATAGGTCCAAGCACAGATTTACCCTTACTTCTCATTTACACTCCAAATTATTTCTGATATTATTCACTTTCTTCATTCTTGATTTTAGTAGCTAATATGTTTAGATATGTCATCTAAAGTCATATAATTTTTTGGTTTTGTATGCAAGGAATTTCTGCCTAAAAAACATAAATTCCATAACTTTCTCGAGTGTGTTGCAGCTCAAATCAACGAGTAACAACTTGTTGATTTTTGGAAATTATTGCCAGGACAAAAGGGCATGTTGTCCAAATTATATGCACAACACACCCTCCAACAACTCCTTTCACTGTCGTAATGTTTTCTTCTTCCCGATCTACTCCAAATTATTGTAAAAACAAGCCCAATGAGTTGTACCCAAGTGGCTTGCAGTTCCTTTATTTTTGAATCTTTACTTTGGATGCTTTAGTTAGATTTTTTTTTTTTTTTTTCCAGTTCATAGCTTAGCTAGTTTAATCGTTGATATTTACATGCAAGCTTAAATGAAATTTATCTAGAGTAGATCCAACATAACTAGTTAGCTTAGAGCCCGTGGAGGCATTGTGGTTTTCCTTTTCTACTTCTCATTCACTAATCTTTGCATGCAATCTCTAATTGTTAAATCTTAATCCAACACACAAGCATTAAATAACTGGTTAATTAATCTTTCATTTTAGTCATTTACTTCAGTCAGTCATGCATCAAGTGATAGTCGCTCTTAGATCTATATTTTAATACATGCATGCAAGTATTGGTATCTCCAAGTGATAATTAACCATTTTTAATTTCTGCAAGTTATATGTTTTGCTTCATGATTCAATATGCAATCTAATCTTTTATAAGCAATTTAGCTTGCAATCTTGTGCTTCAAAGGCTTAGGCCTTCACAATCAACATTTAAGAACTTATTTTGCAATTCCATTGTTTAAAGGCATCAACCTTCTTATCTTTCAGTTTCAACATTTTTGCATTACTGGGCAAGCTACAAACATTCAGACACTTCGCAACACTTAGTTCGTAGGTCTAAAATACACTAATTAGACTTAATAGGGCACCTTAACTCACCATCTTCGCCATTTAAAACGAGTCCGGAGGAAGGCAACAGAAGGTGTTAGGCCGAGGACGGTCTCACGACGCACGACGTCCTTTCTGGGAGTACTATGATCTTAGGGCTGACATGTGAAGCTAGGGTAGGCCTCGTTGCCTCACTTCTTGAGCATCCAACAGTCACTTGGTAACTGGGGGAGGAGTGTTTTTGGGTTGACACTTAGATAGAGCTAAAATTTACATCACACTTAACCACATAGTTTAATCCTAGGTTTACAACACCTGCAATTTACATTTTACACTTGCAAGCACTGATCTCATTGTCTCTCAATTTACATGTAAGTTATCTTTTTGTGTTGTAGATTAATTGCTTAAGTGGTTACATCTTTCATTTGGAATATTTGGCTTTCCACGTTTTTCATCTATCCTTAATTCTTGTACTTCTGGTGTGATCCTTCAAGAAGTGCGCATCCATCTGGAGGCGTTCTGTTGACTGGGTCTTGAGTGATTTGTTTCTTATTGCCATTGATAAGCAGTCCAACAGAACTCTATCTGTTGTAAGCATGCTTGGCTTCATGTGTTGATGATTGTTTTATCTTGAGTATTTTTACTTCTTGCACATGCGAGTAAACGTGTTAGTATATTGTATATCTTGTATTTAGCTTAGTCTTAATCTGTACATCTTAAACATTCTTTATATATATTGTATCTAGGCTAAGGTAGCTTTGTATCTGATATATTCTTTGTATCTAGTTGTATCTATCTTGTTATAATTTGTAATCTTTGTAACTTGTAATTATCTTGTAACGAACATCCCCTTAACTTAGTTGACCCCATTGCCCAATCTTAGGCACTAGTCTTAGCTTCCCTAGGAAAAGGTCCAACTCTCATACTTAGATAATTGCATCTTGCACTTGCTGATTGACATCAAAGTTTTTTTTTTGAATGACTTGTGACCATTCATTAGGGGGTCACAAATGTTTACAATGAGCAAGTGTTTGTAAATCCTTGTAAACACTTGTGACCCCCCTAATGAATGGTCACAAGTCATTAAAAAAAAAACTTTGTAAATTCATTAATAAAATCAGTGGTGTTACAAGCTCCCACTCTTCACCCCCCCTAGGGGGAACAATGTTTTTGGTGGTTGTGTCATTTCTGCAATTTTAGCTTAGAATCAATTTTCACACCTAAGCATAAGCTAAAATTAGTCCTTTAATTCATCACAAAGCACTACAATCATCACATAGATTAGATTTCAATTTGGCAAGTAATACTTTAATTGCTAGATTATATTTTCTTTTATGCAACTTTACTTTCTACAATTTCAAGTTCGAAAATAAACCGTCTCCTCATCTCCTCACAAGAGGTTGGTTAGTGAAGACTTAGTAATTAGAAAACATTTCTCTTTCAACTTTTTACTTTATTGCTTAAAATAAATATTTCCCCTCAGTTGTCAGTGTTGTTCCTGGTCCTTCCAGTTGCGATCTTGTCTTAATCTTCTAGGAGTAAGTTCCATACATGTTGGGTTGGTCAGTGCAGATAGATTAATAGGAAAATCTTTAAGAAGTAGTGCTTCAATGGAAATGTAAATGTTTGTGTAAGAAATCTGGCGAGAACTTTGAGATCTAGGTTCTCCTTGTCGGATCTCCCACATTCTCTTGGGCTTGTGTGCAAAATCATGGGGATACTCTCCATGTTGGATATTCAGCAAGTTCAACCTCCACTCTAGGGATATCCTCTGAAGGGCCAAATCTAGATTAGCTCTCAAACACTTTACTTTTGCAAATAAAATTTGTCTCATTAATTTACCTTCAAAAGACAATCTAATAAAACACACGATCAACAACTGCCCACGATACTTTTAAGGCACTGGTCTCATTACACACTTTACAAAGCCATTTGCTTCAAGTACTTTTATTTCTCAAGCATTATATTTAATCTTGAAGTATTTCCTTATTTACTTGCATCTTGTTATCTTAAGTATCATTTTCATGCAAGTACTTCTTTATGTATATTGTGGTGGTTGATTGATATATGCTCTTAGAGTAGATTTACTTTACATGTTATATTTTTGCAATAAACTCCTAGATTTATTTCTTGTACTTAGATTAGTGCAAGCCTTAGATTATTTTCTTTAGGGACTACCCCCCTTGGCTTCGCTAGGAGTTAGCCTAGACGGAGGAGTTGAGGATTAGGTTACAACACCTTAACTCTAATTTGCCCCCAAGGACACACCAAGTGGATTGAAGATTTTTTCCACGTTACCTAGGTGTGTACAAAGCCGACAACACTACCCAAATTTCTCCTCTCTCTCTTGCTCTCTCCCAACTTTTCTCTTGTAATCTTGCTATAGTTTTCCAACCACATCTTTTGGAAAACAAAAGTGAAGCTTTGGAGGATCTCTTGGTGTTCTTGTATGGTGCTCTCATTAAGGTAACTTAGCTGCAAATTTTTGTGTATTTCCATGATTTCATTGTTCTAATTGAAGACCCCAAGCAAAGTATTTTGTTGGGGATAGATTTGTAGTAGTATTTCTATAAGTCTTTGTGGGTTGCTTCTCTTTTTGTTTGCAAATTATTTTACAGACCATTGTAAAGATCTCACCTTCTTGTCTCATTGTGTAGCAAGGATTTACATATTTGCAGGTTACCAATGGCTTGGAAGAGTGGATTCTAAGTCTGGAATCTCACTTGTCCAACCTGTTGACCGCCTATTCAACTAGGGGGTCAACTCCATGTACGATGAATATATGCATCATCAGATACTACCAAGTCAGCGACTATTTGGTTCTACAAAACATTTTTGGCCTCCAACACATTTTTTTGTAATTGGAATTTTCGCTCCCTTGCGTGGGATAATAATGTAATAGGTCTGCATGGATCATAGTTAGGTCAGTTACCTTAGGATTTCTTCATTAGGAGAGTTCCTTTCACTGAGTGTTTTTTTTCCTCAAGTTATTAATTTGGCCTAACCAGCCTTATTAATTTCCCTTGAGTTTTTCACTCCCACAAAAAAATCCTCCAAAGTGGTGAAAGACGTTCTAATGGATTCATCCTCTGGTAACTAGTGTTTAGGAATGATGTAAATGACCATGTAAGACATCTCTAAAAGTTGCACGTAATTCCGTCGAGTCTAGATAGAGTTTTTTTAATTAATTAAAATTGTCTAAGGTTGGGTAATTTAATTAATTAATTTTAATTAATTTTGATAAATAATGTAAAAACTAGGTCCTTGGGCTTTTGTTAGGGGTATTTGTGCTCAAAAGAAATGGAATGAAACCCCCTACACCCTTGGACCAAGTTTCAGCTCAGTCAGACAACTTTTGCTAGGTATTTGTCCATAAGGAATCTCAGTCAGTCAAAACAACAATTTTAATTGCTAAGCTTGACATGGTAAAAATGTCATTTTTGTAATTTATGGGCAAATTGAGTAAAGAAAAGGTGGGAGATGATGAAAAAACCCTTTCCTAACCTACCCAACCCATTTCCTAACCTTCACTCACCCCCTAGACAATTAACTCACCTAAGCCAATACGACCCCCTAGGGGATTTGCGCCCCCCTCTCATGAGAAAACCTTTGAAATGCCTTTTGATTGAGTTGTAGGCCCCTCTCTCAAGAGGTGCGCCCTTCCTAGCCCTCCACCTCACCCTTTAGTTTGGTCCCACTCCAACTCACCCATTCCACATCATCAATCCTCACCCAAACCCTAAGTGGTGTGCCCCTCTCCTTGAGATCTTCAATATTGCCTGATGTTTGACACTTGACGCTCATCCAAGAGGGGTCACTTTGCCTCTCCAAGTATAAATGAAGGCCCTCTCACCCTCATTTCTTCACCATCTCTTGAGCTACTATTATGCTACCATTTTCTTGCCTCATCCCTCTCTCATCTTCCATTCTTGCTTTTTCACTCAATCTTGCTCTATTTTGGAGAGGAACTTGGAGCAATTAGTTGCTACAACCTCCTCATTTGGTAATAATAAAGGCTTTGGAGAATTTTGGAGTACAAAGATTTTGTCTTGGTGCTTCCATGCATTTGAGGTGACCTTGTTCCTTTGTGTATTTTGTGAAATATTGAGTAGATCTCATAAGTAAATTAGTTTGCTTAGATAGGTTTAACAATAGTGTAATTGTTGATCTAAATGTGTTGAATAGCTAATGATATAAGCTAGTTTATGTTATTTGTTTATGCAACTCATATCTACTCTTATCTCACATTGTGCTTCAATAGTTGCAGGTTGTCTCAAGGGCTTTGTTGGGATAGCTTCAAGCTAGAAGTTACCTTCATAGCTCACTTAAGCTTTTTAGTTTTTCCCCTTTTATTTTGTGTCATATTCATATTCAGATTTTGGTTGGCTAACACTCTTAGATAGGTCATTTTATTATCTAAATTTTTTGAAATTTGTATGCAGAAAATTTCTATTGAAAAACATTTTTTTTTTTTTAACTTTTTGTGTGTGTTGCAGCATTTCCAGCAAACAATAGCTTGCTGGTTTTTGCAGGTTCTCGCCTGGTCAAGGGTAAATGCTGCCCATTTTCAGTCACAATACACGCCAAAGACCATTCTTTTGATTGGGTAACAACACTCAATCATTTCTCTATCTTTTCTAAGCATTGTAGCAAGCCCAAAGGGGGTCCCCAAGTGGCTTGCCTTCTCTTTTGAATTTTTGTTATTGTAAATCTATTAGTGCTTACATCTTGGTGAGTGTTTGGCAAAGCCAACCCCCAATATCATAAGGCTAGGTTGCTCATTTAATTTTCTGCATTGTTTGTTCTTTGCCCCACTTCTCATTAGGAAAAAGTTGTGTGGCTAGATTGTTTTAGTTTAGTGTGTTTATTCTCCAACCCACTTTGGCACGAAACATGAAGGTTTGTCTCCACCTTGTGCCATTGTGAGTGGTTTGTATTTCAGTTTTTCCTTTCAAGTTTTCCTTTCATTCTTTAGTTGCCTACACCTTGGATGTGAAGTTGGCATAACCAACTCCCAATATAGTATGGGTAGCTTAGTTATCTATTTCTGATATGTTGTGTTTAATGGATTAAAATCATTTAGAAGTATATCTCACACAACTAACTGCTAGCTTAAGCCCATGGAGGCACAGGTTTAATCTCATGCTTTAAGTTTCCATTTACTTTGCAAGTTTTAGATCTCAAGCATTCATCTTTTTAACTTTGCAAGCAATATGGGCATGTTCTAATGGTTTAAAGCAACTCAATTCATTTTCATTGCAAACTATTGTTAAGTTTCTTTTCATGCTTTCAAGTAACAATCTTATTGTTTAGAGCTTCATTTCTTGCAAGTTTAATATTTCGGTTTTGACATTTTTTCACACTTTTTGGGCAAACAAATCTCACTTTTACACACCTATACACTAAAATGAACTTAGTCCATAAGCTTAATAATCAACTAGACTTAATAGGACACCTCTACTGACCCAACTTTGCCATTTAAGCGAGGACTAGAGGAAGCAACGGAAGGTGATAGGCCGGGGAAGGTTTCGTGGCGCACATCCTTTCTGGGGGTACTCTTTTCCCTTGGGCTGACCTGTGGAGCTAGGGTAGTCCTTGTTGCCATACTTCTTGAGCACCAAGTAGTTACTTGGTACAAGTGGGGGGAGTATTGGGTTGACACTTAGCTAGGATTTAATCTTCACTTAATAATTTTTAATAAAATCCTTAATCCACTTCAACTTTGGGCATCTACTTGATATATCTTTTGTGGTCTACATTTACACTTGCACGCACTTCATTCTACATTTACATTTCATGCAAGCTAATCTTATGGTTGTGGATTAATCGCTAAGTAGTCATAGTTGTGCTTTGGGACACTTTCTCTTTCAAGTATTGTTGCTTCATCTAATTCGTGTTTATATCTTTGGTGTGGTCCCTCAAGAAGTTGCGCATCCTTTGGAGACACTTCCTTGTTGGATCTTGTGTGATCTTCTTTGCCATTGAGAGTAGTCCAATAGAGTAGTGCATCCCTTTGGGAGACACTCTATTGTTGAGCATGCTAGGCTTATTGTGTTGATGAATGTATCCATTTGAGCATCTTTAAATTCCTGCACATACAAACAAATTTCAGTTAGTATCTTTATATCTTTGTGTAGTATAACTTTGTTGTAATTTTGTATCTAGTTTGTATCTAATCTAATTGTAATCTTTGTAATATGTTGTAATCTTGTGTAATCTAAACCCCTCAAACTTTAGTTGACCCCCTTGCCCAATCTTAGGCACTAGTCTTAGTTGTCTTAGGAAAAGGCTTGCTTGTAATTTCTAATTGTTGCACATTGCAGTTTTGCCTTTGCATCATAGGCTAGATTTGCCCCCAACCTTCTAACTAACTAAAACCAACTCCGAGAACATAACGTTAATCTCTTCTAGTAACTAGGGTCTACCCCCCTTGGCTTCCCTAGGAGTAAGCCTAGACATAAGAGGTTCAAGTCAAAGTGACAGCGTGGGCTTTGAACCTAGGCATTGTGCCTCCAAGGACACACTAAGTGAGAAGGACTTAGCTCACATTTGCAAGTGTGTATATGGATGACAACATCTTTGGCGCCATTGCCGGGGATAAGTCTTTTATCCTTGGTCAAAACAACTTAACTTATTTTTTAAGAACTAAACAATGAACTTTAGTCCCTAATTTTTTTTTGAACTTGCATTGGTTGATTTTGTGTGATTCCTTTCCAAGTCAAGTATACTACTAGGATCACTTCACAAGGACTGATTTATTATTTTCCTGAACCTGAAAAGGTTTATAGGAGGAGGCTAAATCGCCTTGTTCCTAGGAGGCTACTTGAAAGTCTTGAAGAAGAAGCACTCACTGATATCCAATACTTGTTCCAAACTAATAATCAACAAACTGTTAATACTCCCACTAATAATCCTAACACAACCATGAGTATGTTTTTGAGGCCTTTGAATTTTGCAGCAATCCAAGGTGCTCCTCACATGGTTCATGAAAAGACTATTGATAAGTTGCCTACTTTTCAGGGAAACAATGCTATTAGTGCCAAATCCCACATCTTGAATTTTAAGCTGTGTGTTGAGAGATATTGTCGGGGTCATGATGAAGAAGATGTAAAAATGACTTTATTTGTGTATTCACTATTAGGAGATGCTGTAGAATGGTTTATTGAATTTGATCCAAACAAGTTTAGCACCCTTGATGAAATATTGGTTGAATTTAAGAAGAGATGGGGTGATCAAAAGGAACACAGATTCCAACTAGCCGCCCTCACTTCTAGTCATAAAAAAGAAAATGAGACTGTGGAAGAGTTTAACACTAAGTTTAATAGCTTGGTGAAGGGTCTCCATGCTGACATTTTACCTTCAGATACTGCAATCTTGATTTATTATATGGAGGCATTTGAAGGGGAGATGAGGTATGCCTTAAGGGATAAGGATCCTCAGACTCTAAAGAAAGCACAAGCTACAACTATAAAAATTGATCAGAATATGCAAGATGCTAGGAAGTCTAACATTCCTGATTTTACTAGAGGAACTTCTTCCCAACCTTATGAAGAGAAAAGAAAGAAGGTGGAGAATCAAGGATCTTCTAATGATGGAATTAAGGAACTCACTCAATTGATTAAACAAATGGAAATTAATCATGCTAATCAATTGAAGGAACATGCTAGTCAAATGAATGCCATGCAGAATAGGTTGATAGCCATGGAAAGGGATCAAGCTAGTAGGCCCTAACATAGGCCAAATGACAAATGGCCTAATAGGCCTCCTCCCCAAGATCAAAGACCACCAAATCCATTTGGATCCACTAATTGGGTTGACCACCAGGCTTTTCCTTATTGTAGACCTTGTGGGCAATTTCATGAGGAATAATCAACTTGCCAAGTCTTCCTTCACCTTTGTGATGAGATGGGACCTTATGGATCATAAAATGAACAAGTTAATATGTTTGGTCATGAGTATAATGTTGGAATGTATGATTGGATGGATTTGGATGAACATAATGTGGGGGTAAATACTGACCCAAATTTGCCATTTAAACGAGGACTAGAGGAAGTAACAGAAGGTGATAGGTTGGGGATGGTCTTATGGCGCTCAACGTCCTTTTCGAGAGTACTCTTTTCCCTTGGGCTGACCTGTGGAGCTAAGGTAGGCCTTGTTTCCATACTTCTTGAGCACCCAACAATTACTTGGTACAAGCGGGGGGAGTATTGGGTTGACACTTAGCTAGGATTTAATCTTCACTTAATAATTTTTAATAAAATCCTTAATCCACTTCGACTTTGGGCATCTACTTGATATATCTTTTGTGGTCTACACTTACACTTGCAAGCACTTCATTCTACATTTACATTTCACGCAAGCTAATCTTGTGGTCGTGGATTAATCGCTAAGTAGTCATAGTTGTGCTTTGGGACACTTTCTCTTTCAAGTATTGTTGTTTCATCTAATTGGTGTTCATATCTTTGGTGTGGTCCCTCAAGAAGTTGTGCATCCTTTGGAGACACTTCCTTGTTGGATCTTCTGTGATCTTCTTTGCCATTGAGAGCAGTCCAATAGAGTAGTGCATCCCTTTGGGAGACACTCTATTGTTGAGCATGCTAGGCTTGTTGTGTTGACGAATGTATCCATTTGAGCATCTTTAAATTCCTGCACATATAAGCAAATTTCAGTTAGTATCTTTATATCTTTGTATCTTTGTTTAGTATAACTTTGTTGTAACCTTTAGATATTCTTTATTGTAATTTGTATCTAGTTTGTATCTATTCTAATTGTAATCTTTGTGATCTGTTGTAATTCTTGTGTAATCTAAACCCCTCAAACTTTAGCTGAACCCCTTGCCCAATCTTAGGCACTAGTCTTAGTTGTCCTAGGAAAAGGCTTGCTTGCCATTTCTAATTGTTCACATTGCATTGTTGCCTTTGCATCATAGGCTAGATTTTCCCCCAACCTTCTAACTAACTAAAACCAACTCCTAGAACATAACGTTAATCTTGTTATCGCACAGTTTGTAGCTAGGATAAAAGGCTATAAGATAGAGGGCCAAATTGGCATAACAAGAACCAGTCCCACCCAATGTCACCACAATGGGATGGTTCTTTCTCTTTAGGGAGGTTAGGCCCAGGTGAGACATCCCCGGTGACCTGGGGTTTTGAAGAGGCAAAAGGCTAATAAGACCAAGATAAGGTTTTCCCCCTTCACAAGCCACCACCCAAACAGATAGTCTGACCAAAGGCCAATTTAAGAAGTAAAACCCCCAAAGAAGTGTACCTGCCTGGAACAAAGCAACAACAAACTGATATGTGCAAGCTATTTCAATGGGTTAGAACTTCATAAGACTATTTGATAAATACATATAAGCAATTAGCAATAAATGTTGACGAAGTTAATGTTTATCAATATCAATGAAAAGTTATAACACTTCACCAATAAATATTGGAACAATGTAGCATTCAATGTAACCAATCAACACCTTATTCAATTAATGCTTAAACCATCATTCAATTGCTCTTAAAACAAAACATTGCATTAAAGATGAAATAACCAATGATGACATCGACAACTAGGGTTAGTGAGTTAGTTAAGTTTTAGGTTTAGAAATTCAGAGAGTTTTGAGAGTGTTGTAATCAAGTTTCACTTCAACGTTAGAGGACTTTAGATCAGTTTCTTAGGGTTTAATGGAGTCAAAGGTGAAGGACGCAAGAGTTGAAGGAGGCAAAGATTTTAAGGACTAGAGGGAAGAGTTTTGAGGTGTTGTTAAGGCACGGCCTCAAAATCAAAACCCTATGGGAGAGAGGCTCACTCCGGTGTTGCTACAACAAGGCCTCGTGCTCTCTCCTCCTTCCTGGCAAAACGACTAGCTCAAGAATAAAGTATATAACCAAAACAAGAGGGTTTGATGAGATAAGGTGTTGCTACAGCAACGCCTTTCAACAAACCCTAGAAAGAGTACGACCCTAGTGTAGTAAACCTAGGCCAGGGACGTCTCACTCTTCTTGGCTTCAAAATAGTATGGCTAGCAAAGAGGAAGAGGAAATAGGAGTGTATCTATGGCTAGGCTCTTTCTTTCCTCAACAATGGCTAAAGATTTCTCTATCAAGGGACATGAGACAATGACCTACTTGTGTGCTTGTCCCCTAGGGTTTTGATTCAACAATATTCATAAACATATGCAAGAAATTAAACTACAA
>ML786442.1:79186-96130 GCA_009831015.1 Picea engelmannii | reverse complement strand
CAAGAAATTAAACTACAACCATTCAATCAAGAAGTTTTGCAGAAAAATACTTACAATTCACCAAGAAATAACCATGCAAACCCTAGTTGTAACACCTTCCTTCAAGAGAAACACCATAGAATGCCAAAAATGTCTTCCTTCAATAAGTGCACCTCACTTAATCAGCCAAATACCCAAGATAGGGCACAAATTTCAGACCTCCTTAAGGAGTGAATGAGTAGTGATGAAAAAATGAGAGTTAAAATCCCTCATTTATACAAAACCTTGACCTAATTTTACATTTAGATCAGGTAAAAAGGCCGACAAGGCCATAATATCAAATTATACTGTTTTTACATTAAATTGTCAAATCTAAACCCTAATCAAGCAAAAAGGTAAGACGTCACCCCTTTCTAGGGTGACGTTATCCCCTATTAGGGCAAGTGCAGCCTCCTGAAGCAAGACGTTAGCCCTTTTTGGGCTCCTCCAAGCTCCCACACGTGGAAACTACCCTGTCTATCTGCCAACACGCTCATGATGACGTCATAAGCCTCATGTTGATGTCTTAGGCCATCTAGAGCCAACGTCCCACTGAAAATGGGTCAATCCCCCTAGGTTCAGCTGTGTCGGGGTGCCTCTGGTGGAACATCCTCTTCTTCTCCGGTGCAAAGTCTCTAATCAACCTTTGTCCTATCTCTGCCCCTTGAAGGGGTCTCAGCATCCATCTAGTGGGTTCTTCAGCCCCATGGAGGTCCGAACTGATCATCTCCCCATGTGTACCGGTCCAAATGGCACCTGTACGTTAGGCATGGTCCTGCACATTAAAGGCTACGCCCTTCATGAGCTCATCAGTCACAGGGATCATAGCAATGTCAATCACATCTCATCATCAATATTATTAAACATATGCATAAAATCCCTAATACATCAGTTAACAACTCAAAGACGTTACACAAGCCTGCAATACGAGTCTGGAGAAAAGGACAAGGCATCCTATTGGGCTAGTGTCCACAGAAAAATGACAGTTCTCGGAAAGATCTCATCCAAGCCATGTAAGTGGGTGATGTGGTCAGGGGATGTCCAAGCATGTGGGTGCAGTGAAGGCCAAGGATGCAAAAGTGTTACCTATGGGTGCCTTTGTAGAAGGCGAGTTGTACCTGTCATGGATGCATTTCTTTCAAGCCCATTCTTGCCTTTATTCTTTTTATTCTTTTATTCTTTTTTTCTTTATTATTCAAGAGCTAATCAGGGGACACTGCCTTGGCATGGTGACCAGAGCTGACAGTGTTACCCACAAGTACTTTCATAGAGATGAGAAGGTTGGCTCGTGATGAGACTCCCTTTCCCTTGGCCATGCAACCAAGAATCACTGCCCTGGCGTGGTAACCAACTGGTGGCAATGTCATACTGCTAGGTACCCATGGTCCTAATAGGCTGATTCGTGATGAGACCCCCTTGTCTCTGACTAGGTCTTGTTTTATTTTTCTGGGTCCCTCTTGTTTCTTGTTGAGAAACCTTTTATTGCTTTCTCGGGGATCCTTGGGCAAAGCATCTCGAGGTTTTATTCTTAGGCTTTTATTTTTTACCAGCTTGCTCTTACCTTCTGGGCCTTTAGCCCCTTCTTCCCACAAGGTAAGGTGCAGTGTTGAAAATAGGTCAACCCAATGCCCGGACAAGGGGAATGGGATAAATGAGTGGGAAGTAAGATGAAGAAGTGGTGCTATGACGGGAGCGGACGATGGCTTTTCAGAAACCCACCCAGTCACAAACCAAAACCTACAGATACAGGCTTGCTAGGGCACCCTGTGAATCCCCCCAAACATGGTCAAGTGGGAAAATGTAAGATCTAAGCAATTGTTAGAAATAAAAGGAATTAGATGCATACATTTAAAGGTTTTAACGATCAAATGCGACACATACCATGATACCTGGACTAATTACCTCATGAAGCAAGAGCCTCTTTTGATATAGGACCAAACCGATGGTGATGGATGCTGTTGCTACTGACAAGATAAAGACGATAGAAGAAGAAAAAGGTGGCCTCCAAGGCCATGCTCGGGGCAATCCTGCTCTCGGTACTCTATGTCTAGGACCTGTGGGCCTCGAGACATGATCTCCTAGTTATCCCTGAAAAGTGGGGATAACAAATCTCATCTAGTAACTAGGGTCTACCCCCCTTGGCTTCAGTAGGAGTAAGCCTAGACGGAAGAGGTTCAAGTCAAAGTGACCGTGTGGGCTTTGAACCTGGGCATTGTGCCTCCAAGGACACACTAAGTGAGTAAGACTTAGCTCATGTTTCCAAGTGTGTATAAGGACTACAACAGAACCATCAAAAACTTCCTTTTACTTTATGTTTTCATTTCCATCTCTTTTTCACTTATTTTCCACATCTATTCTTCTCTAATATGGCAAATCTAATCATTTTTCAAGTTCAGATTTTTACATAAAAATTTATGTTTTTATGTACAAACCAAAACTAACTTGTTTTAAGACTTTTTAGGCATTTTCCAGCAAACAAAGCTTGTTGTTTTATGCAAGTTTTCGCCAGATTAAGGGAAGGTGCTGCCCATTTTTTGCCACAAGGAACTCAAGGAAGCATTCAAGAGTTGTGGTGCCAAACCCTTTCCTTCCTCTTACTTTCTAAATCATTGTAAGCAGCCCAAGAGAGTCTATTGGGCTTGCATTCTTTATTTATCTTCCAAATCTGTAAAATTGTAATCTATCTCAAGTATTTTACCCACACCTTGCATATCAGTGGCTTTGCCACCCTTGCAAAATCGAGCTGACTACTTTAGATTTCACTTATTTTCCACATCTATTCTTCTCTAATATGGCAAATCTAATCATTTTTCAAGTTCAGATTTTTACATAAAAATTTATGTTTTATGTACAAACCAAAACTAACTTGTTTTAAGACTTTTTAGGCATTTTCCAGCAAACTAAGCTTGTTGTTTTATGCAAGTTTTCGCCAGATTAAGGGAAGGTGCTGCCCATTTTTTGCCACAAGGAACTCAAGGAAGCATTCAAGAGTTGTGGTGCCAAACCCTTTCCTTCCTCTTACTTTCTAAATCATTGTAAGAAGCCCAAGAGAGTCTCATGGGCTTGCATTCTTTATTTATCTTCCAAATCTGTAAAATTGTAATCTATCTCAAGTATTTTCCCCACACCTTGCATATCAGTGGCTTTGCCACCCTTGCAAAATCGAGCTGACTACTGTAGATTTCTGATTTTGCTCAGGTTAGTTGCCCCACTTCTCCCATAAAGAGAAGGTTGAGTGGCTAGTCTTCACTTTTTATTTTTCAAGTTTTTTTTCCCACCTTGGCCACAAAATCGGTAGGCGTGTCCTCCATATTGTGCCATAGTTGAGGCTTGTTAACTTGTTTCTTTTTTTCCCACCTTTGTCTTTAAGGCAAAGTTGTGTGGCTAGTTAGATTATTTCATTCCTTATAAGTTATTTTGTTGTTTTCCCCACATCTTGCAAGTGAGTGGCTTTGCCACCCTTGCAATATCGTGCTGGCCAATTGCTAGAATTTTCATTTTTGCAAGTAATCAAAACTTTGCCCCGCCATTTTCCCTGTATTCCCTCCGCCTTCCACTTGTGGATCTTAGGTGACAAGAAAGGGCAAAGGATCGTGTGGCTAGTCTAATTAGGCACTCGGTTTCACCATTCCTTAAACCATTAAAAAAGGGTGACTTGAGGAGGCTAGAAGGGGTTGAAGCCAGGAACAGTTTCACAACACTAAGTGTCCTTCTTGTTGAGCACCCAAGCACTTTGGATTTGACCTGTGGAGCTAGGGGGGCACCTTGTTGTTCCCTTGTTGAGCATCCAACACTTCCTCTTGGTTAAAGGGATAAGGAACTTGGGGTAGTCACATAGCTTAGGATTGCTACAATTCACATCTAATCCCCCCAAGTTCAAGAGAGACCTACAATATATTAAAATGAACCTACTTGCATTGCAAAACATTCATTTTACTTATTTTGCTATTTCATTTCAAGCACTTTTACATTTCATTCCTTTCAACAAATTCTTCACTTGTGAATATTTACATTGTCAAGGCATTCTTTATTGATATTTCATATATTCTTTATTCTTTAAGAATTAATTGTTTTAAGTATAAAGTTATTATTTAGTTCATTGTGTAAATTATTCCATTCTTTATTTTAACTTGTAGAAATATCTTTTACTTGTGCATATTTTTAGGCACTGGTCTAATTGTTGGCTTGTAAAATAAAGGTTTGTCTGTCATTGAAAGAATTGCATCTTGCATTGTTGCTTGTCATTGTATTGGGTCTCCCTAATAAAAAACTTGATAAACTCCTAGAACTTTAATAAACCTTCACATAGTTTAATAGGGTTTACCCCCCTTGGCTTCCTTAGGAGTGAGCCTAGACGGAAGGAGTCTAGATTGAGGTGACAATGAGTCTAGACTCAGGTTTGTTGTAATATCCGTAGGGTTTCTAGGGTCTTAGGGCAACTGGAAAACAAGGAAATTTTACAGTAGTTTTGTAATAACCAATTCAGAAATATACCAGCACCAATTTCCAACATCAATATCAACATTTAATGGTAGTTATCAACAACACTAAGGAATAGTATCCAACGAGCAATAAATGTTCGACAACACAGGTATTCCAACAGAGGACGAACACCTTTAGTAACCATTCACATAACCAGATCAAAGATCAACACACCGATGTTTTCACGTGGTAAAACCCCTACAGGGAAACATCCACGACCCCAGCCAAACCGACCACTTGGAACAGTTTATTAATGCAAAAGAAAAAGATTACAGAGAGATTTTACAAGAGAGTTTCTCACAATCGATCATCGACAAATGACCCTCCATCATCTTTAAATGGAGATCATGGACCAATCGGGTGCTAAGCCACGGATCAATGGTCGTTAATATCGAGGAGATTATGAACCATCAGATCACTCTATGTCGGGAACATATCGTGACCGTCGGATTTCCTAACTACAAATGCATACTAAAGAAACACACTAGAAAACACACTTTTACCTAATGACACAATAGACCAACTAGATCTTAACTAACTCCTAAGTGTCTAAATATCCTAACAATAAAATCCAATACATTGTCCAATACCAAAGAGTCACCAGCTATAAACCCTTTTAGAGGCTGTTGTCCAAATTTACATAGTCTAGGCTACCTTCAACAGGTACTTAGATGATTTGCCAATTCCAAGAATTATCAACAGAAATGTGTCACAATACACCCTAATTACTACTACAGTACTGTAAACCTGATATGCAGTTTCTTTCAACAGTGTTGTTGTCCTCGGCTTGCCCTACCATGCAAAATTCTTGGCTCGACCTTTCTTCCGCCACAACAGGGGTGTGGTCCTTCTTCAGAGAACATGGATTAGGTTCGGCTCTTCCAGGAGACGGGATGAATGATTTGCTGCCATGAGTTACCAACTGCAACCTCTTCTCTATTCGCCTTCCACCTCCCCTATGTTGCACAGGAACTCGATCCCTTGAAGATTGTCTTCTCCAACAATTTCTCTCAGCAAGAAGCTTCTACAATTAGATGGCTGGTACCATAACAAAAGTGTGCTGAGCTAGGATGAGATAGACCCACTGAAACCCAACAGATAAGGGGGTTAAACAACCCACCAATGAACTGAGGCAGTGCCTCCAAGTCTAGATAGACTCATCCAATCCAAAACTGAGTGTGTCCTTTCCAAATGAGCATCTCCTCCTCTTATAGTGTCTTCTTAATTGACTTTCCTTCTTTTGTGGGTGATTTGTTCCTTAAGGCAGGTTGGCCTTTCTTGTTTTAAACCCAAATTACCCCCTAAGGGTAAGTTGTTGCCCCTTGGTGCCCCTAGGGTCTCCATGGCTCCCCTATCGTTGGGGACTATGGCTTACGGGGAGCCCCGTAAGTCAATGTGTCCCTCCAACGATGGCATCAAAGGGGAGGGGATTTGACAGTCCTACCTCCCCGAGATTGCTTGTCCTCAAGTAATTGCAACCCCGGATGTTGTAGAATCTGCTCTCCCTCCCATGTGGCATCCTCCTTTGGTAAATCCTTCCATCTTATCAAGTACTCGTTCACCGTCTTGTTCCTCAAACGTTTTTCCTTGAATGCCAATATTTGCTCAGCCACCAGGATCAAATGACCTTCCTCATCCAGGGGTGGTAGGTTTGTGGAAAAAACAACCTGCTGGCCCAAAGCCTTCTTGAGGCAGGAAACATGGAATACATTGTGAATCTTGCTGCCCTCCGGTAACTCTAACTCGTAAGCCACCTCTCTGACTCTTCTGATCACCCTGTATGACCCGTATAAACGTGGCTGGAGTTTCTCCACTCCACTCTTCTTCAGCGAAGACTATTGATATGGCTGGAGCCTCAAAAAGACCGGGTCTCCTACCTCGAAGCTACGCTCCACCCGATGTCGGTCGACATACGTCTTCTGTTGATTATGTGCCATCCACAAGTTGTCCTTTAGGAATCTCAAGATGTCACTCTCTTGAATCTAATCTTTGGCTTTGGGAGCCCTGCTCTCCCCAAATGCCAACAACACAAATGATGGGGCCTCATAGTCGTACAATGCTCTAAATGGGCTCATCCCAATAGACATGTGATGGGTGGTATTGTAGCAATACTCACCAAGATGCAACCATCTAATCCACGCCTTTTGCTGCCCGGAAACATAGTGACGCAGGTACCCCTCAACCCATTTGTTGACGATCTCAGTTTGCCCGTCTGGCTGGGGGTGATAACTCGTATTGGGTGTGAACTCAGTTCCCGCCAATCTGAACAATTCCTGCCAAAAGGCACAGAGGAATCTTCTATCCCTGTCGCTCACAATAACCCTAGGTAGTCCGTGGAGTTTGAATATCTCTCTGAAGAAGAGCTTTGCTACCTTAGGGGCTTTGTACTCAGAGGATATGGCAAAGAAGTGAGCGTACTTGGTTAATCTGCCCACCACCACATAAATACAGTCCTTTCCCTGCACCTTCGGTAGCCCTGTGATGAAATCCATAGAAATACTTTCCCACTTCTGTTCTGGAATAGGCAAGGGTTGTAGTAGACCCGTTGGGTGTGTGAGCTCCAACTTGTTTTGTTGACGAGTCAAGTATTCCCTTACACACTTTAAGAGATCCCCTTTGAGACCTTTCCAAGAGAATCTCTCCCATACCCGCCTGTAAGTCTTCAGGTACCCCGGATGCCATGCTAATGTTGCGTCCTGTATGACTCTCAATATCTTCTCTTTGAGAGTGGATTTTGGAACAATATATATCCGACCTTTGTAATAGATGATGTCATCTACTATTGTGTACCTTTCATCCTGTATTTTCTCGTCTATTAGCTCCCCTGCAAAGGCATTTTTGGAATACTCTACCAAAAGAAGAGACTTCCAATCCGCTTCAATATCAGACATGGAAAATGTTGTAGCTCTCCTGGACAAGGCATCTGCGACCACATTATTCTTCCCTTTGACATATTCTATGTCAAAGTCATATGCCTATACCTTGTTGACCCAATTTTTTTGCCTCTCGTTCAAATCCTTCTTCTCCAGAAAATGCTTCAGACTATTGTGATCGGTCTTCACCACAAAGCGACCTCCTACCAGATACTGTATGAATTTGGCTAACGCGTGCATGATGGCCAACATTTCCTTGTCGTAGATGGAAAGGAGCCTCTCAGTTTCCCCTAGCTTGCGGTTCTCAAAAGCTATGGGGTTCCTGTTTTGCATCAATACTGCTCCTATCCCTTCTTCGGATGCATCACACTCCAACACAAAAGGCTGAGAAAAGTTAGGGAGTGCTAACATCGAGCAAGTGCTCATCACTTCCTTCATCCTGTCAAATGCCCTTTGGGCCTCCTCTGCCCACCTGAATGCACCCTTCTTCGTGAGGTTGGTCAACGGTGCACCAAGCTGGGAAAACCCTCTCAAGAAGCCTCAATAATAACTGCATAACCCCAAGAAAATTCGTAGCTATGTCAACAACCTGGGTGTGGGCCAATCAAGTATCGCCTGTATCTTCTCCTGGTGGACCTATACACCCTGTGCGCTAATGATGTGTCCCAAATAAAAAATATTTGTTCCACCAAACTCGCACTTCGTCCCTTTGGCATAGAGCGATTTCTCCCTCATGATGTTGAGTATCTCATCTATGTGACACAGATGGTCCTCCCACGTCCTACTGTAGATCAATAGGTCATCAAAAAACACCAGCAAGAACTTCCTCAACTCTTTGTTGAAAATATGGTTCATACAAGACTGGAATGTGGTCGGAGTGTTAGTCAAACCAAAAGGCATGACTAGAAACTCATAATGTCCATAGTGGCATCGGAAGGCTGTCTTGTGTACATCCTCCTCTCGTACCTTGATCTGGTGATATGTCGATCTAAGGTCTATCTTTGAAAAGTAGACCGCCCCATGTAGCTCATCGAGTAGCTCGTTAATCCTCGGAATCAGGTACCGGTTCTTAATGGTTTTCTTGTTTAGGGCCCGATAATCTATACACATTCTCAAGGTTCCATCTTTTTTCTTCACCAGTACTACGGACGGAGAAAAAGGACTAGAGCTGGGTCTAATGTGCCCCATCTCCAGAAGTTATCGGATGGTCTTCTCAATTTTGTCCTTGAACCTCTTCGGATGTCGGTATGGGGTCGTAATAACGGGTTTGGCCCCTTCCTCTAACTCAATGGTATGCTCAAATTCCCTGTCTAGCGGTACTCCGAGTGGGATTTGCCCAAACACCTTATCATGTTTCCCCATAAGGTTTTGTATGTCCATATGATAGTGCTGACTACCCTCTCTTTCCTTCTGGGGGGTAATCACACATTCTGTTGCCCATGCGATATTCCTATGCCTGAGAGCGACCTCCATCCTCTTAGTTCTCACGATCCTGGGAGGATTTGTATTCATTCCCCTTAGAACAACCCTTCTCCCTTCCTTGTCTCTGAACTCCATCTTCATGATTTGGTAGTTCATTTTGATGTCTCCCAATGAATAGAGCCACTGGATGCCCAAAACTATCTTAGTGTCTTCTAGGTCCACCACGTAGAAATCATCGGTTAGTGTGTAGTTACCCAACGTTACGTGTAATCCTCTGATCATGTGAGTACATTCTAGAGTGTACCCATCTGCTACTTCCACACTGTATCCTTCGAACTCCTATGTTGGAATGCCCTTCATGTCAACTAGAGATGCGTCAATAAAATTGTGGGTGGCTCCACTATCAATCAACGAAGTAATTCAGTGTCGCTGCACAACCCCTCAGATCCGGAAGGTGTGATATCTACAAACGCCTGATAGTGTGGCTATGACTGCCTTCTTGGGCTCTGTATGTGGTGATTCATCTTTTTGGACTGCACCATGTGGTTGCTCCTCCTTAGAGTTGTCGTGTGTCTCACCTTGGTCATGACTTGTTTCTTCATCGTCTTCTTCATCAGAAAGCACCTCTATGTAGTGTTCCTTTCCTTTACCCATGCACCTGTGACCCGGCTCCCAAGGGTCCTTGCACGTGAAGCAAAGCTTCTTTGGTCTAAGCTCCCTCCTAGTTTCCTCATCCATACAATCCTTCCCGGTCCCATCTTTCCGGAATGACTTGTTATCCTGGGGTTTGGGAGGAATGTAGGGTTTGGTTGGCTCTTTTGTCTTTGCTACTGTATTCGTCATGTCAAGTGTCTTCATAACCGCATCCTGTAGTGTGGCTGGCTTGAATGCCTTGACCCATCCACGCAGGGGTTCTGTTAAACCTTCTGTGAATAACATCACCAATTTTTGTTCTGAGATGTCAGTTATTTGCACGACAGCCTTCTCGAACTCTGCGATATATGCCTTAGGTGTCCATGTCTGTCTCAGTTGTGCCAACTCACGGAAGGAGATATCCGGATCCTTCCTATTGAATCTGTCCATCAGTCTCTATGTAAACTCCACATATGATGTGATGTTGGAGTGTCCTAGTGTCACCATCCCATGATACCACCATTCATGATCCTCACTGTCCAAATGTAGTGTGGCAAATTTGATGGCTTCAGCTTCCGTCATGGGATTGAGCTGGAGATAGGTGTCCAATTTTTGGACCCATGATCTAGCTGTGGATCTGGATGAACCGTCATAAGATGGTATGGATAGCTTTCCCACCTTCCATCTTAGATCAGCGTTCTGTTGCTGTCCTGGGGCTCCTCTAGGGCCTTCCCTGGGTCTGTTCCTGTACTTAATGTTACAGTAGTCATGCAAGGACATGGCTGCCGGAAACTCTCCTCCGAGTGCCATATACTCCTGGTTGTATGTGGAAAAATCCTCACTCTGGTTCTGCTGTGCTGGCTGCTGTTCTTCGATGAAGTGAGGTAAGAGAGGTCTAGGTGTCCTCCCACTCATTGTTTGCTGCACATTCTGCCTGGACAAATGAGAGTTGTTTCCTCCTACCGGGGCTCTGCTGCTGCTCCCATCTGCCTGAAGAATGCGCTGCCCATTAACTGGAATCCCACTGTTATTTCCCTCTGCATGAGATCTGGTCTGCCCATTTCCCCCATTGGTGTTAAGGCCCTGGATGTTACCCAGTGGGTTCAACAGTTGTGCCAGGGTGTCAACTAATTCCCTCTGCCCTTGGGAAAAGACTTCCTTCATTTCTTTCTGTCCTTTAGCCAAGTCACTTAGGATGTGCAGCACGCTGTCTTCGTTATGGTCCCCCATGCTCCCTCTTTCTTCCTCTTCAGAAATCTCAGGGTCTCCTTGCTTCACTGGTCCTCATTTTCTCGTCATCCAATCAGCGACAGGCTGGCAGGATCAAAGCTCTGATACCACTGTAATATCCCTAGGGTTTCTGGGGTCTTAGGGAAGCTGGCAAACAAGGAAATTTTACAGTAGTTTTGCAATAACCAGTTCAGAAATATACCAACACCAATTGCCAACAATATCAGCATTTAATGATAGTTATCAACAGCACTAAGGAATAGTATCCAACCAGCAATAAAATCCAATACAGAGTCCAATACCAAAGAGTCACCAGCAGTAAACCCTCTTAGAGGCTGCTGTCCAGATTTACAGTCTTGGCTGCCTTCAACAGGTACTTAGACGATTTACCAGTTCCAAGAATTATCAGCAACAGAAATGTGTCACAATGTGCCCTAATTACTACTACAGTAATGTAAACCTGATATGCGGTTGCCTTCAACAGTGCTGCTGTCCTCGGCTTGCCCTACCATGCAGAATTCCTGGCTCGGCCTTTCTTCCTCCACAACAGGGGTGCGGTCCTTCTTCAGAGAACAGGGATAGGGTTCAGCTCTTCCAGGAGACGGGCTGAATGATGTGCTGCCATGAGTTACCAGCTGCGGCCTCTTCTCTATTCGCCTTCCACCTCCCCTATGCTGCACAGGAACTCGACCCCTTGAAGATTGTCTTCTCCAACGATTTCTCTCAGCAGGAACCTTCTACAGTTAGATGGCCGGTACCAGAACAGAAGTGTTCTGAGCTAGGGTGAGATAGACCCACCGAAACCCAGAAGATAGGGGGGTTAAACAACCCACCAATGAACTGAGGCAGCGCCTCCAAGTCTAGACAGACTCATCCAATCCAAAACCGAGTGTGTCCTTTCCAAATGAGCCTCTCCTCCTCTTATAGTGTCTTCTTAATTGACTTTCTGTCTTTTGTGGGTGATTTGTTCCTTAAGGCAGGTCAGCCTTGCTTGTTTTAAACCCAAATTACCCCATAAGGGCAAGTTGTTGCCCCTTGGTGCCCCTTGGGTCTTCATGGCTCCCCTATCGTTGGGGACTATGGCCTATGGGGAGCCCCCTAAGCCAATGTGTCCCTCCAACGATGGGATCAAAGGGGAGGGGATATGACATTTGTGCCTCCAAGGACACACCAAGTGGGTTGGAGACTTCTCCACATTTGTAGGTGTGTATTAGGCGGCAACAGGATGAATGTAAAATTAATTGATGTAAGCAATTATATTAATAAAAAAGCATAGTATATACAACCTAAACTAAATATAATTGTGTCAATAGAAGATTATATGCATGCTTAGCATAGAAGAATTAAAAGTTAAACATATGCAGTACAAGGCTAAGAGTGGCCTACATAACATAAAGTACAAGTCCAAGTGTGACCTACACATAGTCCATGTGCACTACAATACTATGCACTATAGAACACAAATTCAATCATATCACTGAAATGGCTAAAAGTAACTCAAGTTCTTGGCCATATGTTTGACAAATATCAGAAATGGTTATAACTTATTAGCATCTTTACACAGTTATCCTTCTCAAATCACTCTCGATTATTTTCTCATGTGGAACTTTTAAAATGACGTGTGACTCTCTTGTAGTTGAGAACCAGATGCACAGATTGTTCTTCCTTGCCAAAAGACTGGAATTTCAATTTGCATATATAAATGCACAATGTCATGCAACAAAAATGGAACTACAACTTCATTCCTTGTGCCAGGAGTGGCAATATAACATATGCTGAACATATGATAAAGACAAGATCGAAGCATGTCAAAAATCAATAAGAAATAATTTCTAGAATCAAATACAATCGTGGCAGCGGTTATGTTCATGTTAACTTCCTTTTAGATATCCCTAAGGTATGCTCCCTGAATAAAACTAAAGATCAAAACATGGATAGCAACTATGATAAAACTAGCATAGATGTGTAGGTTATATAAAGTTGAAACGCTACCGATTAAAGAATTACTGCACAACTGAGAATTTGAGAATTAAGAAGTTGCAATCTGTATACAATCTTCCTATGTGGTGCTTTCTTCTGATTCTAACAGTGTACGATTGACAAGTACTCCCTGTTCCCAGACTTCATGCCACCTACACACAAATTAAAGATGGCCATCCTCTCAGATAACACAGGACATTTCTTCTGAAGGATAAAAATGACCTGCATTTGTTATTTGTATTAGGCCCACACTCTAAGAGAAATGAAGAATTCCAGTACCATTAACATGAGTTTATACAAATAGCCAACATCAATTATACAGTGTAATGTGTTGAGAATATCAATACCATTAAATCTGCCATTACACATTTTAGGAATGTTTGAAGCAGAAAATTTCTTATGTAAAGTTTGTCAATTATTTTGGAAAGATTTTTGCATGGCGTTTGGAAATATTCCTGTAATGTAACTGACAGAGAGGTATACAGACTCTAAACTGTATAGAAAGAATGTAGATGCAATGCAATTGAGGTGAGATGGGATGCTCCTTGAGGGCTGATGCATTCTTTGTACCTGCTGAAGGGAAAATCATTTGTAATGAAATGTCTCAATTTTTTCTCCCCAGATCCATGCTATCTGAATGCATGTTTTGATCTATTGGTTAATTTATGCCTGCTGATTTTACATGTGTATTCCATTTGCATATCTGTTAACTGTGAATCTACCCGAGGCAAATTCAGTGTTAAGCTTCAGCCTTCAGCACATTCATGAGTACATGTTATGATTAGAGTGAACTTCCCAAAAGTTCATCTTGATTGATTCAGCATTGACAGTTCGTGGATACACTAGTGGTGGAATCGACATTGACGGTTTGTGAGTGCTTTAGCCAGAGTTGAGACATGGCCGCAAATATTTATTTCAGAGTTGTCTTGCACTGGTTCTTCAAATCAGTTTTATTCAGAGGTCAAATCAAATGAGGGGATGCCATATTCGGTGCTTCAGTTCAGAACTTCAGACATCTTTAAAGTTCAGAAGGTTTCCTGTGCCTGTAGATGACATGCTAATACTTGGTGCATTCATGGATGATGGGAGGACAAAAGCTTCGAAAGTGTAATTTTAGATTTCCAAGCTTTGTTATCATGGGGATTTTCTATTTAAAGTTTATATTTTTGGAACCTGAGCATACTTTTAGATACCTTTTATGGAGACATGCATATGCTTTAGTTCTACTGCCAGTCAGTGAAAGTAAAACATTTGGCCATAATTAGGGTTTCTTCTTTTAGGAAACTAATGTCGTTTTTGGATACCATTTATGGAGGACATCATATGGGTCAAGTTTGGTGCTGATAGGACTTGAAAAATTAGGGTTTTGTTGATTTGGTCATATGTTTGGACCCTTTATGGTGAATAACATGTGGGCCAAATTTCAAGTCATTCCAAGCAATGACAAAAATAAGGGTTTATGTTAGTCTAATAATAGAACCCCCTGAGATTCCCTTCTAGTAGTGGATCTGGGTTTCAGTTTGAGAAGATTCGAACCACTTTTATTTCCTTCAAATATTGTGAGTAGATGAGGAGTGCACCCCACATCACAGATTGACTTGGCTTGCACTTCAAGAATGTTTTTCAAGTAGCTTGTGGACCAAGCATCTTTCTATTCTGACGGGTGAACGCATCACTTAAGTAAGTTTCCTTCTTTCCAGTTTTGGAGTTCATATGATTATAGCTGGACAAGGAATGTGCCTTCCTTAGAGAATCTTCATGTTGACTTGGCTTGTACTCCGATCAATCATATAGTCCATCTTGACTTGCACTGCAAATAAATTTATATTCTGGGAAGTGTTTTGAATTGCCTTGTTCTTCAAGCAAAGTCTATCTTTATAGGAAAGGAGGGCACTCACTTGGAGAGTGCATGCATTGGTCTATTCTTGGCCAAAGAATGCACCCTAGTTCACCTTATCCACATGCTTTTGTTGGAGAAGAATCTCCTTGCTCTATTTTGCTGTAACTTGCACATCAAACAAGTTCTATTTCTTGCTGGCTAACTTCCACTCCAAGACGTCTATCTTGGACTAAGGCATATGATTTGAGGAGGTTACTTTCTTTCTATTTTTGGTGTTCATCTTATCCATCATGAGATAGGATGTGGTGAGCCTTACTTGAAGTAATCTCGTTGACTTTGACTTCTAGATGACTTCTTTGTAGAAATATTGAGAATTGGGCAACTAATGTAACTTTTGAAATTTCACCTCAATCTTGAGGTTTCCTGGATCTAATCCCTGTGAAGTTTCAGCGTTAGGGCTGATCTCAAATATTAAATTATAGAAGTAATATTTCACTTCCCTTCAACCCAATTTCACTTGGCAGTCAAAGAGAATAAATACCACATAAGTATACTTCAATACCATAATCCTACAGCCCTTAAGGCACACTTTTCAAGGCATATACCAGATCTGGAATGTCTTATTACAGTAGATTATAACAGCAGTAAATCTGTTCCTCTATATTCAAGATATGTGTTAAATCACTTAACCAGTCAAGCTATATGTTATGTCAAACCAGCATGAACAACAAGTGCTGGAATCTACTCAATCAAGAAGATAACATATGCTGAAAATCAAATCTGCAAGTCACAATATTAGGACAGCTGGAAACTTCATATTTATATAATAGATGAAGTACAAGTAAATAACACATCTTTATCACAAAGTTGGTACAAGTCAAGCTCTCCAAGCCCTAGCTAGGTCAACCATAAGAAAACCCTAGCTATCGACTCCTCCTAAGTAGGAATCAGTCAAGGACTAGAATTTTCTCCTACTCCTATACACCTTCCCACCCTTGGCTAACACTCTAGAAATACCTAGTGCACATACTCTCTCACTCCTACATACTCTCTTTTGGCATACACACACCTCACTCCATACAATCACCTAATGCAAGGAAGAAAGTAGACATACCCACCATACGGATCAACTTTACAACACCTATAGTAATACTACCCAATTACTAGCATCGACAACATACTAGCATCGATGACATACTAGCATCAATAATGGCAAGTCCTCCTTGGCACATCCACCAAGCTTGTAGCACACAAGCTCTTCACACAAGTGCTCTTGTATTTCGTAGGATTTACAAACCCTATCCATATTGCATCACGCAAGTACATGGAAAGGGAACACTATCACTAGCCTCCAAGTCTACATGTGTTGATGTTTGTAGTAGTTCCCTCACCATCACCAAGCTCCACATGGATCCCTGAGTCCTTCTCCATCCGACTGTTGAATAGCTCCCATGCTTCTGTCGTATTTTCTTCCCACTGAGAAGCGAAACAGAAAAATACAGACAACTCCTACAACCCAACAACTCTGCCACTTGTATGGTAATGTACGAGCATCCTATATGACCTGTATACCACATATGTACGTGCTTGTATCCACTGCGCTGCGTGTATGTACATGCCCCCGACTACTGGTCTGACGTGTATGTATGTGCCCTTTTGCACCTGTTCGTTAAGTATGACGCTCATCCGACTTTGTACAGCCCGATTTGCGGCTATACCTGTTGCTGCTCTATTGGACTACCCAAATGGTTCATGCAAACATTAAAGGATGCAAAGGAGCATGTTGAGGATTCTAGGAGCATATTCAGGGAGAGCAGGCCTCTGGAGAAGTTTTCTAACTTTGTGGCACTAACGAGTAGCATTATTGATTCTGAGTCTTCTAGTGTTCAGGAACCAGTAGGTTTGGAGGGATATGCCATGGGGCAGGATGATGTGTGGGACATTGTGCCAAGATCGGAGGGACATCCCATTCCAGGTGGCTCTTCCAAAAGTACCTTCCTTGTTATGTAATGTCCCCACTTTGGGACTGTTATCCCCGATATTTAGGGATAACTAGGAGATCATGTCTCGAGGCCCACATGGTCCTAGACATGGAGTACCGAGAGCAGAAACGACTTGAGCATGGCCCTGGAGGGCCCATCTTTCTTCTTCTCAGCCAGTTTTTTCCTGTCAGTAGTACCAGCTTCCATCACTACCGGCTTGGACTTGCATCAGAGAGGGCTCTTGCTCCATGAGGTAATTGGTCTGAGGTATCATGGTATGTGTCATATTTGATCATTATAACCTTCTTATGTATGCATTAAGTTCCTTTCATTTCGAATGACTGCTTGGATCTTACACTAATCCTCTTGACCATTGTTGGGGTGATTGATGGGGCAACTTAGCAAGCCGGTATTCATGGGTTTTGGTTAGCCACCAAGAGGGGTTTGCAGAGCCATCGTCCGCTCCCACCATCTTATCACTTTT
>ML786442.1:56686-67111 GCA_009831015.1 Picea engelmannii | reverse complement strand
GGAAAGATCAGGATATGTATTGACTTCAGGAATTTGAACATTGCTTGCACAAAGGACCATTACCCCCTTCCCAAGATGGAAACTTTACTTCAAAGAGTAACAGGATCAGGAATGATTTCCATGCTTGACGAATTTTCAGGATACAATCAAATTAGACTTAAGGCTGAAGATAGGCATAAAACAACTTTCACTACTCCATGGGGAACTTTTGAATATCTTAGGATGCCATTTGGTTTATCAAATGCTGGAGCTACTTTTCAGAGGGCTATGGATTATGCTTTTAGGGGGCTAATTGGAAAATTAATTGAAATATATCAGGATGACTTGACAGTATTCTCTAAGGATGGGAAAACTCATATTAACCACCTTAGGCAAGTTTTGGACAGATGTAGAGAGTTTGGAATTTCTCTAAATCCTGCTAAGTCAGTTTTTGGGGTGACTGAAGGAAAACTATTGGGTCACATCATTTCAAAAGAAGGGGTCAAGTTAGACCCAGAGAGAGTAGAAGCTATCAGCAGGGTACTCGTACCTCCCACCAAGAAAGCTCTCCAATCCTTCTTAGGACAAACCAATTTTGTCCATAGGTTCATTCCTAACTATGCTGAAATTATGAAACCTATTTATAAACTGCTTAAGAAGGATGTTAAATTCGAATGGAAGGAAGAAAGTAAGCAAGCTTTTGAAACTATTAAGACTGCCATATGTGAAGCTCCCGTCCTTATTAGCCCAGACTATAATAAGGACTTTCAGATTTTTTCCTTTGCTTCTGAGGACACTATTGTTGGTGTGTTGCTTCAGAAAAATGATCAAGGCCATGAACAACCCATTGCTTATATGAGTCGGGCCTTGCAGAATTCAGAACTTAAGTATCCCATGTTTGAGAAACAAGCTTATGCCTTAGTAAGCTAATGCCTTAGTAAAAGCAACTGGTTACCATGCCAGGGTAGTGGCTCTTGATTGCATGGCCAAGAGAAAGGGGGTCTCATCACGAGCCAACCTTCTCATTTCCATGAAATTACTTGTGGGTAACATTGCCACCTCTGGTCACCAAACCAGGGCAATGTCCCTTGACTGGCATCTTGAAAGAAAAAGCAATAAAAAGATAAAAAAACCAATACGACAAGACCTAGTTAGAGGATAGGGGGTCTCATCACGAGCAAGCCTATTAGGTCCATGAGCATCTAGCGGTATGACACTACCAGCATCTGGTCACCACGCCAGGGTAGTGGCTCTTGGTGGCATAGCCAAGAGAAAGGGGGTTTCATCACGAGCTAGCCTTTCATTTCCGTAAAATGCTTGTGGCTAACATTGCCACCACTCGTCACCAAGCCAGGGCAGTGTCCTTTGACTAGTATCTTGGAAGGAAAAGAATGAAGATAAAAGGCATGAATGGGCTTGGAAACATTGCATCCATGATAGGTGCAGCTCACCCTCCACAGAGGCACCCACCGGTAAGCCATCCTTGCTATCATTGCACCTTTTGCCCAGGCATCCCCATCCACCTCACCCACTTACATGACTTTGATTTGATCCTTTCCAGAAACAACCCTTTTCTAGTAGACTCTAGCCCAATAGGATGTCATGTCACTTCCCCCAAACTTGTATTGCAGACTTGTATAATGCCTTTGAGCACTAGACTAGGGTAAAGGGGTTTTATGCACATGTTTAATGAATATTGATGATTAGATGTGATTGACATTTGCTATGATCCATGTGACGTATGAGCCCCTGGAGGGCGTAGTTGTTGATCTGCAAGATCATGCCCGACGGACAGGTACCATATTGGACAGGTACACATGGGGAGATGATCAGTTCGAACCTCTATGGGGCTGAAGAGCCCACCAGATGGATGTTGAGACCCTAGCAGGGGGCAGAGACAAGGCAGAGCATTTGTACCAGGGAAGAGCAGAAGAATTCACCTGAGGCAGCTGAGCAAACCTGTACCTAGGGGGTTGAGCCCTCTCCACAGGAATGTTGGCCTTGGAAGGCCCAAGACGTCTCCCAGGATGCCCATCACATCATCCAACAATATGGACGTTTTGGGAGGAAGATGTGGGAGTTTTGGCACGTGTGGTAGCTTCGAGAAGCCCAAGGAGAGTTAACGTTTTGCTCCAGAAGGCTGCATTTGCCCTAAAAAGGGCTAAAGCACCCTAGAAAGGGGATGACGTCTCACTATTCCTTGATTAGGGTTTAATTTTAAGACATTTAATGTAAAACAGTATGCTTTTAGTATTTTGGCCTTGTCAACCTTTTAATGACCTAAAATGTAATTTAGGTCATTGTTACTGTATAAATTGAAGGTTTTGACTCTAATTTTTTCATGATCTCTGACTCACTCATTAGTGAGGTCTGAAATTTGCGCCCTTCTTAGGGTTATTGGCTGAAATATTGAGGCGCACTTGTTGAAGGAAGACTTTACTTGGCATTTCTCTTGGTGGAAGGTGTTACAACTAGGGTTTTGCTACATGTTTTCTTGGTTTATGTAAGTGAATTTCTGCAAACACTTCTTGATTGAATGGTTTTAGTTTTATTTACTTGCATATGTGATTATACTTTGCTGAATCAAACCCTAGGTGACAAGCACTAGTTGATGTCCTTGTCTCATGTCCCCATCAAGATTTTTAGCCATTTGATTTGCATGAAGAAGATAGAGCCTTGCCATTGCAACACTCTATCCTTCCTCCTAGCCTAGCTGTTTTGTCCTTGTTGAGTTAAGAAGGAGAAAAGCGCACCAAGGCCTAGCTCTTCTACACCTGGTGAGTCGTTTTTCCCTAGGGTTTGCCTAGTGAAGCCTTGCTATAACAACACATCACTTGCTAACCCTCTTGTCTTAGATCAATTATTATTCAAGCTAGCCATTTTTTCCATTCGAGCCAAGGAAGGAGGAGAGAGCATTGAGGCCTAGGTTTTTCTACACCAAAGTGAGCCTCTCTCCCCTAGGGTTTCATCTTTGAGGCCTTGCCATAGCAACATCTCAAAGTTTAACTCTCTTGTCCTTAGTTTTGCCATTATCACTTAGTCCTTTAGCGTTTGYGTCCTCTCTTTGATTCCATATACCCAAGGAGAGCACTGATCTAAGGCCTTGTGCATTGAGTAACTTGATCATAAAACAAACTTCCAATACTTTGAACAAACCCTAACTCTTACTAACCCTAGCCTAGACTAACCCTACTAACTATATTGTTGTCGTCATCTTTCTATGCTATAAACACCTATATGTAGCATTTACTTTATCTTTGAAGCAATTAAATGATTGGTTAAGGCATTGTTTATAAAGTGTTGATGTTGTTATATTGAATGCCAAGGTTTTCTTTAGCATTTATTGAGAAGTAGTATTGTAATCATTGCTATTGTGTAAACATTGATTTACTTTGTCAATATTAGTGCTCAATTGCTTATTATAAAAAAAGTCATTGATTATATGAAGTACTAACCAGCAAGCAAGCTTGCGCATATAGTTTCTTTTTGCTTTGTCTCGGGCAGGTACTCCTTTCTTGGTTATTACTTTTGGTTATCTTTATTGGCTATAAGCCGGACTTTCTGATCAGGTGGTGACTTGTGAGGGGGAAATTATCTTTTAACTCTTAAGCCTTTTGCCTTCTCCAAACCCCAGGTCACCGAGGACATCTCCCCTGGGCCTTACCCCCCTAAACAGAAAGAACTTTCCCATCGTGGTGACAGTGGGTGGGAGTGGTTCAGTTACACCAGTTTGACCTATTTTCATCAATCCATTTTCCTAACTACAAATTGTGCGATAGTAGGCCTAAAGTTCTCAGGAAAGTCTTCTATCAAAGCATCAAACATTGAATTTGTTAACAGGCTCTTATTCCCCTCTTGTGATGTGACAAAATTGAGACCAAAGCAAGCTACCATCTTTCTGAATTTCCCACTTCTTTAAGAAAAAATCTTCATGGGTTTTCCATGTTGTTATGCTTTTACTAGGAAGGTTATCATACCATAACTTAATGTCTTTTACTAGTGAAGGGGAGAAGTGTCTCATAACTACATGTTGTGTTGTGAAATGAAATCGACATGAAGGACATTACAGGTTGGTAGTTTGGTAATGAAGTCTTCCTGGAACAAGTGAAGTACAACTTGAAGATTCCGAAGAGACTTCAGAGTATAGAAGGGAGTAGAGGTCCAGAGTTATGTTCCTTCAGAATCATCATGAAGCCCCTAGTAGAGGGGAAGTTCAAGATGGAGAGGAAGTAGTTCCGTTTGGTTGAGAATGTGTTCCTCGCAAATAGGGAGTGTTAGTTTTGGTTTTGACGAACTTGTTCTCCATTCTCCTTTAGTTGTATGAGCATTTAGTGTGTGAGGAGAAATTTTGCTTACAAGGAGAGTAGTTCATGAGAGAGAGTCTCAATGATTGGTGTTTTGTCGCATAGCCCACTTTTCATCTATTTTGTCACTTGAACAACAAGGGCACAATTGTCGCATAAAAATAAGTAGTGTTGCTTAAAAAGATGTGGAGTGGGTGAGTTGGCACTTGTGGGTGCATAAAAATATGTGGAATACAGGTAAGATGGAACTTGTGGCCATGTGCCTACCTACTTGGCACGTCTAAAGTGCTCCACTTATGGACCTAGTCAAGGGTTAGGGTTTTAACTTTTACCTTACTTGTAACTCACTCATTCTCTTACTTTATGAAAGGAAGGAGGAGCATATCACTTCATTATTATTCAACACAAGATAGAGGAGAAAGGATAGAGAAAATGTAACCTCTTACTATGTGATTTTTCATTTGGATTGATGTTGCTTTTGGAGTATGAAATGAAGCTAGGGTGTGCTATGCTTGGAAGAAACTTTTCTTGGGATAACTTGTAAGGGTTTTGCATTTCTATATTGGGATGAGTTGATTTGTTGTACTATGATCATATTTCATGTGTGTTACCCCCCAGGAGTGACAACTTTTGGATACCCTCACAAAGGTGTCATGCTCATCTTCGCCAGATCTAGACAAAGTTTCTCTTGATCTCCACCAGATGTATGATTGTGGCTCAGTTGTGTTATAGCTCACCTTCATCACTGCTCCTCAGATGACATAAGCACTACGGTATGGTATCAATGTTCATTTGGATGTGATGATATAAATTCTTAGCTCATCGTAAAGTGGTAAACACCTAACGATGTCTAGTGGCACTTCATAACATCATATGGTTTTATTATTTGCCTCGTAGTACCTTGGGGAACATTTTTTCTGTTAGAAGTGTGTCATTTATTGCGTTAACCTATATCACTGGGTGCTTGTGCTAGATAGCGTTGACCATATCCCAACCATGCTAACCATTTTCCACCTCCCTAGTATTTTTCATTTCATCCATATAAAATTTGCATATTGGTCATGTATGATTCTCCAAGGTCAAAAGGAAAGGTCAAATTAAAGCCCAAAAAAATAAAGCCACCAAGGCTAAGAGGTGAAGAGAAAAAGTCAAAAGCCGAATATAAAGCTTCAGCAATGCCACATTGCCACCTCGCTATGAGGCCAATGCTCCTAGTCCCTGGTTTGTCTATGAATATCTAAATAAAAGGGACTTGTTCGATAAACTGAACATTTAAAGAAAAAGAATTAAAGGGGTAGTAAGAAACAGTGTCGAGGATGGTAACTCAATGCTAAAGTTCCTCTAGAAGGCTATTATGTGTAAAAATCCTAGCTAAATAAAGCTAGATGAATGAATAAATGAATAAAAAGACTTATGCATATCTAAGACTTTGAGGATCATCACATGAACTCATTCCCCTTTCCCTTTCGTCATTATTACTCATTATTTCCTATCTTTCACAGAGGTGCTTAGGAGATATGGGTTGTCTTAGGACTTGATGCACGTATAAGGGTCAATATTGTTCCCCTTGATAAGAGTTAGGCAAGTATTAAAACTAACCCCCACTTGTTATGTTGTGCTAAGAGATGTCACTAGGTTCTACCAATTAATGACTTGCTAAGAGGCTAGACCCATCACTTCAAGTGGGTATTGTGCATTGGGATATGTGTACCATACCTCGAGATCTGTGACACCACCTTGGGATCCATGTACTCATATATGAGCATATCTATTAACATTGAGATATGTGTACCGCATTGGGAGACATGTCATTGCACTAGAATCTGTGACAATGCATCAAGCCATGACAGGGATACCATGTCATCACACATGCCACATGGACCATTTATATGCATCCTCCTTGCTCAGTTGGACGTTGCATGCATGCTCATGAATTATTTACTCTCCTTGGGCCACATGTGGGGGTATTTAATACATTGGAGAGGGTGATTACATAATACAGAGGTGACTACAGTTGGTGACTTGGACCCTATGATGATGTGGCACCATCACTTGATTATTTCAGGATCACTCACATAGAGGAGCCCACACGTTACTATTGCGTTGACCTTTGACTTGAAAGTCTCACACGTGTGAAGATATTTTAGGAGGTTATCCTACATGTGGACCATTCCTTTGTTTTGAGGTTTATTAGAGGACATTGGAGCTATTATGGACCATTTCCTAGGACGTTGGCACCATTTTTGAGGGGCACAACTCTCTTAGCTTCTCGTTTTTCACACGCATGGATTCTACATTGTATTTTGACCTCTTCTAGAAGGTCGTTTCACCTTTTGAGGATATTATGGGATGCACTATATTATTTTTGTATTTGCCCATGGTTTTCACCGGGCTAATGGTGTTGGAGCTCATGGTTTGAGTTGGCACATGGTTTTGTATTGTATTTGAGGAGGAGCTTCACCTATTAAAAGAAAGAGTCCTCCTCCATTTCAAATCATTGGAGATTAATGAGAAACTTAGCTTAAAGAGTCCTTTCAGTATCTATTTCTTTTCTTTCGTGAATGTTTATCTATTGTTCAAGGTTTAGATAAGCACTCTTGAAGGCTTGTCGGAATAAAAAGGCCACTACAAGGCCAAAGAAAGGTGAAATGCTCCACTTGCAAGGGCTCTACAGTTCTCTAACCTTCCCCATTTGATCATTAAAGTCATTGTTCATGTATTGAGGAAGGATGTCCCATAGCTCTGTCCTTTCGCTTGGCCAACCTTTGAGTTCACCCTGATAGTACTAGGAAAGGCTTCCTCGTGGACCAATCCTCCCATCCAACCTTGAAGGGAACCTTCTAACCCTAGGTGATGGTTGAAGGGAAATCCTGCAGGTGCCATCTATTATCACACAAGTTGTAGGTTGGGAAAATCCCAACCCAACCACCAAAATGGCAAGAAAGGGACATAAAAAGTCCTATTGGGTAGACAAAAACCCTCAAGTAGGGGATGCTCCCAAGGATGGCCCTTCAAGGTCACATAGTAGATGATAAGGTGGATAGGGGTTTAGACTTCATAGGTCAATGGGTTTCATGACATACAAGGGCTCATATTGTCTCATCTATGGGTGCCTTTGTAGAGGGTGTGTTGCACCTTCGTTTTCAATGCATCATTTTTCCAAGCCCATTCATTGCCATTAATTAATTAATAGTCCAAAACCTTAGGTACTCCCTAGAGTGAAATCGATTACCTTGGGGGGAAGCACCAACAGGCCCACTTGAAGCTAGAGTGTAATGTTCCCAAGCCAATATGAAAGGAACATCACGATTTTGGTGCATTTTTAAACTTTTACTAAGTCTGGTATTTCGTCAAACACTTTGTTGATTTACTTGTTTGTTATGTGTTTACTTGCAAGTTAACCTCTTGATTTCGGCCTTAGGGTTTATGTTCAATAATCACACATAGATCTGAAGATTCAATCAATGAAAGTACAAGATACACCAAATATGGAACCAATGGCAAGATCTGACCTTTATTAATATAATGAGTAAGTACCTGATACAAGAGTAAGGCCGATCTGGAATGCTCAACATATGGCTCCAATAAGAACAATATAAGCTACTACAAAATGCTCCAAATAGAAGACTACAAGCCTCCAAAGGCTAAATACTCAATGAAGACCAATGCAAGAATAGATCTGAATCATATGAAGTGCCAAATCCCCAAGTTGGAAGATGCCACGCCCTGCTGGAACCCTGAATAGCCTCAACAATTCGGCCCTGCTGCCAAAGATGTCCAAACCCTCTGGTAAATATGCCAAACTGTAGATCGGGCAGATGCAAGAACAACCCAGGTGCTCAAATCTCCAAGATCCCTCTCAAACTCATGGATCTAGCCTCCCTCCAAGGAATGGTGTGCCCTCCTGGATGCCTGAAACCCTAGATAATTCGACCTACCTCCTAGAGGCCTCCAAATGCTCCACAAAACCACTAGAATGATAGATCGGGGCTTGGTTACCTCCCTGGTGAAGTCCCAAGCGAAATGATGAAGATCTCATCTGCCAAATGGCTAAAATCACTTTCTGGAGTGTGCTCCTCTCCTCCAATTCGTCCCATGCATCCAATAAATCAAATGTCACATAAAACTCCACCGGGATTCTAATGGCCACGGCCCTGCAATGAAAACCCAGGTGCTAGAATCTCCCGAAGCCCTACCAATCACCTGAAACAAACTTCCCTCAATGGATGGTGTGCCCCCCTTGTTGGAAACCCCCAATGGTGTGCCCTCCTTCTCTTCCTATGCATGTGGCTGGTGTAGAACCCTCCTGCACTGAGTAGAACTAAACTAGAATGGTGTGGGGGAGTATTGCATCCCCGAGACCAAGCTTGGGACAAGCTAGGTGGAATCTTTCACCACTGAATCGTCCTCTAGGTTTTGTTAAGACAAAACCCTCAAAACCCCCAAGGTATGGGCTCTCTAGCTAGAACCCAGATATCAAAATGATAATCATACATGAATGAATGAGAGAAGAGAGGCCCTTGCCTCTCCTTTATACTTCCTGCTCACCTTGTCCCTCCAAAGTGACTTTCATTTTATTAATTAATAATTAACTAATTAAATCACTTTAATTAATTAATTAACCTTTTTACCTCTAAAAAGCACCTTATCTCTCCTTGTGGCTTCCCTGGCCACTGAAATTCACTTCTCACCATCCTATCCTGTAGTGTTGCTCCTCCCGATTCCAATGGGTTATTACACTGAGATGTTTCTCCAAGTATTGTGCCCAAAATGACCTCTTCAGTGAATTTAATTGACCTATAGCTCAAAATACTCAAAATCATGGAAATCACCGGAATGCAATGGAACCAAGGCCAATCTGTGCGGAATGGATCATAATGATGAAATGGGATGAGCGATGCAAGTCGAACCCCAAAATATCCCTCAATAGCTCCTGTACTCGCTATAATCTCCAACTGGCTACCCTAGTCATCATAATATTGTGTAATACCCTGATGTCCTAAAGTGGGGACATTACATAGAGGTACACAGAGTGCCATATGCAAGGAAAGAAAGGGACACCACATGAATGAACAGACCTCAACAAGTGGGGACATGTATATAATGTTATTTTTCTTTTGCAAGTATTTTATTTTTTAGGAGAAGCTTTTCATTGCTCTCAAGACCTCTTTAGGCGAGCATCCGAAAGGTTCATATTTTCAGCTTTTATCTTTTTCCATCCATCATCCCTCTGGGCCTTTAGTCCCTTCTTTCCATAAAATGAGGTAGATGCCCTTCTTGGGTCACTAAAACCAAAGGGCCTAGAAGAGGGAAATGTGATGGGAATGTGATGAGCGAAAAGTGATAAGTATGGTCGGGAATGGTACGATGACCCCTCAAGGGAACCCCCAGTTACACCCCTTCCCCAAAAGTTGGCACTGTTATCCCCGATATCTAGGGATAACTAGGAGATCATGTCTCGAGGCCCACATCGTCCTAGACATGGAGTACCGAGAGCAGGAGTGACTTGAGCATGGCCCTGGAGGGCCCATCTTTCTTCTTCTCAGCCAGCTTTGTCCTGTCAGCAGTAGCAGCCTCCATCACTACCGGCCTGGGCTTGCATAAGAGAGGGCTCTTGCTCCATGAGGTAATTGGTCCGAGGTATCATGGTATGTGTTGTATTTGATCGTTATAACCTTCTTATATATGCATTAGATTCCTTTCATTTCGGATGACTGCTTGGACCTTACACTAATCCACTTGACCATTGTTGGGGTGATTGATGGGACAACTTAGCAAGCCGGTATTCATGGGTTTTGGTTAGCCACCAAGGGGGTCTTGCAGAGCCATCGTCCGCTCCCACCATCTTATCACTTTTTCATCTTATACCCCGCTCATCCATCCCATTCCCCTAGTCTGGCCATTAGGACGACCTTCTAGGGTACATCTTGTCTTGTGGGAAGAAGGGGCTAAAGGCCCAGGAGGTAAAAGCAGCTGGTAAAAGATAAAAGCCATAGGAAAAAAGAAAACCTAGAGATGCTTCGCCCAGGGGATCCCCGAGAAGGCAATAAAAAGCCTCTCGATAAGAAACTAAGGGACCCTAAGAAAATAATTAAATAAATAAATGCAAGACCTAACCAAGAGGATGGGAGGTCTCATCACG
>ML786442.1:37129-51646 GCA_009831015.1 Picea engelmannii | reverse complement strand
CTACATTGCCCACGACTCTCTTTAAGGCACTGGTCTCAATCATTTACAAGCAATAAAGCCACAGGCTTCACATTTCATAATTTGGTTATATGTTGATGTAAATGATAACTTGCACCTGACAACTGTTTCTTAGTATCCTTTTGGTGCAAGTTAATTTGATTATATATATATATATATCGTGGTGAATGAATGTTCGTGTTTATTTCGGTTAAATGGTTAATGGTTTGAAGAAGCAATAAACTCCTAGATTTAATTTTCTTGTACTTAGCTTAAAAGCCTTAGTATATTTGTTAGGGACTACCCCCCTTGGCTTCGCTAGGAGTTGGCCTAGACGGAGGAGTTGAGGATTAGGTGACAGCACCTTAACTCTCACTTGCCCCCAAGGACACACCGAGTGGATTGAAGATTTCTTCCACGTCTCCCAAAGGTGTGTATAAGGCGGCAACAGGGACCAAGAAACCCAAAGCACGTACCTAAGCACAATGTTATAATTTCAAGTTGACTTTGGGAGAAAAAGGTAAAGTGAAGAAAGGAAAAGACCACATGTGGAAAAGCAAGGATTTAACCCCAGGAAGTGGTTAACTAACTCAACAGAGAATTAGATCAGGGTATAAAAGAAAAGGCGGGCACATCTCTCACTCATTCTGGATTATTATTACATTTACATTTGGGCTCTTAAGAACAAACACGTTTTGAGGGTTTTGAGATTACAAACCCTAGAGATTAACTCGGTGGTGAAAGATCCCACCTAACTTGATCCAAGATTGGTCCCGGGGGTGCAATATTCCTCCCACACCATTCTACAACAGGTACAGGTCATATCCATCAACAAAGGAAGAGACAGTGCGTAGCTTTAGGGGGTTTCCAGCAGGAGGGTGCACCATCTGAAGGAGAACAGTTCAATCTAGGAAGAGGAGAAGGATTTTGGGCTTAAGGACTTTTGGGTTTTCTCTGTATGGCCAGGGGCACCCTTTTCTATCCCATTTGGAGGACGGTTTCTTTGTCAGATGATTTATTAGAGCTTGGCACAATTTGGAGAGAAGGAGGGTGCACTGCAGAAGGAGGATTCATCCATCTGAGGGGTCAGATCTTCATCATTCAGCTTGAAACTTTGCAAGGGGGTTTGTCTTGCCCCGCTCTACTGATCTAGTGATTTTGGTAGTATTTGGAGGCCTTGAGGAGGGAGGCCGAAATATTGGGTATCTACAGCCATCCAGGGGGGTGCAACTCATCCAGAAAAAGGGGTTTTCAGCTATCAAAGGGAGAGACATTAATCTTGTCCTTTTCATCAGTTATTTGTGGGCCTTTGGAGGCTATTATCTTCAGTTTTGGACATTGTTGTAGCAGCTATGATTCCAGCTTGATTATTCTTCTTGTATTCCCCCAGATCTGCAGATCTATTGTATCAGGATCACTCTATTATCTAAATAAAGGTCAGATCTGAAGTTGTTGGTTCCATATTGATCTTTATTGCTTGTATCTTTTCATTTTATTGTGTTATATGCTCAAAATCTATATATCCATACTAAATCTTAAAGCAATAAACCCTCCATGCGCAACTTGAAGAGACAGACCTGCATAACACACTGAAACAACAAATAAACAGTTAAACTGTCCTTGTTCCAAGCAAAAAATTGGCTTGGGACCATTACAGCATTCTCTTCATCGATTGTTGTTTCTAGTAGAGTCTTTTCTATCAATCTCAATAGGTCACTATCTTCTAGAGTGATGTGTAATCTTGACTTCCAGGAGCTGAAGTTGCTTGACCCATCAATCCTATCTTCCACCAAAGTTTTGTTCCTCATGACTTGTAGATTCTTCACAAACCCTAGCTTCATAAATCTGACGGCTAGGATTGAAACCCTAGCTTCAGAAATCTGACGGCTAGGCTAGAAACCCTAGGTTTCGTTGGACTTATGACTGCCAATAATAAGCCTTGGAGAGTCAAAAGAACCCTAGGAAGCGGCAAAACTCCTCAATGACCCGCAAAAACCCTAGAGGCCGAAATCTACAGAAATCCTAGGGCCAAAAATCAAAATTTCTTCAATTTTCAATCTGAGAATTGCAGGTGATGCGTTGGACTAGGTCGTACCTGTCTGTGAAAAAATTAGGCCCAACGTGCCAAGGGAAGGTGCTAAAACTAACTTGACAAGGAAAAGGGTAAGGGTCGTTTTTGCAGTTGCAGCAAGAAGGTGATGGCTAGCTTGAAAGAGTGTTGGAGTAGCGTGTGTAATGGCTCTTCAGGAACACTGCTCTGATACCATGTTGAATTTTTAATGTTTTCTCAAGCACATGTAGTTTCGTTTCAATTTAGCATGAACTTGAACCATAAACAATGCAGCAACACAATAGCTGCAGTAACCAAGATCACAAGAAGAATAACCATGCACAAGACACAAGAAGTTATCCTGGGAAAACCCTTCTCAACCAAGGGAAAAACTGAACAACCCTTTACTATATTGCCAAGAGAAGAACCTTCACACCATAAACCCTAGCGCACACAAGAGGGTGCTCTATGACCAAGAAAGCTAGCGCATAAGAAAAAGTGCGCACCAAATTACAGCTCTCCAAGTATGCGTTGAGCGAATGAGATATTATCCACAATGGGGATGTATCTCTCTTATAAATACATGACCTAGCTCAACAATGATGTGTATATTGGCACAATAGGGCCGACTTGTACAACTTAATAATATAATTAATCTTTTACACAATATTAATTATCTTTACACAGTAGAGTCGGCTTGTACCCTTTACAATACAAATTAGGGTTTCACAATAGTCTTACTCTTTGACAATATAGAAAGGGGTCTCACACACATCCTCTAGTGCTCTACCACTAGGGACAAGTCCACATGTGCTCAACCACAAGGGACATCACTCTCAACAGATCAACTCAACTAAATCCATAGGAGTATGAACTGGAGACCATCTCTAGTCATCTCAACTCAGTCCAAAGGAGCACGACAAGAGACCAACACAAGTCATTTCAACTCAATCCAGAGGAGTACGACTCATCTATCACATACACGTTCTCACGGATCATCTCAACTCAATCCAGAGGAGTAGGATCTGTAGAATGTCTCATGAAGCTGCAATCATCAACACCCATAGCCCTCCAAAGGCACTGGTCTTTCATTGTCTTCAACCAACCAAAAAACTCAAAAATCAAAATGTTTCCCGTTTTTGTCCCTTTTTCCATTTTATTTTGCAATCTAGCATTTTAATGTGTTTTATCCTTGGGTCTAGATTGGTTTGAGCCTCGTTGTTATATATTTATTTTCATGCTAATTGGTTCTTGATGAATATCCTTATAGTTATTATCTCGGTGAGGGTTTGGATGGATTTATTTCTTGCCTATTTGCCTACAAGATCTAACCCTAGGGCTTTGCAATGCATTTTCGAATCAGATCTGATCTAACCACTGTTATCACCCAAAAATCAAGCTTGGAACGTTTTTCTCAAGCTATCAATCTCTATATTGCTTGCTGTCCATCCACTGATTTTCTGAGTACATCTTTGTGTGGACAAGGGTTTGAAGTACCTCACTTAATCCACTCCTTGGAATCAACGCTCTGACTGCATCTTACTCCCAAGTGTCCCAGCTTGCAAAACAACTTACTAGAGGGTTAAATGACCTCTTGATTGGGATAATCGTTGTCTCTTCTTTGCCGCTGTTCTGGTCTTACCTTGCTGTCCTTTTCTGCAGAGACGAAGTTGTATGCTGGGATGCTATAAACCACCTCTTGTGCCAACGTTTTGAGGATTTATTTATCTACATTTCCATGTGTTCAAACAACTTGGAGGAGTGTGTTAAATTTATAGCAGCTGCAAGAGCCATTCTCCGGGAGGATGGCAAAGACCCTAGCTGAGGTCTAGGGCCCCCAGTGCACTCCTGGGGTATTTGATCTGGAACCAAACAGTCAATGCCATGGCAAAAAGACCCTTCTTAGGGCCCCCAGTATATGACTGGGGTTCTTAGTCTGAGACTAAGCAGCTAAAGCCCTAGATATGTCTAGGGCCCCTGGAAATGTCCAGGGTACCCATGCCTGAGGCATGGGTTGATCCATGGTCTTGTACCATGGTGGAAAAGACCTTTGTGAGGCCCCCCAGTATACGACTGGGGTTCTTGGTGAAGAACCAAGCAGTAAAGACCCCTGAGAGGGCCCCCAGTATACGACTGGGGTTCTTGGTCTAAGACCAAGTAGTTAAAGCCCCTAGATAAGCCTAGGGCCCCTGGAAATGTCCAGGGTACCCATGCACACGGCATGGGTTGATCCTTGGTCTTTGACCTTGGTGGATAAGACCCCAGAAAAAGTTCTGGGGCTACTTGATCCTCTATCAAGTATTTGATGGTACATGACCTTCCTTGAAGGACATAACCACATGAGGTATAAGTCCCATATGCAGTGATGATAAATTAATAGGTTCACCATGTGATATGAAGGAATGAGTATTGCCACCTAGCAAACCCTCTTTTACCCTTGCATGTTTGATTTGGGGTTTTGTTGTCTTATTCAAGGGTTAAAATAAAGTTAAAATTAAAATGTTTATTATCACATGTTTAAATTTAAATTTAAACATGTTAGTTTAATAGTTTTATTTTAACCCTTGCCCTAGCCTAAAACTATAAATTAACCCCCCCCCCCCTCACCTTTCACTCACCTATTATTCTTCAAGTGCAAGCGCTGATCTCTCTCCTCTAGCTGAGGCCTACTTTGTCTTCTAGCTGCGGCCCTCCTTGGTGATCTCCTGCTGTGTGCGGCCTCCTTGTGTTTGCTGTGGGTGATCTTTAGCTGCGGCCTCATTGTGCTTGCTGTGGGTGACCTTTAGCTGCGGCCTCCTTGTGTTTGCTGTGGGTGACCTTTAGCTGCGGCCTCCCTTGTTCTCTAGCAGCGGCCTGTTTGTTTGTGCAGGGCTATTCTTTGAGGGTAGAGGGTGCGGCCTCTCCTCTCCCTTTGTTACTGTTTGGTGTGGCTGCTAGGTGTGGCCTCTTTCTATTGTAGCAGGCTGAGATTTATGGGTGCAGCCCTTCTTCTGTTCTGCTGTGTGAGGTCACTAGGGTGCGGCCCCCTTTAGTTGTGTTATTTGCAATGGGTGCTACCCTTCACAAGGTTGAGTGAGGAACCCTCTTGTTGCAGCCGCCTCCTATCTGCTGTCTAGAGTATTTAGGGTTGCTGACACCCTTTTTTGTTTGCCATCTGAAGTGGCAAAACTGCAGCCTCTATCACAACTGTTTGGTAATTTCTGTCCACTTCTTAGCTGTGTTAAAACCCTAGGGTACAGTCTCCTATACCCTGCTGAAATCAAGTTCATACTCAGTCACCTTGTATAGAGTTTTGGTTGAGAGTTTGTTCCTGTGAGGGCTTCTAGTTCTATCCTTTGTGGCAAGAAAGTTCCTTCATTCTTGGTAAAGAGATCCAATCTATAAGATGGATCTAAAAACTGAACCTTTGTCTGAGCATAATTCAAATGGTTCTTCATCTCTTGTGGTTGCTGTGACTTCTTCAAAGGTAAAGTTTTAAGGCTAGGTAAGTTATCTACTAATCACCTTCAGACCTGAACTTTGTTCTTGACTTCAGTATTTTTGATATATATAGATTTGTGTACCAGCATTGACAGCTTGTAGATCTGAACTGTATATTAAGTTTACCTCTCCATTTCTACAGTTTGACTGATGGTTTAATGATCAGATTGGTTTTGAGTTTAGATCTATATGTCTCTATCTATTTTTGTTTAGATCTGTATGTCTTTATCTATGCTGAGTTCAGATCTGTATGTCTCTATCTATTTTGAGTTTAGATCTATCTAAGTTGAGTTTAGATCTGTATTTAAATTCAGATCTGTATTACAGTCTTACTCTTCAGATCTCCTAGATCTGTACAAATAGTGGAGATTGATGTTTAAACTCTAGATCTAGTTGTTTTACTCATTAAATTTTAAAAGATATTACTGTTATGCTTTACTACACAAATTCCAACAGAGTGTCAAACGATTCATCCAAAGAACCCAGCGTCCCCCCTTAAAACTACTCTGGACCCCTTTCAGGAACTATAACAAATCACAGAATACTGTGTGAATGTAAGGTTAATATTGTTTTCCCAAGCAGCATTCGTTTTGTCTTGTGCTCAATCTGCTTTATAGAAATGAACTGAGACCTCTACCACATCAATAACCTCACCTAGATCTGAATCGTTGCGTCTTCATGAATAATTGAGGTCTGGTTTTCATTACTTGGGTATTAAGTGCCAGTTTGAAGTCTGAGTACTGATCCTTTCTATTGCTCTAAATATTCTCATCATCGGATAACTTTGAGGTATGAAAATTGTGTTGTAACTGATATATTCTTTGCAATCTGAACCTCGAATACAGTGCTGCTGACAATTGATCATTGGTCCTCGAATAATTTTTATTGGAATGTGATCCATAGTACATTATCATCTGAATTTTGTAAATTGGTTGCTTCTCTATCTTTGCTGATATGTGCATTGTGTCATCTGGAGCCTTTCGTTTCAGCAGTGGCATTTCACATGGTTCATGGCATTTAATTGTTGCTTAACATTGTTGAATGGATGCAAGACTTGATTGGTTGTAGACTTGTTAAATAACTGCTCTTATTTACTGCTGTCATAACAATCAACTTTAGGTCTAAAGTGTGTCATGAATACATGTATGATGTTGGAGCTTCACTAATTGCACCTGTAAACTGTGTTGTGGCACTAAATGATGATGGTTGGTCTCATATGATTTTGTGAATATGTTCTTGTACCCCACATGTTCTACATTGAATATTTCACATTCGCGTGATAATTGGCTGATTATTGATCAGCAATAGTGCATTGAAGTGATACATTGAGCATTCATGCAAGCAACTTTCAAACTCCAAGCATCCTTTGAATATTGTCTTCTCTTGCTTGTCATGAGCCATTCCTTTGAGAAGTCAACCCAAGTCTAAACTTGTCCTTGTCCTCACCCATCCGATTACAACGATAGGATCAACTTTGATCATATAGGAAAACCCTCCTTAGGTTAGAAACCCTAGCCTAGAAGAGTAGAAGCAAGGCCGTTGAGGTGACAATTATTGATTTTTCCTAAACCCCGAAAAGATTTCCACTTCCAATAAATTTACTTCACACAGATTATTTGCACGGAAAATAAAATATTCCAAATCTGAAAACTTATGAATGGAAATACACTGGATTTGAAATGCACAGCAGAATCATAAACAGCACACATTTGAACACAGATATTTCTGATAATGCCCTTGGAAAAAAACCCCAAAGGGAAAACCAGACAACTGAAAGAGAAATTTTATTGTGCTCACGGAGAAAGTTTCTGGAAAGTACAGCAATACAAATCAGAAATTAATGCACCTCGAAAATCATGCCAAACCCAACAAATACTTGCTGCGGCCTAGGATATCATGCCCAGCACTTGGTACGGCTTGTACGGCCTCTACAACCAGCAATTAATGTTGCATCCTGTCTTGAAAACCATGCCTAGCTCACACGTGTGACCTTCACTATATGGCCCTGCTGCAAATCTGATCGTATGGCCTGAAACAGTATGGATGTACCCTCCTTAGCTATATGGCCCTCTTCCTTGACATCTGTGCACTCATTTTGCCTTGGGATGCGTGCTCCTTCCTTCTCTTGGAATTTTGCCCTCCCTTCTCTTGCTGCAATCTCTCTTTCCTCCTCTTTCATCTCTCCCAAACTTCTCTTCACTCAATGTGTGCCTCTCACTCTCCTTAGATCTGCTTTTATAATCTCTTAATGACCAAATCCCTAACCCTAAGATCTCAACGGTCAAGAATAGATCTTGTCTTCACAAGATCAACGGTTGTGACTTAATCTCTCGTTGAAATGACTTAAGTCACTCAACTTTATAAAAAGTTACTTTAGTCATTAAATAAAAGCCACTTTAACTTTATCAATGCAATTATAAAGTTAAAGATCTAGAGAGTGCCGCTCGGACACCTCTACATGCTAGGCACTGCAAATGCGGAAGTACCTGTCCAAGCTACCCCAAAAACTAACAACAGTGGGCAGCTTGACTATCCGTAGCCCCTATCTCTCCCTTGCATGGAGGGACTTTCCCTTGATGAGATTTTGAGCGGTAACAATGTGAAATAGAAAGAGGTGTGTTTGCTGCCCCAAATTATGTTGCAGATCTGATTGATATAGATCTAATTTTGGGTAAATTTGTTTCTGATTTATTACGCTGATGTAATGAACAGCTGAGATGAATGCTAAGCTAATTTAACATGCTTAAGGTGTACTTTCCGATCTGATGCAGATCTGATTGATATAGATCTATTTTTGGGTAAATTTGTCGCTCATTTATTATGCTGATGTAATGAACAGCTGGGCTGAATGCTAAGCTAATTTAACATGGTTAGGGTGTACTTTCAGATCTGATTTTACTGCTGGTTTATCTGTTGATTGCTAATGTAGTTTCCAAATTTGATTTGTGGGCTGGATCTTTCCCCAATGGCTGCTGAAATGATCTAACACTAATGTATTTGCTGTGTTTACACTCTGTATGTGACCTATGATAATATTTTTTTTTTCAGATTTGAAAATTTGAATAGGGTTTTCAAAGAAATCAGATTCAGCTTAGGGCCGAAACATTTTTTGATGTAGATCTGTGGCAATTTTGTTAGGTTAAATTTTTATTGGCAGACAAAATTTCAACACTGTCAAAAATCGGAAAATATATGTGATAATGCCTGTATTGCTTACATGGAAAATAGGTATACGATGGGTCTATAGAAGTTCAAATTTATAGTAGATAGAGTTCATAAATTATCTGTAATGCTTACAGTTGGTGGCATCTTATCAAATTACTATCTTCATTTTTGTTTCAATTTTTTGTAAAGGATCAACTTTTTTCTTGTATTCAAGGCCGGTGATTTCACACATATTGTTAATGAATCATTCATATGCAAGGAGATATAAATTGAAACAGAATGTGTTCAAGTATGTAATACTTAGTGCCGTTTGAATCTATGTAGAGGCCTTCTCCATGTCGCATATTGTCTTGAAAATGGCCAAAGAACACATGGCCATGCTTTGAATAATATCGTCCTTCACCATTGGCTTTTCCCTTCCAGAAGTCCGCAAACCAACGGTCACCGTTTTTAAAATAGAACCAACCCTGCATGATGCATACATTCAGATCAGATACAAAATTGTAAGTATACGTTAAATTACTAACAGTGACAAAATTATGCATAAAAACACCTTTCAAGTTGCCAAATCCTATGATTTTAGTGAAAAACGATCTGTTTCAAGTATTTCCAGTAGCAATAATATTCCAAACACGACCTCAAGGCTAATTGTGACCTGGATGACTAAGCAAGGGAAAATCTCTTCAAAGGGTATCTTTATATAACATAACAACAAAAGCATCAGTCACCCACAACCACTATTTTTCTGCATCATTTCTGATTTTAAATACTTTTTCAAGGATTATTAGAAGTTTTCTGCAGCATAACTACAGTAATCTGGTCTAAAAGGGAAACGACTTGGTATAGAAAGGGAGTTTGGCATTTGGAAACGGGTGTCTGTTCGCATTTTGATGGCATGCTGACAACAAGCTTTGCTAAAGAGAGGAGCGACCAGCATTGGACCTCTATTTGGCACTTCTGACACATAATTTAGCAGGTTTGACCCAAGATTTGTATAACATATGATCGATGATTTACTTCACACTGGGCTGTTGTAACAGGCATATTTTCAATGCAGTGCATGGAAATTTGGGGGTTTAAAGTTATCAGTTTTATACCCTATTTTATTTCAATTCATGACTGAAAGGCATCATATCTATGGTTCATGTTTTGTGGAATCTTTGGTCAAATTTATGATTTTACATGCTACTATTTATGAATTACATGCTGCTGTTTATTATGCATGCATGACGATCTGTTATCATAAAGCCAAAGCAGAAATGCCCTTGACTGCCCATCGTGACATGTGATGGATCATATGGGCCATGCCATTAACATGGAACCTAGATGATAAAAAATCAGTATGTACCTATACATGTGCTCATTATTTCCACTATGATATGGATAAGTGGGTTTAAAATTAGGATAGAGTTAAAGGGAAGTGGGTTTAGGATTAGGATAGTATAGAGTTAGAGGGAAGTGGGTTAAGAGGCATGGGTAAAATGGTTTTAAGGACTTTTAATGTACGAAAAGTGGTTTTATGGTAGGTGAGGAAAAGTCAGTGAGAAAAGTTAGCCTTAACTAGCTAAACTTTGTCCATGGAAGTGCCACCTCATTCTATGCACCCTTGGTCAAATGATGCCATGTAGATGCCAAATCACCCTGAAACTCTGCCACATGTCGGAATCTCAGCCTGCCACTTGTCGTTTCTGGAGATGACGACCACTGCTAAGAATAGAAACCTCCAAAAATAGTCGTCCGGTCCCAAAAATTTAAAACTTGTCGGAACTCATCCAAACTTTCCAGAATCATCCAAGATGACTAGGAGACCACCACCCTATGTCCAATGTCTAAAAATAGAAGTGCTCACATGTCAATGATATCATAATCAATGGATTCGGTTTTTCGAGAGGATTCTGAATCCACAATCAAAATCGACATGCAAGCCCTAGTGCTCAACCTACTAAAAATTGAAAGTTCTTGCATGCTGCCCGAAAAAGTGCCATCGGGCCTAGAATCATGCAAGGACCATCCTTGTATGCTCAAAACTGCTCCAAACTGTAAATTGTCAAGTGACCCTCTCAAACCATGTCTCCTAAAAAGTAGGGACACCTGTTGTATGTAGACATCTCTCTCAACTGCAAGGAAAACAAGCTAGATCTAACTCTGAAACAAAAACAACCATGTACCGATCATGTACCTATCTCTGATGGGAAACAACCTCTGACTCAACACAAGTGCTAAACTCTGGGATAATCTCAGAATGCCAGTCAAAATAGTGCATGCTGGCTCTTAACCCTCAACATTTTCAAGGTTGAAAATCTAGGGGTTAACAATAGCGCAACAGGTAGGCTCCAAATGAAAAGATCTATAGACATTAGAGAGAACCCTGAAAGCTTGAACCAGATAAAAGGCAAAAAGTTTATTACTTGAAGCTTCATTGAGTCAATACCAATGTTATCAGGATTGAACCAAAACCATCTAAACCAAACAGTCGGACCAGTTCTGGGCTTTTCTGGTTGAGAACAGCTCTTCAATACTGAAAATGACTGGTTCCATGATTGAACCAGATGGTTCCGTAAAAAACCAGTGTTTTGAGTATGAATTGATCGGTTTCATACCAATGTAAGGTGAGCCCCTTAAAATCACTCAAGAAAGGAAAAAAAAAAGAAACTAAAAACTAAAACCTACTTCCATGGCTAGAGGAACTCGATGCTATTTTGTTATATTCACCCTTGCTATATACAAGAGAAACTTTGCATATTTGTGTCTAATGGTTTGGATTTCCATGGATGTACATGAATATATTCTTTTTGAAGCAAAATTTGAATATTTTATGTATTGTTTGGTTGACCAATTTTGTGTCTGGTTATTTTACCAATTCCAATATGGTTCCAGTTTTGGGGGTTGACTAGTTCAGTCCTGATAACATTAGGACTCAATACCTCTAAGAAGGCCACTAAAATTGGTTAACAACATAAAGACTTGAGCCTTTTAATCATGAAGCAATTGAGAAATTTTGTAATGTGTACTCACCAAGAAGCCCATGGATGTTCGTTGTACTAAAACATGTATTAAGGAATTTAAGAGTAGTTTTATTTATTGTTACAATCTCATGTTCAATCATTTCTTGTGTTTCGGTTGTATTGCATAATAAATTTGAGAATACAAATACATAATAATTATATATTGTATTGAGACATAGGTAGTTAACATTCTCGTTTTGTATTATAGTTTGAGAACTTATTAAGACCAGATGGATTAAGCTAGGTCTCTGTTATCACAGGATTCGTACATGTGCAAAGCCCTTCACAAGATCCCAAATCTTGTGTAACTATGGAAGAATCTACCACTGTCACCTAAGTAGAGACTTCCCTCATTTTAGTGATGGAGATCCACCACAAGGGAGGCTTCCCTAGTGACCTCAAGGGATCAAATAGCAAGATTAGACAAGCCTACAGCTCCATATCTTGGTCACCTGTTAGTTAGGTCTAGGTCTAGGAAAGGGATAGAAGATAACAAGGTAATTGTTGTACCTGTACGAGACAATAAACAATTTGCAGCATAATATAGACAAGTACCACATTATAGAGTGCCATAATGACCTCTTAGACACTAGACAATTAATAAATGCTATGGCTGTTGCAAATTACAGCAGTAAATAGTTTTATAACAGCAATTAATACTTTGCAACAGTAGCAAATAAAAGCACTCAGAAATCTAGCAATTCACCATGAAAATTAAGCATTCATCAAGTATAACATTATCCAGATTCTAAAAGAACTTTCTAAGTAGTTTGAGCCACTTATCAATGAGTGTATGCAGCAAACTAAAGCAATTTTGGGGGACTGTAGCAAACATTTATAACAGCATAATGCATAGTAGTAGTTTGCTAAGAATAGGTTTAGGAAAGCTACTTTAACCACAAGAACAACTCTAGACTAGTGTCGTCATCCTCTAGGGCTCATGGAGTCACAAATGCATTAGCTTGAAGATTGAGCTAGATGAAACAAGAGAGGTAAGGTTTAAACCCTAAGGTGCAAACACTCTTGGGCCTTGTTGCCGCCTTATACACACCTGGGAGACGTGGAAGAAATCTTCAATCCACTCGGTATGTCCTTGGGGGCAAGTGAGAGTTAAGGTGTTGTCAACTAATCCTCAACTCCTCCGTCTAGGCCAACTCCTAGCGAAGCCAAGGGGGGTAGTCCCTAACAAATATACTAAGGCTTTTAAGCTAAGTACAAAAATTGAAATTTAGGAGTTTATTATTCTTTCAAACCATCAACCATAAACTGAATAAAACATGAAATAAACATTCACCACGATATATAATCAAATGAGCATGTACTTGCATCAAAAGGATACTGAGAAACAATTGTTAGGTGCAAGTTTAATTTGAATCAGATATATAACCAAACTTGAAATGAAGCCTGTGGCTTTGTTGAGTGTGAAAATTGAGACCAGTGCCTTAAAGAGAATCGTGGGCAATGTAGTTCAAGTGTTTTATTAGGATAAATTAATGTTCAGTTAATGAAATGGTTTGGGCCTCCTTGGAGGTTAACTCTTTGCTTGGAAACTTGCGGAGAGCTTTACCGAAACCCAATGGTCTCACCAGTAAAACTCACTCAAAGTGTTGGATGTCCAAAACGAGTGGGAAGCCAGGTCCTAAGAGGGCCCGCCTTACTTCTCAAGTCACTTCAAGGCGTTTTCCCGCACATCAAGTTAACTACTTTGGGGGTTGTCCTAATTAAACTATCAACCACTGACCAGCACAGCGTGTATGAACTTACTCCCAGCAGATCGAGACAAGCTCGCAACTGGAAGGGTCAGGAACCGCACTGAGAGCTGAGGGGAATTTGTTTATTTTATGACAGAAAAATAAATGTGAGACTAATTACTAGATCCGCACTGACCAGGCCCCTTTCGAAGTCGCTGAGGGGATGGTTTATTTCAACACAAGAAAGTAAATGTGAGACTGATTACTAGATCTGCACTGACCAAGCCCTTTTCGAGGTCGTTGAGGGGATGGTTTATTTGCCAAATTGAAATTGCAGAAATGAAACTAATCTAGCAATTAGTGTTCTACTAGCAAAAGGGAAAATTTAATCTAAGCTAAAAGGAATTGCAAAAAATGACACAACCACCGAACACACCGCTCCCCCCAGGGGGAATGAAGAGCGAGAACTTGTAGCCTCACTGATTTTATTATGATCTTTGCACAATGCTTATGAAAGTGACTTGTGACCATTCATTAGGGGGGTCACAAACCTTTACAATGCTTTACAAAGAGTTATGAAGTAAAAATGGTGCTCCCAGGGGTCCCGGATGCTCCTAATCCACCCAAAATGGACAGAGTTTCCTCCAATCTGTTCGTCAACCTGCATAAAACAGCGAACAAAGGATGATAAAAGATGCCCAAAAACACTTTGGAAGTGTCTTGGGTTATGAGTCAAATCCAAAAAAAATTCTAAGTTAAATTCTACAAAATTCGGCAAAAAAGGAACTAAGGAACTCAAGCTAAAAAGCTAGTTTCCTTAGGGTCTTTTGTGGCTGTTCTAAAACAGAAATATCAGAGCACTTAGATGCTAGATTTATCAATGCAAACACTTAGAAAGATTACTATCTTTAACCCTCTAAAAATTTCAGAAAATTTTAGAGCAAAATGATGATCTTCCTATGCTAGGTCTAGATTCTAAAGATGGCAATTTCAAAGAAAGAAATCAGATCTAAGCTACCACTTGCATGCATGAAAGAACTTATGATTTAGCTAAACAAAATAGATCTAAACATGCTTGCATATGTGTAAATGTAACCAATGAATTTGCTTTTTCAAGAGAAGGAGAGAA
>ML786441.1:361756-373317 GCA_009831015.1 Picea engelmannii | reverse complement strand
GAAGTGGTTGTAGTGTGCCAGGAGATTTGACTGTTTCTCCCTTGTTGTGTTTTCAAACATCACATTCAACCACAAAATTATGAATGTCCTATTTCATACCATCTCAGAAAAAAGAACGTTTGACCCGGTCACAGGTTTTGGTAAACCCAGAGTGCCCAATAGTGGATGTAGCATGAAACTCAGAAAGTATTGTGGATTTAATTTTTGATTGTTTACTTAAATACAAATGACCTTTGTATCGAAGCTCATCATTGATCTAAGAGTACCTTGGGTAGACTGGAGAATTGGCATGCAATTTTTGTATCAGATGTGAACTTTTGGGATTGTGTAGCCATTCCCAGCGAACAACTTGGAGACAATCTGGTACAATGAAGGAGAGAGAAAAAAGGGACCCTCCATCTTCCTATTTTCTGGAAAGTGCATCAACAACCACATTCTATTTTCCTTTCTTGTAAATGATCTCATAATCATATTCAAAGAGCTTAGTCACCCATTTTTGTTGCATTGGGGAGGAAAGGCGTTGTTGCAGAAAATACTTGAGGCTTTGATGATATGTCTTAATTTGGAAGCGTTTCCCCAATATATAAGGGCACCAAAGATCCACGACATGTAGAATAGCCAACATTTCCTTTTCATAGATTTATTTTCCCAAATGTCACTCTGACAATTGTTTGTTGGTAAAGGCCAAAGGTCGCCCCTCTTGCATAAGGACTGCACCAATTCCTTTCCCAGAAGCATCACATTCCAGGACAAAGGTCTTTGTGAAATCAGAAAGGTACAGGATTGGAGTGGTGCACATGACCATATTTAAGGTTTGAAAATCTTGAGCAGTTGTTGGATTCCAAGTGAAAGAATTCTTTTTAAGGAGAGCAGTGAGAGGTGTCGCAATATTTCCATAATTCTTAAAAAACTTGTGATAATAACCTGTTAAACCTAGAAATCCACGCAAGCTTTTGAGAGTCTTTGGGTGAGGCCAATATTGCATAGATGAAATATTTTTAGGATCCACCCTAACACCGACCTTTCCAACAAGATGACCCAAGTACTCTACTTCTGAGGCACCAAAAGAAAATTTATATTGTTTGAGGAAAAGTTGGTGTTGAGAGAGTAGATGGAGAACTTGATCCACATAAGAAATATGGGTTGTACAGGTTTTACTATAGATGAGGATATCATTAAAGAAAACTAAGACAAAATGATGGATAAAAGGATGGAATACATGATTCATGAGGCTTTGGAAAGTGGAGGGAGCATTAAACAAGCCAAAGGGAATGACCAAAAACTCATAGTGGCCCTCATGAGTTCTAAATGAAATCTTAGGAATGTCTTCCTTGTTCATATGGATCTGGTGTTAGCTAGAACAAAGATCAAGTTTAGTAAAGAATTAGGTGCCACTCAATTCATCCAAGAGGTCATCAATGATAGGAATGAGAAATTTGTCTTTATTGGTGATTTTGTTGAGGGCGCAGAAGTCTGGAAACATGTGACAAGAAACTTATTTCTTAAGGAACATGACCACAGGAGAAGAGTAGGGGCTCGTACTAGGGAGGATACCACTTGTGTTGAGCAATTCTTGAACAATTTCGTAAATTTCATTTTTTTGGGAAAAGGGATCACGATAAGGACAAATATTGGGAGGAAGGCTTCCTGGGACAAGGGGAATGGAATGATCATGAACACCTCGGGGAGGAGGGATTCCCTGGGGAGTGGAAAAAAACACTTGATGTTTAGAGAGGATGGATTGGAGGTCCTGTGGCACAGAGGGTGTCACAGTGGCTTGTATGGCATGGAGTTGGGAAATAATGCCAGAATGACCTTTTAAGCAACTTTTCCATGTGATGGGAACTGATGATCTTCGGGGAACCGACAATGATGCCTTGGAACTTATATTGTTGGCCCTCTTGGTCGAATTGCATGGTTAATTCCTTAAAATCTATGAGAATGGGACCCAGAGTCCTTAGCCATTCTACACCCAACACAATGTCACAACCTCCCATGTCGATATCAAACATATGAGATTTCATGTGGTACTCACCAATTTGGAGATGCACATTTTCACAACGCCCTCCACATTTCATGGACCCGCCATTGGCAATCATGATTTGAAAATTATTGACAGAATGAATATAACAATTAGTTTCTTAGGAAATGTAGTGATGAATAAAATTATGGGTGCTTCCACTATCAACAAGAATGATGACCTTCGTATGCTTAATGTAACCAATTATCTTAAGGGTTTGGGGAGCAGAGAAGCCAGTGAGAGCATTTAGGGAAATGACCGGTTATACTTCGGGAGGGTCTGAGGGAGGGTTCATGTCAGTGGGTTCAGGTGACACAGACACAAGGGAGGCATCAACATCGTCTTCTGAAACATATTTTGAGATGGCCATAAAAAGTTTTTGTTCCTTACACTTGTGCTCAGGAAAATATTTGTCATCACAATTATAACAAAGGCCTTTGAGTTGGCATTCAACCATTTCGGTCCTGGTCAATTTATGGATCTTTAGTGGAGTAGAAGGAGGAGTGAGAGTGACTGGTTTAGTGCGAGGAATAAAGGAGGGTTTTTGGTTTTGAGAAGAAACAACTTGTTGTTCTTCCTTATCTCTTTTAGTAGCATCCACCCAACTCTGAGGCCGAGCCATGAGGATATGAGCATGAATCTCATCCTTGAGGCCATTGATAAAACATTATCGGAGAAAAGCATTAGACATGCCCTTTGTATGAAAAGCCAATCCCTCAAAAGTGACTATAAAGTCTTCCACTGTGCCAGATTTTTTCAACTTTTTCAAATGGCCTAAATGGTTGGTGTTATTGTCAAAGCGTTCATAAATCTCTGCCACAAAGTGTGTCCAAGCCACATACCCTTGGCAGGCATTTTTTATCCATTGCCACAATTTCCAACGTTATTGATCTAGATGGAGAACACCATAACAGAGTCTGGACAACTCATTTGTAATTCCATACAAAGAAAAACAATGTTCCATTTGATTTAACCAGCCAGTGGGATCCGAGCCATCAAATTTGGTCACATCCACATGTGGAAGGTGTAGGTCATGCTAAAAGTTATGAGGATGAAAATTATGGGAATGAGAGGAAGTTTCACCTTTAGTTTGCAAAGGTGGGTCAGATGAGGGAAGATCTGCAGGGATATGTAACTTGGCACAAATCATCGTACTGAAGGATTCAATATGAGTAGCAAGGTCTTGTTTGAGGTCCTCTATTTTGGCGTTGATGGAGGAATGCCTGTTTTTTTTGATTGTGGCAATATTGGCATTGATTTGTCTCACTTCTTGGTGGGTTTCTATGAAATTAGAGTGCAAGGCATTGAAGCGAGCTTCCAAGTCTTGGCTACGGGTGTGGGCCATGATGAAGAGGGAACATGAAAAGGGGTGGGTGGGACCACACAAAAAATGTGTTATGGGTGAAGTGTATCAAAATAATCAGGGAGACAAGTTGAATCCAATGGGTTAAATCCAAAATAAGGGTGTTGGAAGGGGGTCGGGTCCACAAGAATATTGTTTTTGCTGAAAAATAATAAGTATGATTGTGACAAGGGAGAATAGAGAAATCCAATGGGATATTTCTCAAATAATGGTGCCAACATGATCCAAACTTTTTTTTACTCCTACGGAGTTATACTCCGATCTCAAGAATACTGCAGTGATGAAATGCCCAAATGCTTAGCAGGAAGAAATGTGTAGTAATTTCGCAATTCGAATGCAGGAGACACAGTTGCGTAGAAATAGATCTTGTCTGTTCCATTTTTGTTTCTGTCCCAAGGGTTAGGGTATTCAAGGGTTCTACAGATAAGGGTTTTCCCTGTGTTATAGCTCTTTGATATGCATGTGGGTTCGAACAGTGGTACTTGACCCAAACTCTCAGGGCACCAACTAAAGAGGATAGACTGTGCCCTTAGCCGTACTACCCGATTACCCAGGTACTAGAGATTTTCTTCCCAAGTGTTATTCTCGGTAACACTATAGCAGTCAGGAGGTCGATCGATTTATCTATGGAGGGCTTTAGGAGATCTAGGTTGATCCATATACAGGTGTTGTTTGATGCGCTACCACTTGAAGGGGTACCAACATGGGTTACAATGGTGGCGAACATATGTGCTCTTAAGTACCACTTGTATTTCCTAAGTGTATGAATCCCTGACCGCGAGTTTATGCACTTAACGATAGATCTTTGTAGCTTAAAGACGCCAGAATACATCTCTACCCTGAAAAAAATTTAATCCACAATTTTCTTAATAGTCAAGGAAGGTGCTCTGATACAACTTGTAATATTCCAGATATAAAATAGTATGTAGAACATAAATAATTAGCTAGAAATGGAAAATAAAAAATGATATAACCATAACAACACCACAATAACACCCAAATAATACCAGAATAACACCAGAAAGAGCACTTTGATTACTGAGAGCAATGTTCACTTGCCTCTTCGAGGGAGCAACCTCCAACAGAGCAAAACTCTATTACAATAATATCCAAGACAAAACTTCTCTTACCCTCCACTCCTATTTATACTAAATATGTCTATCAAAAGAACAATATAGAGGAAGATCCTTCTAGAAGCGGAAGCTTATATTAGGTCTTCTTACATTTGACTCATTCTTCCTTATTGCTAGGACTTATTAATATTGACCTTTATTACATGGAAATATATTATTCTACCTACGTGAGGGGTTAGGTCCCTAACAATGATTGAAATGTTGTTTTCTGAAATTTCTTACTTTTATGGTTTAAAATCTTGTCTCGTATTTTAGATATTCATTTTCTAAACAAGATTGGTCCTTTATGAGGCATTCTTTGCACGTGAATATTTATTTTCTTAAATCTTAATATTTTATAGTCTTTTCTTTAAATTGCAATATATTAAAAGAGGAGTATCACCTCTATAAAAACATAGGAATATTTATCCTCGTGACGTTATTTTAAGACTTTGACACTCTTTTAGATCAACACCTCCCTAACACATATTTGGAAAATTGATCCACTATTGTAAGAATATTTGTGTACTCAATACATATAATTATTTTGTTCTCATAGAGTGCTTAGCCAAAGAAGAGGACTTTTCACAATTATGAGTAATTGATGCTTTATGTTCTTTAATTCTAACTTGAAAATACCTCCTAGACTCACTAATGTAGTTTAGACCGCATGAGGGATGTTATAAACCCCTTTTTTTAGTGTAGGGTCCACGTGATCCTTAACCAATCAAAAGAGTCTTCTAGTATTTCTAGGGGGTTGAAAAATCATTTTAATATGCTCATCTTTAAGGATTCTAGTGATCTTCTCCAATGTACCTTGAACATAGGGGATCATGACCTTATGATCTCCTTCATTTGTCTCTTGATCTCTATGGATTGTTTCTTCCATCTGAAACACCTTCTTAACTTATCATTCTTTGTAACCTTTATTTTCGAAACACCTAGTTAAGTGTTCCTTCTCTTGGTTCAAGTGCTCTTCGTTGGACATTCTTAGGGATTTGGTTGAAAAAATGTTGATGACCCCCATTTTTTAGGATCGATGATGATGTGAATCAACATGAATATACTAATCAAAGTGGGTTTTCTTATGATGCACCCAATGAGCAAAGGAACCCTCCTCCTTCATTGAAATCAAAACATCTAAGAAAGAAATGGAATTGTCAACTTCCAATTCCATAGTGAATTGAATATGTTTATATTTAATATTCAATAGCTCCACAAACTTGCTAAGGTTTTCTCTAACATGAGGCCATGGAATTGGAAGTCAACAATTCCATTCCTTTCTTGGATTTTCTCATTTAAAGGAAGAAGGATGGTTCCTTGGCTCATCAGGTGTGTAAAAAGAAAACCCACTCTGAGTAGTATCTTCACACTAATTCCCATCATCACCCATTCCAAAAAAAGGGGGTCATTAACACTTTTTCTATTGAATTCCTAACAATCTCTGACAAACAACACTTGGATCTAGAGAAACAACACTTAACTAGGTGTTTCCAAAATGGAGGATACAAAGAATGTTGGGTTATGAAGGAATTTTAGATGGAAAAAAGGACCCTTAAATCCTGAGAGATCACTCATGAAGATCATAAGGTGTTTCTCCCCTATGTTAAAGGTTCATCAAAGAAGATCACTAGAATATTTAAAAGAAAACATATTAAAACCAATTTTCAACCCCACTAGAGCTATTATAAGCCTCCTTGAATCAGTTGAGGACCCTGTGGACCCTAGAATACAAAAAGGGGTTTATAACATCCCTTTCTCAAGTGGTATAGACTACATTGGTGAGACAAGGAAGTCTTTTCAAGTTACAATCATCAAATACTAGGAATTTTTAAATTTACATGACGTTCACTTAATTTTTGAAATTGTCAATTTGAAGGGAAAATAAAACATTTGCCCATATATATATATATATAATAATTTCCTAAATTTGAATGTTGATTTTTGTGTAAAGCATACATAACACAACTTACAAGCTACAAATTCTATAGCAAAGGCCATGCATGGGTTACAAATTCTATAGAAGATGGAAGTGAAGGTTGTCAGGGAAGAAAATATAAAGGATTCATAACCCATGCAACTATATAGAGAAGTAAGGCTCATTAATGGAAATTGTCTTCATTTGGCTGCACACTTATTTTCTCATTATATTTAATTTTTGAGAATCCACTTTTAAATATCTTCCCACCTGTGTTTTTAATGTCTTCTTGAATCTTGATAATAAAAATAAACATGGGTGCGGTTTATTTAATTTTAGAAAACATTAGTAGTTGCTATTTAAAAAAGCAAATCCAAAATAATTGAGTAATATTTATTATTTCATTATAAATATTAATAAGGATAATTATTTCAAATTTTGCAATCCATAACTTTTATTATTATTTTTACAACAACTATTTGACATTATTATATGCATACTACTTAGTGATTGGATGTATGAGACGATCTATGCCCAATTATGACATATAAAGAAGTTGGAACCTCTTATTTGTTGATGAGGCCATATAAATTTAGAAGGAAAAATATGTCTAAATAAGAATGATAAACTTAAGCTAAAGAGATCTTGACTTCCCATTCTTCAAAATAAAAAATATCTAATAGTCCATGTGCTTAGTTTTTTGCTTCATTTTTCTCTCTTCTTATTAATTTCCCCCTCTTATTTTTTGGCCTTGGATTTGGCTTGCCTTTAACATTTTTATTTATTTATCTTCTTTACCTTTTCTAAAAAAAATATTTAGAAAACATAAATTTATTATTTATTTGATTTATATTATAAAATATATATGTTCCTATAACAAATCTTATTACTGTTTTGTTTAATCAATTATTATAACATATCATCTTTTATGTTTTGTTTGGTTTATTATTATATAATAAGTTTTGTTTTTTTCTTTTGTTTTGTTTGTCTTTTTCCTATTATATTCTTAGTTTTTGTTAGCTTGTTTTTATCTCATCGTTTTTTTCTCCTAATTTATTAATACATGTGTTTTTGTTTTATTTTTATTTGTTTATTTATATTTATATTTATATTTGATTTAGTTTTTGTTAGCTTGTTTTTATCTCATCGTTTTTTTCTCCTAATTTATTAATACATGTGTTTTTGTTTTATTTTTATTTGTTTATTTATATTGATTTTTGTTTTGCTTGTTTTTTTATTTAGTTATTTGACTTTTTTAATTTTAAAATATTTATTTATTTATATTTACATTTTATATTTGATTTATTTTTATTTATTTTTTAACTTTTTATTATTTGTTTTAACTTTTATTTCATTTTATGCGGTTGATTTTTACATATCATTTTATTTGTTGGTTTGAATCACTCTACTTTCTTATCACAACTCAACTCCAAAACTTCCATGAAATATATTTGAACAAAGTGAATCTTCATTTTTACATATCATTTTATTTGTTGGTTTGAATCACTCTACTTTCTTATCACAACTCAACTCCAAAACTTCCATGAAATATATTTGAACAAAGTGAATCTTGAAGTGTATTTTAAAAAACTAATACACTCTCATAACTCAAAATAACAAATTAACCTAAAATAACAATTCTATAATGTTGATAGACAAAATTGAGGATGTAACCAAACATAAGTTTTTTTAAGTTAATCAAGGTTTGGAAGTCCAAGTACACATTGAAGCTATTGATGAATGAAGTAAGATGAGTTCCTTTCTATTGCATAGAGATATCTATTTTGACCATGATGATAATGCAATTTGAAATTATAGACTTATGTGATGTTTATTGTTTATGGTCTTTGTTATAGAATTTATAATTTGTAAATTATATTATGTATGTTTTACACAAAAATCAATCTTCAAAATTAGGAAATTATTATTATATTATATTATATATTATATAATATATTATTATTATTATAATATGGGCCAAATGTTTTATTTGCTTTGACTATTTAAAAAATTAAGTGAACGTCATTAAATGACATGTAAATTTAAAAATTGTTGATTATTAAAAATGAAAAAAAATAAAAATAAATACCAATCAAATTTAACCACTATATGATGATTTTTTTTGTATTATTTAAATAGTTTTTTATTTTTTTTTTGTAAATGAGTGTGAGGATCTATATTAATGAAGAAAATTATAATACAAAAAAGATACAGGGACTCCCAAGATCTGCCAAAACAGAAACGAGATTTGGGGTCCCAGGGGAGCAATGTCTAATATAGCAGGGGAGGCCTGAGCTGCCACCATGGGAAACCGACCCAAACCTCCGCAATCCAGTTTGAAAAACAACAACATAACGAAAACAGAAAAAACATAAGCATAGTGGGAATTTCTCCTACACTGAGAAGCTTTACCAGGGCTGGTCCTGCGCTATTCCAGGTTGATGGGGTGCTCTTCATCTCTATCCTTCCTTGCCTCGTTCTCCTCCCTCTGCTCCACTAGGCGTATCTTTTTGATGCACGTTGGGGTTCCATTTTTGTCGGCTGGCGTAATGTCTATATGGTGGACATAGCATATATAAAGATGGAATTGCCCTGTCAGTCGCTCCATTTTTTCCTGCTGGCTTCGTTGGTCCTCCACAATTCTTTTTTCACTCATCTCTAGGTTGCTAAGGAGGTTCAAAATACCTGTGAGCACCTTCTTCTAGTCCTGAGTTTCTTTCTTGTTGGTCTCCTTCCGGTCCGCACACATCTTACCTATCAACATTTTTGTTCTCCAGGCTTCCTCCACCATCCTGTGGTAGAGGGTTGTTCTGGGCTGTGTGGCTCCTGAGTCCCTTATCCCCCCCACTTCCTGAGTTAGTTTTGTCCAGGCTTTTCCCTTGTGAGCATTGTTGATTTCTCTCTCCCATCTTTTGATGATCCTCTTTCCCTTTGTATCGACCTGTGTGAGGAAGGTACTCTTTGCTTCTCTGGCCGCTTGTTCGATTCTTGTCATCTTCTGGGCGCTTGGCGGAGGTTCTATCCCTTGGGGGCCTCTCTTGCTACTGGTTTTCTTCATGCATACCATCTTCGCTTGTTTATGGTATTTTTTACGTTGGGTTCTTCTCCTGTTCCGCTTCACCCCATTCTGGTATGCAAGGTGGACCCTGTAATTGCTTTTCTCCTATATGTTGCTCTTTCTGTTATACCTTCTTTTATGGAGCCAACGCGGTTGCGGTCCCATCCTTGCAATCATGGCCTGGTCATCAAGGTGGCCCTTCTGGTCTGTGTCCTCTGTTCTAGAGCGTGTGCACTTGATGGCCTTTTTGTAATCCCTGAGCCAATGCTTTTCCTTGTACACTATACGCCAGTCATTTCCTTGCCCCGTAACGGTACATGGGTGAGGTGTACCTAGAGTTGACCCTGGTGAACCTTTTCGTCCTTCGTCCTTCGCCGCCTGCTGGTTATCTGTTTTTCTTTCCCACGAGTAACCCATGTACTTCTTTCTATTGACAGGATCGTGGTGTCGTGCCTTTGCCTTATGTGTGAAATGTACCTGTATTTGTAACCTTGTTTGATTGGTGGGCTATCGGATTCTTCCTAGAACCTACGTGCCCTTCAATTCCTTCTGTGCCTCCATTCTTGAAGTGATCTTCCGTACTACTACTATTGTCATAGTCCTTTTCCTCAAGTTGGGTGCAATCTGTTTAGAATTGACCTTGCGGGATGTTGCTCCAGATTGTGTCCAGTTTTGGACCTTCGTTATCCACCCCCTCATTCACTATTCTATCTGCCAGCCCATTTGCTGACCTCCAAACCCATAGCAACTCCACTGTGATCCTTGTCCGCAAGTGCTCCTGGATATTTTGCAGTAGGTGTGCCAATCGCCAGTGTCTCTGGATTTTACCCATTTTGGTACCGTTTTGGATTTTTCTTACTATGTTGATCACCAACGCGAAATCTCCTTCCACTATGGGGTTTTCTATCCCCTCCCGACTTAGAATCTCCAGGCCAGTCTCCAGGGCTCCGAATTCCATGACGTTGTTGGTTGAGTTTCCCATACTCCCAGTGTGTAGCCGGATGATGTTTCCTTTACTGTCCCTAATTACTCCTCCCAAACTTGTTCGCCCTGGGTTTCCTTTCGTCGCCTCGTCGAAATTCAACTTGAGGGAGCCTGAAGGTGGAGGCTTCCAGTTGTGCTCACCTACTTGGAGTTGTGGTGACCGTCTGAACTGATTGGGGTTGTAGCCGCCGTTCAGGTGGAAGGCCTCTAGGACTCGGGAATCCTGGTCAGTGGGTTTCTCTCTACCTACCTAGTAGTTGTGGCTTTGCACTGTATCTCGTGTCATGGAGATTATTGATTCCTTGATCTTCCCTTCAGGCTAGCTTTGGTTTTTGAAAATGCGTCCTTTCCTTTCCTTCCATATAGACCATATGATCATTCTTGGGGTGAGTATCCAACAGAGGTTCACCTCTTCTTGTTCGTTGTAGTTCTCTTTCCAGAGATTGATGGTTGCAGCAATGTTACCTCGGATCCTGTTGGACTGGCAGAAGATACTTGCGGCCTAGTCCCAGAGTTCTACTATGTAGGCGCATTTGTCAAGGAGATGGTTTGTTATTTCTTCCTAGGCTTGACATATATGACATCTTGATGGCCCTATGAATCCCCTTTTCCTAAGGTTTTCCCAAGTTAGAATGCAGTTGTGAAGTATTAACCATTGGAATTTTTTTATCTTTGGCCATTGGGGGTTGTTCCATAGCTTATCCCAATGTTGCACTGGATCTTCTTAGTCCAGATCCACTATATAGTGCCAGACTTCTTTCAGGTTGAATTCCCCACCGTCTTTTTGTCCCCACCTCAGCTAGTCCTCTCCTTCCGTGACTACTATTTTCCGTCTTCCCAATTCCTCCACCTCTTTTACTGTTGTTGCGGGTGGATTATTGTTCTTCAGAGTGATCTTGTCCCAGGTTCTCCATTTGTTGCGGTCTGTTTCCTGTTTCCGGTATTGGTAGACACTATTTTTACCTTGCGCTATTAGCTCTTGTTGGAGTAGCTCTCTGTTCGGGTTCTCCATTTTCGGTTCCTGTTGCCAAGCGTCCTCCCAGAATCTGGCTATTCTGCCATTCTTGATTTCCCAGAAGTTGTGTGTCTGAATCCAGGCTTTGTTG
>ML786441.1:307396-353380 GCA_009831015.1 Picea engelmannii | reverse complement strand
TGTTAATAAAACAGAAAATACACAATGGCACACAGACACATTACACAAAGATTTTTACCCTGGAAACCAAAAATGGGAAAGACAAAAACCTATTTAGATTGCACCTCTAATATTCTATTCATCATACTCATTGTTTACAAATACAATATACTTATAGGATCCTGAGACATCCAAAACCTTAGTCCATTGACCTGATTAGTCAACAACCCTCATTCCTTAACCGAAATTAGAAGACCACCGACAAAAACTATGTGCCAAAAATCCACCAAAAAAAGACCGATTGTTTTTTCTAGGGGGATCCTACCCTTGAACCCTCGTAACCCTCCTAGATAAGGGGTGTTGAGAACCTCCCAGACCCCCTTTTCTTCCATATCAATGTACATTAAACATGATGAATTTAAAGAATATAACACATACCCAACATTCTCCCACTTGTTGTTTACTGTGCATCAAAGGGGTTAGAAGATTACATATTTAACAATCTGTGGAAACAATACCCATAGATCCTCTACACCAAGAGAAATTCTAAGTGCTCACAGATTTTGTTAATGAATCTACAAAATTATCCAAAGTGTCCACCTTCATCAACAACACCTTATTTTCTTCAATCATGTCTCTCTCAAAGTGATACTTAACATCAATATGCTTTTTCTTTGAATGATAAGCAGTGTTGTTAGCTAGGAAGATTGCACTCTGATTGTTACAATCTATTCTTATAGCGTGTTGCACCAACCCAATACCTGAACACAATCTCTGTAACCATACTTTTTCCTTTCTTGCATGAGTGGATGCCATGTATTCATCCTTTGTCGTTGAGAGTGTCATTACAGACTATCTTTTGCTCATCTAATTGATTTCTCCTCCAAACAGGTTAAACACATACCCACTTGTAGATCTTCTACGATGTAGATCTCTTGACCAATATGCATCCACAAATACATGCATGTCCAACACTCTATCTAATCTTGGTCTTCCTTAGTAGCACAATCCATAACTGATAGTGCCATGCAAATACCTGCAAACCCTCTCTACTATTGTCCAATGCTCCTTCCCTAGTTTTGACATATACCTACTCAAAACTTCCACTACATGTGCAATATCCAGTCTAGTACAGACCATTGAATACATTAAACTTCCAACCACACTTGCATATGGAACATGTGACATATCCTCTTCCTCTTCCCATGCCTTGGGACACTGATCCATAAATAACTTTACAATTACAATAATAAGAATCCTGACTGATTTACATTCCTACATATCAAACCTCTGCAATATTTTTTTGACATATTTTTTTTTATTTAACCATAGTTTCCTATTTTCTCTATCTTTTTTAATTTCCATGCCCAAAATGACATTTGCGACACCAATATTCGTCATGTCAAATTTACAGGAAAACTGAGTTTTCATATCTTGGATAATCACCTTGTTGTTTCCTATGAACAACATATCATCCACATACAAGACCAAATAAATAAGATGATGACCAATTAATTTGAAATACATATAGTGATCTACTTTTATCCTTGTGAAGCTAAGTCCAAACATATAAGTATCAATTTTTTGATACCACATCTTTGGTGATCGCTTGAACCCATACAAAGACTTTTTCATCTTGCATACCAGCTCCTTCTTTCCCTCCACAACAAAACCTTCTAGCTGCTTCATTTATATTTCTTCTTCTAGATCCCCATGAGGAATGTTGTCTTCACATCCATATATTCTACTTCAAAATGTAGAAATTTAAATGACAAAATCAACAAGTACTAAATTATGTCATACACTTAGCAACCTAGAGAGAACTGTCTTAAATGAAATCTAAAATGTATAACCACACTCAGAAAATACCATAAGCAGAAATACACATTGCCAATAACTTTAGTAGCGGAATAAACACAATGAACATCAATCATTCAACTTAGAAATACTCAGAAATTTAGGCAATGCTAGGGAAAAACCCAGTGTGGGGAAACCCAAAGAGAGAGAGAGAGATTTTATTAGCTTTAGGAAAGATATATCTGTAACAATATTACAATTTCCAACAAGATAAATCCAGTTACAACACCCAATAGTTCCACTAGAAAATTTGCCTTGAAACATGTGCCAAGTCTGTACTGTTGTACGACCAACCTAGAAAAAACAACACCTCGAAAATAGTGCCAATTTGTTGCTTTACAGACTATTATGTACGGCTTCCCTTCAACAACAAATATCCTCAATCTATCTCGATTTCCATGCCTTCCTTTCCTAAAAAAATGTATCCACTTTTTTGTTGTACCGACTCTAGGGATTTGTACAGTACAAGCTCCCTCACAATATTAAATTACAACACTCACAAAACATAGTTTTCTCTCTTGGGAAATGTGCCCTCCTTGCTTCCCTCTTTCCTCTCTCAATCTCTCTTAATATCTTCTTCTATTGTTGTCTTGCACACTACCCTAGGTATTCTTTTACAATATGAAAGTGATCCTTCACCTTCTCCAACCCTAAATCCAATGTCCAAGATCTAATATTTCCTTTACAAGATCAACGGAGATGATTCATTCCCTCCAAAATAAATCACTTTAAAATATTAAAGTACATTTTCATTTTATAACATAAGTGCACTTTATGAGATAAATTCACTTTAGTATTTAAGGGAACACTTTATTAAAAATTCACTTACATAAAAGAACCACTTTATCACAACTTTATAAAAACCCATTACAAATTCAAGTGTCTAGTAGTGTAGGTACAAATTTACTTTTGCATACAAGAAAAACATGTGGAGTACCTCCCGAGCTATAAAAGATAACACTCCATATTAGGAAGGGAAGTACTCGCTACCATCACCATCATTTGGTCCCATCACACTATTCTCAGTAGGATCTCCCTCTGAACTTGGAGCCTTCCTCAACATCTGTACAAAAATCAAACTAGAAGACATCCTCTTGAAAGCTACTATAAACCCTGAGCTCCTAGGAGAATCCACTCCACATTGAGAATCAGTTCGATCACACTAGTTGAGCCTCTTTTTAGTGATTAGAAGAGACTCCCTCTCTTCTCTTGTATTACAAGACAAAATCCTTGGGCCCACCATATTCTTTGGAGCCTCCTGCTTCTCATCCGACGTTGAATCATAACCTGAAGGTTGTCCTCGCAACATGTACAACCTATCCACCTCATCACCAATTAGATGTGGTTCAATCGGGTCCACTCCCTCCTTGTATATAAATACATGTCCTCTCTTGAACAATGTAAAATATCCAACATCCTACAATACTTAGACTGAGAGCAAGTTAACCCCCAACCCTGGAGAAAAACGAACTCCATCAAGATCAAGAAACCCTCCATACTCGAGTAAGACTCTAACCCTTCTAACTCCACGTACAAATCGTGCCATACCACCTTCACTCTCCACCAGTCAGTCAGGACCTATCTCTGTGATAACAATGAATTCTTTCCATATTCCTATCATGTGACAAGAGGCTCCATTGTCAACAATCCATCTGAAATCACCCCCAAATCGTCCACTATCGACAATGGATACTAGAGTAACCAAAGAAAATTCCTTGTCAAACATAGAAGAAAATTCCTCCATGGCTGTTATAGGAGGTATCTCAATCCCCTCCTATTCCTTCCTCTTCTTATTCTTCTGAGGACACTGAGAAGCAAGGTGCCCTAATTGGTTACAACAATAACATATGACTTTACTCAAGTCCCTCCCGAAATTTCCTTTCTTCTTTCTCTTTGTAGCAAGTGAAACATTATCCTCAGCTCTATATTCCTTTTGACCACTTCTATGAGACCCCATCTAGATCTCCTCTCGAGTGAAGTCACCCCACAAACTTCTCCAATATGGAAAAATTTTCTCGACCCTCCACACACTTCACAAAGACATCCCATTCCTTTCTGAAGCCTTTCAAGGCTATCCTCCCCAACTCGGCTTATGAGATGATCTCTCCCACTGTAGCTAACTTGTCCTTAACTTGGGCTAGACGGGTAAGATTGGATGTAACATCCTCACCCTTATCCATCTTTGAGTCATGCATCTTAACTTTCAAGGCCATCTTCTGATTGACATTCTTAGCCTCAAATAAATTCTTCAAAGTTTCACACATCTCAAAATTTATCTTCTTCTTAGACAGATGTGGAATGAGAGGTTCCTTCACACCATCCAGAATGATCCTCTAAGCTTTGGCCTCCTTTACTTCATGCAAATCCAAAGAAAGAGGATCTAATGTGGGAGCCACAACAACATAACCAACATAGTTCCAAAACTTGTTCTCCTTGAGAATAACCGACATTCGTACCTTCCACTGCAAATAGTTTGAAATTCCATCCAATGCATCCTCAAATATAATGCATGCAACCATATTCCCTGTCACTATTCAAAGGAAAACAAACAACAATTCCCCCCCTTCAAAATTTCCCTAAACTCTCACTGTCCACTATAACTCAGAGCCCAAGCTCTGATACCATGTAGAAATTTAAATGAAAAAATCAACAAGTACTAAATTATGTCATACACTTAGAAACCTAGAGAAAATTGTCTTAAATGAACTCTGAAATGTATAACCACACTCAAAAAATACCATAAGAAGAAATACACATTTCCAAGAACTTTAGTAGTGGAATAAACACAATGAACAACAATCATTCAACTCAGAAATACTCAGAAATTTAGGCAATTCTAGGGAAAGCCCCAATATGGGGAAACACAAAGAGAGAGAGAGATATTTTATTATCTTTAGGAAAGATATATCAGCAACAAGATTACAATTTCCAACAAGACAAATCCACTTAAAGCACCCAAAAATCCCACCAGAAAATATTCCTTGAAACACGTGCCAAGTCCATACTTTTGTACAACCCACCTAGAAAAAACAACACCTTGAAAACAATCTCAATCTACTGCTATACATACTATTCTGTATAGATTCCCTTCAACAACAAGTGCCCTCAATCTACCTCGATTTTTGTTCCTTCCTTGCCTCAAAAACTGTGCCCATGTTTCTGCTGTACAGGCTATACATATCCATACAGTTTGACCTCCCTTACAATAATAAATTACAGTATTCACAAAACATAATTTTCTCTCTCAGGAAATGTGCCCAATCTCTCTTGGAAAATGAACCCACCTTGCTTCCCTCTTTCCTCTCTCAATCTCTTCTTCTCTTGTTGTCTTGCACACTACCCTAGATATTCTCTTATAATCTGAAAGTGACCCTTCACCTTCTCCAACCCTAAATCCAATGGCCAAGATCTAATCTTTCCTTTACAAGATCAAGGGACATGATTCATTCCCTCCAAATTAAATCACTTTAAAATATTAAAGTACATTTTCACTTTATAAGATAAGTGCACTTTATGAGATAAAGTCACTTTAATATTAGAAGGTACACTTTATTAAAAATTCACTTACAGAAAAGAACCACTTTATCACAACTTTATTAAAACCCATTACAAAGTCAAGTGTCTAGTAGTGTAGGTACAAGGTGACTTCCGAATACAAGAAAAACATGTGGAGTACCTCCTGAGATATAAACGCTAACACTCCCTCTTAGCGAGGGAAGTACTCGCTGCCATCACCATCATCTGGTCCCATCACTCTATTCTCAGTAGGATCTCCCTCTGAACCTGGATCCATCCTCGACACCTACACATAACTCGAACCAGAAGACATCCTTATTAAAGCTACTATGAACTCTGAGCTCCTAGGAGAATCCACTCCAGCCTGAGCATCTGTTCAATCACACAAGTTGAGCCTCTTTCCAGTGCTAAGAAGAGACTCCATCTCTTCTTTCAGATTGCAATATTGAATCATTGGGACCACCGTAGTATCAAGAGCCTATTGGTCGTCATCTGATGCTGAATCATAACCTAAAGGTTGTCCTCGCAACATGTAGAACCTGCCCACCTAATCACCAATCAGATGTGGTTCAACCGGGTCCACTCCCTCCATGTAGATAAATACATGTCCCCTCCTGAACAATGTACAATATCCAACATCCTCCAAGGATGATACTGAGAGCAATTTAACCCTCAACCCTAGAACAAAAAGAACTCCATCAAGCTCCAGGAATCCTCCATACTCAAGTCAGAATCTAACCCTTCCAACTCCATGTACAACTCGTTCCATACCACCTTCACTCTCAACCATCTAGTCAAGGCCTATCTATATGATGATAAGGAATGATCGCCAGATTTTCGTCATGTGACAAGAGGCTTCACTTTCAACAATCCATCTAAAATCACCCCCAAATCATCCACTACCGACATTGGATACTAGAGTAACAAAAGAAAATTCCTTTTCAAACTTGGAAGAAAAGTCCTCTATGGCTACTGTAGTAGCCGTCTCAGGCCCCTTCTATTCCCTCCTCTTCTTCTTCTTCTCAGGACATTGAGAAGCAAGGTGCCCCAACTAGTTACAACAATAACATTTGACTTTACTCAAGTTCCTCTCGAAATTTCCTTACTTCTTGCTCTTTGCAACAAGAGCAACATTCTCCTCAGCTCTATCTTCCTTCTAACCATTTTTATGAGACCCCATCTAGATCTCCTCCTGAGTGAATTCATCCCACAACCTGCTCCAATCTTAAATCCAATGGCCAAGATCTAATATTTCCTTTACAAGTTCAAGGGACATGATTCATTCCCTCCAAAATAAATCACTTAACAATATTCAAGTACATTTTCACATTATAACATAAGTGCACTTTATGAGATAAAATCACTTTAATATTAGAAGGTACACATTATTAAAAAGTCACTCACATAAAAGAAACACTTTATCACAACTTTATAAAAACCCATTACAAAGTCAAGTGTCTAGTAGTGTAGGTACAAGTTTACTTCCACATACAAGACAAACATGCAGAGTACCTCTCTATCTATAAAATATAACAGAAAATCAAATGCAACAACATGAGATAAAATAAATAAAATTGAAGTTAATGTAACAAGAGGAGAAAAAATCTCACTAAAGTCGATTCCCTCAACCTAAGAATAACCTTTTTCTACTAACTGAGATTTGAATTTCTCCACTTTGCCTTCCACATTCAACTTCTTCTTAAACACCCATTTGCTTCCAATGGGGTTTCTACTAGTCCACAAATCCACTAGATCCAAAGACTCATTCTTATCCAAGGCCACCATTTCTTCAATCATGGACTTTTTCTAGAGTTTTATGTCCTCTGAATGCACTTCCTCCCTAACAGTTCTAGGATCTTCATCAGTAATAGACGAAGTAAAATTTGAACGGAAATAAGGTGGAGTATACCTTTCCAGTTTCCTTATTTATCAAACTGGTCTCGTCAAAAATAGAGTATGATGATCTTCTTCTTATTATTCTTATTCTTTTGTAGACTCTGATTCACCATCCTTTAACTCAAACTCTATTTTCTTTGGTTCTTCCTTCCTTGGTACAACTTCTTGTTTGAAAACATCTTTGATTTCTCTAAATACCACATCTCAGATATACACGACCTTCTTTTTTTCTGGGTTACAAATATTATAACCTTCTAGAATATCTTTACACCCTATAAAGATACACTTTTCATCCTTTTTATATATCATAATCATGTTTTCATTTGGAACATGAACATAGGCCTCACAACCAAATACCCTGAGATGTATGAGAGAGGATTCTTACCATTCCATACCTCATGTGGAATCTTGTCATCAAGTGTTGATGAGGGTGATCAATTGACAAGGTAACATGCAATACCCATTGCCTCGTCATTAATTCTTGTCCTAACTTGAAACCACTGATCATGCACCTGAATTTTTCTATAAACATCCTATTCATCCTTTCTATAACTACATTATACTGAGGTCTATATGGATTTGTCTTATACCTTTTTATACCACACTTCTTACAAAATTCTTTGAATTCATTTCCACATAACTCTCCACCATTATCCTTCCTCAACACCTTAATTCTTTTCTCTATTTGATTCTCCACAAGAGCCTTAAACTATTTAAACCTATGAAAGACTTTAGATTTCTTTCTGAGGAAATATGTCCATGCATTCCTTGAGAATTCATCTATAAATGAGACATAGTAACCAATGATGGAACCAACACAGGTCCAAACACATCATTGTGCATCAACTGCAAAATTTCCTCTTCTTGTGTTGCACCAGAGGGGAATCTTACCTGATTCTACTTCCCATATACACAATGTTCATAGAAATAAAAATCATGAGAGAATTTAGAGATACCTTCAACCATACCTTTACCATGCAATAGTTGAAATCCCTTCTTTCCGATATGCCCTGGTCTTTGATTCCACAACATAGCCTTTTCTCCAAAGAGTGTAGGAGTTTTTTCTTCTTCGGCTCCAATATAAGGAATAATGGAACTATTACAACCATCGTTAATATTTATTCCCTATAAMTTATACAGAGTTCCAATCCAAACTCCCTTTAGTAACACCATTTCTCCTCGAACCATCCTGCAGGTTTCTTTCTCAAATATTATTTTTACCCGTGCATCATCCATTTTGCTTACAAAAATCAAAATTTTGGTCAAACCTAGGATGTGAAGAACACCATGGAGTTTTATAATCCTTTCATACATAAGATTCAACTTGACTTTTCCTTGTTCCATGATTTTGATTGTTGAGTCATCAACTAGAAAAACATCACTTGCATCATACCTTTCATATTCGAAAAACCACTCCCTGTAGGGAGTCATATGAAAGGATGTTCTTGAGTCAACCAACCATGTCTCATGATCTAAATTTGTGCTTGAAGAAGTTAAGTAAAAATCCCCTCCTTCTTCCAAGGAGGTTTTTTCTTTTGTAGAAGGAACATCTTTATATCCCTTCCCTCTCTCAACACTTTTGGATCTACATTGCTTCTTGTAGTGCCCTTCTTCTCCACTTCTCCAACATACCTTCAAATTTTTTTTGGTAGTTTTAGATCTACCCTTATATTTAGATCTTCCACTTGAGTACTGTTATGATAGGCACTACAACCCTCCATTTTTATTTTGATTCTATTGCTTCCTTAAAAATGGAGCCGCCTTATTTTTTGAGCCAAAGAGAAAGCTTGAAAAGTATCTTTCTTCATCTCAACATCCTTTTGGTGATTCATGTTTCACTTGGAAAATGATCATTACTTAGTGTTGCAATCCAAATTTTAAATTGACAATGTTACTTTTAACTCCTCCGAATAGTTCGAAGGAGTTACTTCAAACTCCTCCGAACAAGTTCACAAGAATTCCTGTCTTTTTTTTATATACACAATGATATCACGAGAGTCGAGATAAACTCCTATGATCATATCAAAAGAGTTACGTCTAAATATTCTAATATGTTCAAAGGAGTTACTTCTAAGTTCTCCAATAAGTTTGGATGAGTTTCTTTTAACTCTTCCGAACTGATTGGAAAACTTCTTCCTAACTCTCCTGAGATGATTGGAAAACTTTCTCTTAACTCCTCCAATCAAACCTACCCCAACCACTGTATTAAATTTCATAAGTAAATGTTTGGCTATATAAACGGAATGAGGTTGAGTTTATTGGTATTTGACCTTTTTCAATTGAACAAGAAAAACCAAAGGTAAACACAATGAGTTGAACATTGTTAGAGACTCTCACCTATCTATATCCACCATGTGGTGGAATAACCCAAGTAATATTTCATCACCTCTCTCCCTTTTTTCAAGCTAGGGTTAGGTATTTATTCATTAGTTTTTATTACTCTATTTTTACTTAGGTCGATAATCCTCTTCCCCCCATTCTTCATCATTTCTCTCTCGACCACTCCCTTTTTTCACCAACCTTATGTTTTATTTAGAACTGGTTCCATGTGATGAAAAACTAGTCGAATGCTCTCCAAATCCTTGCACTTAACCCTTGCAAGCTTCCAAATCTCACCCCAAACACGAATACATCAATCTAGTGAGAGTTCAAGGGTTTCCTCACACTCCTCTGTGCTAGTCATAGTTCCCCTAATCACTCTCCTTTGTTCACGGAAAACCCTAACTTAAAAGTCAGATACTTTAAAATTAACTCTTCGATCATATTAGAGTAGTTACTATTAATTTCTTTGATATGCTCGAAAGAGTTGAAATTATCTCTTCGGCACATTTTCAAAAAAAAATTGAAACAAATCCTTCGATTATATCGGAGGAGTTACTTTCAACTCCTCTGATATGATCAGAGAAGTTTTTTGTAAGTGCTCTGAACTCCTCGATAATATGACAACCCCTTTCGAATTCATATCGAAGGAGTTACTAACAACTTCTTCAATGTGCTTGAAGGAGTTGTTACTAACTCCTCTGATGCGATCAAAGGAGTTGTTACTAACTCTTATGATTTGTACTAAAGAACTTATTTTCTTATGCTTTGATTTCTTTGTTCCAAGATGGTTCCCAAGCCTTTCACCCCAAAATATTTCTGACCAATGTCTACTATGAACCTAAAATTTGTGTGGAGCATCTTTCCATGTCTTGATAATTTCATTAATTCTTATAATTGTTCGATCATTTAGATGTATTTCCAAATAGCATGCTCTAAATTTATCTTGTCTTCAGTTTCAGACATGTCACCATGAAAGAATACAGTGATGAAAGAAACAAAGGTTGATCCATCTATCAAATCTTAATAGACAATAGAGAGAGAAAGTGTCGAGACTGTATATGATGAAATCAAACTTCTAGACAAAGATGCAGAAACCTTAAAATGGGACTTCTAGAAAAATATGGAGAAACCTTAAAATCATGAGAAGTATATTATACATTCAAGAAATAAAAATTATTTGTGTAGCAGGAGGAACAAAATGATCTCCAAGTGTTTAGGAACATAAGAAAATTGTGAATTTTTAGGATAGCAGTACACCTAGCTGTTTTCCCTTGTGCAGACACCATTTCTTGTATTTTGTAAAACAAAGACATAAATAGTTGATATGTATTTCATGCAAGAAAAGAACCTATATCTTCATTTTAGCCCGATGATTTAGCTAAGTGTTACTATATTGAAGCTGGGAACAAAATACTGGATGGTAAACTCCTCATCAAGTTAGATCTTACACCAGAAGATTTATTCCCCACATGGTATAAAAAAGATAAATAGTTCAAGTATCGGCTAAAGAGTCGATGCCCCACCACCAATTTAAGGAGATCCTACCAGTATATGTTATCCATGCTATGCAGGTTGTATGGGGAACTAGATGCAACTCATTTCCCCCTATCATACATGCCCCTAATTTATTTTTTTGCAGATGTGGGGGTCTCATTCAAATGGGCATACATAATGTCAGAAAATCTCAAGTTTTCTATTTCTGCAGTTACACAAGAACAACTAGGAAGATTTCCCAGTTTCCATATGTATTCATATCTTCTAGACATAATGTGTACCTCTCACAAGTACCCAAGCATGGGATGGAGTTGGTTTCTTTCCGATGTCACTATCCATATCTACTACAAGGTTCTTTGGGAGAACAAATACCAAACAAAATATCAAAGAATCTATGAACACTTCCTTTCCCCATTATATGAATTTATTTTTTCACCTCCCCACCTTGTATGACAGACAAGGTCATATTAGTCATAAAAAGGATCAGGGACTGGTATTTAATGTATCATGGTACCTATATAAGAATATATGGTGCGATGAAACCACCCCACTTGCTCCCTCGTCTCGTTCCTAAAAAACTTAAGCTTCAGGAAGTGGCATATCATTCTATCATACATGGGGTCGTAGAAATTTTATACAGATCAAAGAAATAAATTTGGCCTCCATTACCTCTTTACATTTGCAACTATTTCTTTGAAAACACCAAGCAGGCCCAAATGGAAGTAGACGTCTTACTTTCCTACCACTTTCGAGAGGAAATATTCAGGAGATATGAGCCTAAGAACATCATCAAAGAGAACTTCAATAGCATGAGACTCCCATATGAGTACACAATTGATTTTTGGGAAAAAGAGAAAGTACATCAAAATGACAAAACTTATGATGAAGTCATATTCAATAGGCAGGGCCAACCAAAAGGAAGTATCACATACGAAGAAGCTACAAGAGAGGTGGTCAGAAAAGAGGAAGAATGAGATGAAGTTTAAAGATCTTCCCCCATCTATGTCTCAACTCTTTCAGGTTTCTCAAAAGAGGAGGAAGGGGCACCAACAACTAAAAATAGAAGAGACAAAGAGAAGGTACTGAAAAGGAGGAATGCTGCTAAAAAGAAACAAAAAATAGAAGCTTGCAAAACAAAGGCCCGAGAAGAAAATGAAAATAAAGTAAAAGCTGAAGTTAAGGAAAAATATGAATCCAAAGAAAAATATATTGCATAAAAATAAATGGAGCTAATTGAAGCGGAAAGAGTAGTAGCAGAATTATCAGAGAAAGAAGCATATGATAAATCTAATGAAGAAGAAATATAGAATAAGAATGGATATGATAGAGAGGGTGATACACACCCAATGGAATTGGATATCCCTGGAATGTACACCGCAGGTACAAGAGCAGAAAAATGAGAAGTGGTTTAGGCCTCAAGCCCTGGGAACCTTTTTGTTCAACCAAAATATTGGATCTATGAAGTTTCACATACGATAGTAAAACCGATAGAATCATGCAAGGAAGAGTGAAAAATGTTCCTGCAAGAGAAGGAGCCCCTTTGTTAGTAGTTACCCAGGTCCCTTTCACAAGAGATATCAGGGAAGACACCGTGGAAACAACTAGCATAGGATTTGCATTTGTGGATGCGATTGTAGAAAATATACATAGTCTATGCAAACATAACGAAGAGAAAGAGGTGAGGAGCAACGAGCTATAAGAGATGCTCCAACAAGTAAAAATTGATGAAAAGAGTCTTGTCAACTTTATGTCTAGTGTGTAAGAAGTGAGGAATGATTTGGAAGGTGTCATCATTGACATGTATTCCAATATACATCTCTTCAAAAATGTGGCTGCAACAATTATTGGCCAAAACAACCAGATAGAAATGCAGCTGACACAATACAACACTATTCATGAAGGTATAGGTGGCATTGATACATGGATAGTGGATAATATTGATGTGCCTCCAGATTTGTATAGACTCTCGAAATCAACAATAAAGATAGACGCGTATGCATTAGATCATTTCCAATAGGTAGGGATAAAGGCATATAAAGAAGTAACCAATGCAATGGTGATATGTTCAAGGACTCAAAAATTTTCCCAAGAGATGATAAGGAATGAATTTCTTCCAATATTAGATGAACTTGGGAAGAATTTGGTCACATAAGAATTGGTGAATGCAGTCCAAGACAACACGAGTTGAAGGAAATAGATAATCGAAGAAACAACCTTTTTCTCTAGCGATCTCATTAATGAGAATCTACTACAGCCAATGAAGCTTCACACTATGATAAAGACTTACATGAAAATAATGGATAAGGATATGAATGCCCTTGATGATAGCATAACCATGATCAAAGAAACAATGGAACGATTGTCATACAAGAGAATCAAGTCACTATATAACCAGTTGGAGGTTTGGACAACTTATCTTGAGGAAAAAGTTCATAGCGAAAGGAAAAAACAAACTATTTTTCTCTTGTCATTTTCCTAACCACCTCAAATGTCATCCTTTATTCCACTTGTCATTAGAATAGAGAATATGAACAATTTGTAACTACCTCTCCAAGAAGAAGGAGAATGGTCACTAGATTTTTGTATAAAATAGAGCACTTTTTCGAGAAATTATACAGTGTTAATGGATATTGAGAATCCTTCAGGGCTAGCATATTATAGAAGGAATTCTGTGTAGAAATAGATCAGAGCTTTGAACTACTTCAAGTGAAGATAATTGTTGTTTCTATGAACTACAAGAATGTTTGTTTGTTGTAGACTAATTCTTATACAATCTTTGTCATTATGCAGTTATTGACATTTCTTTGAATATTTCAATGCCTTGAAATTTGTGGGTTATTACAGTATATGTTGTTTTGATCTAGACTAATCGGATTATATACATATGTATGCATTTGTCTCCAATATTCCCCTTTTGTTACAACTAATTGTACAAAAGTTTTGGAAGGTTTTGGTTGCATTATAACTCATTGATTACTATAGTGTGATCCTAGCTAGGATAGGTTAGCATAGATTAGTGATAGATTAGTTATATTTACATACATGGTATTCATATACATATTTTCATTGCATCCACCCACTTCATCGGTATACCAGACCATAACCGATATGAAAACCAAAAGACAACAATAAATGGAATCCAAGCCAAATTTTTGATGGGAGTACCCCTTGATGTTGTCGGGTGAAGTTGAACCCTTCAAAAAAATTGGTGCTACAAGGAGGGCCATATTTTATGTATTATATACATGAATTAAACAATAACCAAAAGTAGTGTTCCACCAGTAATCCCAACTCTCAACCTATCTTATTCCCTCAGGTTGAGTCTGAACAGGAAGTTACATATGAGGACTCAAAGCGTAATTTCAGAAGTGCTTGCAATATTCCCGAAATACATGTTGAGACTTGGTTTTGCATACCACAAGAAGAGCTTAAAAAAATATGTATAATTACACATGCTTATGAAAAATTTCTTGGAAAATTACCCACGGTGTCTAAAATCCCTAGGAGAAAAGCGACCCGTGAAGAACGTCCTAACACAAATCCTAATTTTTACATTGACTCTATAGACGATCATATTGAAACCACATTACAATAAGTCCCAATACCTTTGGGAAGAGTTGTGTGTTTCCTTATTGAACCCAAAGAAGAATTTGAAGGTGAACAACCAGAAATCACCATAGAAAAATTAATGGGAGAAAACATGAACCACATAGAATTTATACCTCGATGGAGACCCCAAGGGGCCCTCAATATAGTTGGATCACTTCATGAAATGCCAAGGAATTTTGATAAGCTTCTCCCTAAATTTGACCCAGACAAACCCAGACCCCCGACAGACCATGTCAATAATTTCTTTTTGTCCATACATCTTCTAGGTGTTCAACATGATGGCATAGTGTGTAGGTTATTTACTTATACATTATCTAGGAAGGCCTATACTTGGTATTTTAGCTTACTTGTTGGGTCTATTACAAATTGGGATAGATTTAAAAGGCTCTTTATGAGAAAATTTGGGGAAAGAAAAATGACGACGTCCCTACACAATGAACTAGGATCCATCATAATGGACAATAGGGAAAGAGTGAAATATTTTAACCAAATATTTATTAATGTCTTAATTAAGTTTCCTCACGCTGTTCCTCCCGCTTAGTCTTTAGACATTGAATACTATACAACTGCATTAGTCCCCTCCATAGGGATGTTTGTATAACAATCTAACATAAATACTTTAGCCTTAAACTTTGATGAAAATGAGATTGTGGAAAGAGAGTTATTCGCATATGACCAAAATCCGCGTTACACAAAAAACTAAGTCGACTGGAAAGAAACCATTGTTATTGGCTAAGCCACTTAATAGGGATTCCAAGGATATTTATAATGTGTTCAAAATGGTTCATAAGTTATCCAATGAGTTTGTGGACCTTAAAAAGAATGTTGTTGAGGGATCATCGACGCCGTGAAATTTTCACCCATTCTTTAAGAAACCAAACAACCTGCCACAACCGCCTGAAACACCACACATGGCTTTCAACTTAGATAGTTTCAGTAATGATAATTTATTCTCTTATCATCAAAAAAATCATCCTAAATGAACATGTCCTCAGTGGGTAAACTCTATGACCCTGGTGATAAACCAATTGCTAGATTGACATTGTTTAGATGATTAAATTCATGCACAAGCTGCTTCTGGTGTTGTTGATGAAGCCCCCCCATAATCATCCATGCTATTTTGAGATTGGTGTGTAGAATTATATGATGAATATATTGAATAAATCATTTCCATAGATGCATAAGTTGTTAAAGTTTCCACTCCAAAAAAGTATAACTTACACAGCAAAGGTCCATTATCTGACCCCTCGTCTTCCAAAGAAGATAACATTTCTCTTAGGAAAATAACACCTCCCCCTTTTCTCTCAAAACAAAGTAAGAAATATCCATAGAAAACTAATAATAAAATTGGAAAGACTCTTGTAGAAAATAAAGATAAACCAAGCACGTCTAGTACTGCTGGGAATAATGAAAAGGTGATTCAAGGAAAATCTGGACAAACTAAGGACGATTCAAACTCACACATCCTGGATTATAACCTAAGATATGAAGAAGATTAAAGATAATATTTCCATGTTTTATATTTTCTCCCTTACACAACAACGTGAACTCCTACACAATGCCTTCAAACCCCATGAGACTCAAATAGAAACTATCGCAGCTGCTGGAAGCTTAATCCATGAAAATGGTACACAATATATACACAAAGTGGAGATAGAAGCAACTATAAACGTAGCAAGCACATGTACCTTTTTTAAATCTCAGGTACCACCTTTTCTGCTTACTTATGAAACTTTTAATTTCAATGTACATAATTGTTTAGTAGATTCTGGTGCATCTTCCAATATCATGCCTTTCTCTGTTTGCCAAAAAATAAAAGTTGTCCCACAAATAAAAAAAACCAGGATCATCCAATTAGATAGAATAGATGTAAAAGTAAAAGGAGAACTCATAGATTTTTTAATCAGATTGTCATCCGACCCTAGAGTTCATCAAACTATAAACATAGTTGTGGTGGACATACCAGAGAGTTATGATTTCCTCTTAAGCAGAGATTGGTCAGCCAAACTTCAGGGTTATTTTTCTACCGATTAGTCTCATTTGTGGCTTCCTTATAAAGGAAAAGACAATAAAATCCATGTAAACAATGAAGCACAAATGAAACACACAGTGACAAAATTGGAACGTAAAAATGATCCCATAAGCTTTGGTCATTTCATTTTGGGGAATTATTTTTTCAAAATTGATTATGGTTGTTATGAAGCTTAGACTTCTGAAATACCATCATAATTACAATCAAGAATCCTACCATGAATTCATAATGGTGCATGTCCTGTACTAACTAACTTAGGATTTAGTTTACTAACAAAAATAACATTTCTTACATGTGGACCATGTTCTTTGACGATTCTAAAACACAATATGGATCTGACATAGGATGTGTACTAATTGACCCCATCCAAGGAAAAATGTTGATATCATGCCATTTAGATTTTGAATGCACCACCAACATTGTTGAATATGAATCCTTAGTACAAGGCCTTAGAATATCCATTGACCTCAAGGTAATATACCTTAAAGTGTTTGGTGATTCTGAGATCATTGTCTGACAGGTGAGAAATACTATGCACAACTTGTCTCCGCATATAAAATCCTATCAACAAGAGGTATGGAATCTTCTTTATTCATTTGATGCATTTAATATTAATTCTATACCTCAGGATCAAAATATAGATGCACATATTTTGGCCATTGAAACATCTAGGTTTATTCCTCCTGACGATGGTTTTTCGATTGAAATGATGTTTAGGCCCTCTGTACCTGACAATGTCATGAGTTGGAGAGTGTTCAACAATGACTCTCAAATTATCAAATTTCTTACTAGTTTGGAAACATTCCAAGATTTAGTGATCGATGATGAGGTACATCAACAAGAGTTGCAAAATTATTGAGAATAAACTAATAAGGTGAAGACAAATTGTGTTATGAAGAACGTTTTGACTCTTAAAAAGTTATTTGATTTACAATCCAAGTTTAGGAGGCCTAAAAATCTAAAGACCAAAAACTCCACTATGATGCATTTCTTGGCCAAAATAGGAACATATGAACAACCTAAGTATGTTAACCTGGGAACATTCTATTAATATTCAGACAAATACACATTCACACAATTATTCAAGAAGTATTGAGAGGTTTTTGCATGCACTTATGATGACTTGAAGTCATATGATACACGGATTATACAACATGTGATCCCCATCAAATAAGGGATCAAATCATTCCAGCAGAATCTAAGAAAGATAAATCCAACTCTTGAATCTCTGATTCAGAAAGAACTCAAGAAGTTATTAGATTCCCGAATCATTTTCAATGAGAGACATTCTAATTAGGTCTCTAATATGGTGCCCGTGAGAAAAAAGTCGGGAGAAATAAGAATTTGTATAGATTTATGGAATCTCAATAACGCTTCTGACAAAGATAAATATCTGGTTCCCCCAATGGATTAAATCCTACAACTCGTCTTTGGATCTCAACTATTCTCTTTATTAGACGGATTCTTAGGATACAATCAGGTTCTCGTGGTAGAACTAGACCGATTAAAGACCACTTTACAAACTAAATGGGGGACTTATGATTATAGATAGATGCCCTTTGGTCTTATGAATGTAGGATATACCTTTAAGAGGGTGATGGACATTTCTTTCAATGGATTGATCAGTCAGAGTGTGGTGGTTTACCTTGATGACAATAATGTTTATTCTAAAAACAGAGAAGACCACCCAAAACATCTGAAACATATTTTTGAACGGTGTAGAAAGTAAGATATTTCTCTTAATCCCAAGAAAAATATAGTCGTTGTTTCAGAAGGTATTTTGTTAGGACATGTTATTTCTAAAGACAGGATTTCGGTGGATCCATATAGAACCAAGGACATTCTACAAATTTCTCCACTACACAACAAGAAGTCCATGAAATCATTCTTCGACAAAATAAATTTCGTAAGAAGATTCATTCAAGATTTTGCCGAAATTGTGAAACCTTTACAAAAAATGATTGAAAAGGACATGTAGTTCAAATGGACACCATTAGAGAAGGAAGCATTTGAAAACATTATAACCGCTATATTCAATGCACCATCTCTTTAGAGTCTTAACTTTTCCAAATATTTCTTGCTATATACATTCACATCCGATCACTCATTAGAAGTAGGTCTCATGCAAAAGGATGAACAAGGAGATGAATACCCTATTGAATTTATGAGCACTAAGTTGCAAGGTGTTGAGCTGAAGTATCCTCTGGTGGAAAATAAAGACTTTGTTGTCTATAGTTAAATCAAACAGTTCAGACCTTATATCCTAAAAAATCACACTAAAGTCATCGTCCCACATCTAGAGGTAAGGTCCATGTTCTTTCAAAAAGAACTGGGTGAAATATGATGGATTTGGATGATAGATCTACAAGAATATGACCTCGAATTCAAACCAGCCAATATTGTGAAAGGTCAAGGCTTGGGTAAATTAGTGACACAAGGAGATGAAACTGAAGAACAAGAGGAGGGTGGTTGGAAAGACGAACCTATAATGTATATACAACACATTCCATATTTCCCAACCATTGAAGGATCGTGTTACAATGATCTTAAATATTATCTGCAATATGGCACCAGTTTGGACCATCTCAATGCTAAAAAGAAAAGAGAACTACCATTGAAATATTTACAGTATCACCGATTACATGGTATCTTGTTCAGAAATAATTACGATGGAGTATTAATCAGATGCCTCGAAAAACAATATGTTGATAATGTCCTAGAAGATATGCACGATGGCCCGGATGGTGGCCATTTCTCAAGAGACACAATGGCCTATAAAGTGTTGAGAGTAGGTTACTACTATCCCACACCCTTCAAGGATTATCATGTGTACTCAAGGAGATGTGAAGCATGTCAAAAAGTTGTGGGGATGGAACGTGTAATATCCCAAGACTGAGCCCCAGTTGTAATTGTAAATGTAACATGTTTTATAGGCTGGTGAGCCAAGTGATTATAAGTTAGGAGTCTTATGTGAATATTAGGTTGGAGAACCTAGATTTTAAAGGCCAATGAGCCTATTTTTGTATATGTAAATACTCATATCATTAATATAAAATACATCTCTACATGTATACCGACCACGATAAAAGAGAATGGGGGACTAAGCTCCACTAGGTAGGGAAAGGGAATGGGCTAGGAGGCTAGGGAAAAAAGGCTAATCTAGAGGGCTTAACTCTAAGGGAATATTATAATATATTTCCTAAAAGACTAAGGTTGGGAAATAACTCATGTAATCCTAAGTTCCTTTGGGGAGAGAAACAAACTCCAAGTGGAGATGAACGGGCTCCAAGAGATCCATGTACCAATCTTGGCGCATGTAGTTTTATGTGGGAAGTTTTGTTCAATTCATGGGGCTCTTTCATTCTTTCCATGCTTCCCACACACTCACGGAGAAACGAACTGAGTCATTCTCTCCATCACTGAACCTCCTCCATCGTTGACCTTTGTAATGGAAATGCACCTTTACTTGTTTCCCACGTTTTTCTATGGACTGGTGTGGCTTGCTTTCATTACCAGAGCCATACTTGATTTTGCTGATGTTATTACCCTGCATGTATTGGCTTGGGAGTTGGACTGAAGAAGAAGGTTTTCAGACATGTGAGCAACTCTCTCCAGGCGAGAGAGGTTTATGGGGAAGTTATTTTCCCAACGGGAGCCTCAAGACAGTTGTAGTGATATGATACTTCATGTCTGACCTGTTGCTGAAGCCCTGGAATGAGAGTGGGGAAGCTGAAGGAAGGTCAAGAAAAAAAGGGGCACACTCCCTGGTGTGGGACATGAATGTGGGGAATGAGGGACTATAATATATGAATGTGAGTTGACTCCTAGGACAAAATCCTTCCTAGAGACTTTGTAACCTCAACCTAGCCTAGAAATCCCTTTACCCAGGTGGATTTTATTCCCAGCTCGGAGGTGACCCACTGCTAAGAGTGATGAGCAACATCTTCTATGGCTGGGAGGTTCATGGAAGGTTTGCACACAGTTGGTGGTCTTCTAAAAAAATATAAGTACCATTTCTATGTTCATTTACATGTTGTGTATTTGTATTGGTCTAATATTTATAAGTATTGCCTGTATATGCTATATGTGTAGGCTTACTGTTATTTCCGCATTAATCTATGTATTAGCAGAATATGTTATTTGTTTTATGTTTTATATATATATACAAATGGTATTGTTTCTTTTATAGAGTTCGCATGACCAGCCTGTAAGGTTGAGTATGTTAAAATGTATGAAGTTCCACAAGAGTTTCTCTATGGCGTAGCTTGACCAGTCTAAGGATGGGTATGTTACAGACCAGAGAAAAATTTTAGTAGCATGCCTCAGCCTAGGTGGCCAGGGGACATAAAATTGGTATCATAGATTGAAATCTTGTTTTTCAGTGGAATGAACCTGGCTTGGGTTGATGGGGACGTCACAAATATGGTATTAGACCCCTAGGTTTCAACACTAAACCTAGATGGTCCGTGTATGAATAAATTGAATTAAAAATTCCACAGGGATTTGATGTACAGAGTGCCAGAGGGGAACTAAGAGAGCTCCTGGGTGGTAATGGAAAGATCAAGAGAAGTGGCGGAGCAGTTACAACAACAATCGTGGTTGATTACCAGGAGATTGAATTTTATCCATACGATATACGTGGGGGGAGACAGACCCTTTCCAACCGTCATATCTGGATGAGGTGCATGAAAGTTAACCTCCAAGTCCTTCGGACTACGTGACTTCGCCGAAGTTTACGTTTTGTTGAGAAAAATGGGCCGAAGTCAGAAGTTTCGAAGTCTTGAAGTGAATCTCAACCATAGATCATCCATGAAGAGGAGAGTTGTGGATTTTCCCTGAGAATTTTGGTGGTTCAGAGTTCAGGGAAATTGGTTGAAGTGCATGCAGAATGGACTTCCTCCCAAAGTCCCGAAGTATGGAACTCATTCGAACCATTCGATTAAAATGGACACATGTCCGTGGGCCAACCATGCAGAATTTCAGTAGTTCATAAATTCAGAGTTTGGGAGAACCCGAAGGTAATGTTAAGAAAATCTCCAAAGTCCCAAAGTTATGGGAAGCAGTTGTTTGGCAGTTCGGAGTTCAGAAAAAGCATGGTGATAAGTCAATAAATTTTTTGAATCCCGGAGCTACGAAGTGCCTAAGCACAGGGTATGATGTGGTATGAAGACATCACTATGGGTGACATGGACCTCCCATAGACATGCCATGTTTTAGTCAGAATTGTACTTTTGACAACCTTGTGGGACCAATAACAGTCCGAAATGTGGGGGCCACATGTCACCATCTTATATGATGAAATTTGTACTACGTGGACCCCACAAAAGTTAAGAGATTCGAATATTTAGCATTTGGATGTTTTTTTTTAATTTGGAGAGGAATCCTTGGGAGTCCTAGAGCCTTGAAGTGCCAAAGCTTTGGGAAATAGTTGTTTAGAAGTTCAACATTAAGGAGAAATAAAGTGTGTTAGTGTTGGATCTCTTAGAGTCCTGAATTTCTGAAGTTCCAGAGTGAAATTGTGACATGACATGATGATGTCACCTATGATGACGTGGACCTACCATAGCCTTCCACATGTCACTTAATTTTTACCTTTGACAGGCCTGTAGAACCAATTGTGACCTGACATGCGTTTCTTGTCAATGGGGCCATATGTTACCATCGTAATGGAATGACAACAGAAGCAAAGGAAACCACCAAGTTTGGAAATTTGGTGTTCAGAGGAAATGTTAGAAGAAATTGTGAAATATTTCATTGTCCGAAGCGCTAGAGTGTTGGAGCTCTGAAGAGACACTGGTTTAGTGCTTTGTTGGTTCGATGTTCGTGGAAATCAAAGAGTGATGAGGTAGAAACCTCCGAAGTCTGAAGTTATGGAGTCAAGAAGCACGAGAATGACATGGACACTGATGTCACTTAGGGTGACATGAGAACACCAGATGCTTTCCACATGCCATCATTTTTCAAGTGTTTCAAAGACTGTTTGGGCCAATTGGAAGAAGACACGTGTCGCCAATCAGATACGGTCACGTGTCCACTCCTTATTTTCTGCCATGTAGCACCCCTTGCTGCTTAGTTACTGATGAAGACTCTAGGAGTTCACCAATACGGATTTTGGAAGGAATGAAGTGAGATGAAGGTGAAACCCCTGAAGCTACGAAGAGTGGAGTAAATCCTCATCGTTGATCGAGAGAGAAAATGTGGCAGTAGATCCTATAGTCCGGAGACTTAGAACTCTAGAGGATTCAAGCCATAAGCAGTTGGGGTCGAGGACTCCTGAATGTCGGAGTCCATCTCAACCATTGATTGTAGTGGACGCATGGAACCAAATCACAAGTTCCATAAACTTAGTACTTCAAAGGAATTGAGTTGCAGGTTTCTTTGAGTCGAGAAATATCGAATCCCGGAGTCCTAGAGTCGATCGGGACCATTGGATGCTGGGAAGTCGTGGATCGTCGATCCACCGTTATTCGCAAGTTTTCCAATTCGGAGCTTTGGGGATTGGATGTATGGAGTTGAGAGAACCTCTAAAGCAGTGGAGTCCCAATGTTCCCTAGGCTCTAGATAAGCGCATGTCTTCTCACGCTTGGTTACAATCTGTGGTCAAATTCGAATGGGGGTTGAAGAAAAAGGGGCTAGTGCCCAAAAACTGTGTTAAAGAAAGAAAAGGGTTTAGGGAGGAATCCCGTGGGGTTTTGATTGATTGGACCTGTATCAAAAGTAGTAAATAAGGTCTATGAACCTTATGAGTGGATCCAGGAAAGGTCCAAGAGCTATTTTGGCTCTGAGAAAGGAGAACAACTGCACAGGGATTGCATCACAAAGAAGACAAATTTCAATTGTCCATAACATTTTGCTCAAGACTCAGAATTGAGAAAGGAAGAAATCATTGGAAAGGTATTGGAAAGAGGATTCTAGGTATTCCATCATAAGTGAGGATTGAGAAGCTTAGATCATAGGAATTTAGAAATAATATTGATGGTGACCTTAAAAGGAAAATTGTGCCTATATTACTAAAATGGTATATTATGGTTCTAGCTAACATAATTTGTTGTATGTCTGTTTTCGAATGTAATGATTACATTTAAAACATAAAAAATTCTAGAGATGTGTATAGATAGAAGAAAGAAGGATAGAGACAGTTATTCATTTTTACACTTGAAATATTTAAGAAGTTATTGGATCTTATGTTGGGTTCAATAAGCAATATGGAAAACCCTAATGAAATTCTTGTTCGGGGAAGACATTCTAGGTGACAATTTTTGCACATCAAATGTGAATGATAGGTGGGGGAAGCTATCTGCAATACATGATAAGGCATGAACCATAGTTTCATATGGAGATGTAAAGCATGGAAATAAGGAAGGTTTTATGGAATATGAAAGAGTATGGACCTGATATCAAGAAGGAATAGAGGAACTTGAGGACATAATGTTACGTCAAGAATATTCCACAAGAGGATTGAAGGTCAGGATTGAAGAATGTTAAGATACATAAGTACATAGTGGGAATATCTATTCTATATAGATTGATATATATATCATGATACTATTTTTCTAATAAAGGAAGACAAAGTGTATGCATGGATAAAGTGACAACATCTCCAAAGATAAGCCCTGCAGTTTGGAGATAGAACCTCCATTATTGCTAACATAGTGCACAGTGGAAGCATGGTATGAGAGGCATCAAATATGGCATGTTGGAAGTTGAATATGCATGTCAGAAGGAAATCATATGGGTGAAGGAAATCATATGGGTTATGATAGGATAATGTAATATTCATCAAGATAATCCTAGTGATGATATGATCAGTCATGGAAAGGGTAAATCAATTTCTTCAAGAAAGAAATTGGTGCTAAAATATCCAAGGTTACTCAAAGAACATGACTAGAAATATAATTGGGTCATGTAGGAGTTGGATTAGAGGGATCTAAGTAATAGTGGAATGCTGAAATTTAATATCAACATAATATATGGATGCAAGTATGTAAAGTAGACAAGGAAAGATTCCTGGATGGAGTCAAGTCCATGAACATCCTAAGATAATGGAAGAAGAGATCACGAGCTTGATATCAAGCTAACAGGAATGCATGATAGCACTCCAGGAGGGACAAAAAAATAGTAGAGGATTGTTGATGCATTCCAAAAGTATTGAATATATTTCTACAATATCATGGAGATGTCAAATCCAAGAAGGACTTAAAAAATAAATGAATCTATGTATATAATTAGTAAGGAACCATGAAGAAGAAAATGATTATATGCATGGTTTTGAATGCAAAGGAGATGGTGTCTGACAAAAATCCATCTTAAGTGGCATAAAGAAATGAGTGACATCCCCAAAGGTTGGAGGTATCACTCAAAATTATGATGGTAAAGTAAAAATAGTGTTGAGTACATTTAATTAATTTTGTGCAGCTAGCGAAGGAGGCATATGTGCATTCTTACAGAATGCTAGAGATTGTCTATGCAAGCCAAGTTTGAGGCTAGTTGGCAAGGAGAAGAGAAGAGTGCAAGAAACCTCAAGTACTAAAGTATTTAGTCATGAAAGGGCTGAAGTAGTTCAGTCTGGAAATTAAATGGATGTTGAAGATCTAAAGTCTATAAGACAACATGATTGGAGTTATAATTCATCGAAGTATGATTTGGGTTGGATGGATCCAGAAAATAAATGAAAGGTGAAGGTTAATATCAACTTAGCATTTGGCAGGAAAATAAAAGGAAGATAAGAGTGATTTAGCTAGAAAGTGATCAGGTAAAAAATAATCATGCACAGTGATTACAATGAGAGAAAAAGAATATTCAGGAATCCGAGAAGAATTGAAGACTTCTAGGATCAACAAGAAAAGTGATATAGGAAGACAGAGGTTGCTGCGATTTGTATGACATCAAGTATGTTATGTCTTGTTGGGACAACCATAAAGAGAGAATGATTGCATCTTTTCAAGTGTTGTTGATTATGTTGTTTCATATGGAAGGAAGCAACATGAAACTGAAGTGTTGATTATAATACTGATAAAACAAGCATGAAAGCTTCTACTGTCTTCAACTAATTAGGTAGCATCAATTTTATTCAACGAAAACTATGTAGGTAAGTATTTCTCTTTTGAAATGATGTTGCATAATTTCCAAAGGGAAATTCAGGTAAGAATTTCCCCATATTGAATTCTTATAACACAAATTATGGTATTGTTAAGTGCATTAACATGAATAAGATACCACTAGGTGTGGTAAAGGCTAGAGGCATGTTATAGTTATCAAATCCTCTTAGCTTTTGAATGCACACATTGACATAGTAGCATGTCATGTTAATTTGGTTATGAGGTAATAACCAAATAAATAAAAGATAAGAACTTATTATAGAAATGATGCGATGAAAGCTAGTCATGTATGAGACTATGACATGGTTGGATATGGAAAAGTATGGATATGGAAAAATTATATTCCACACAAATACCAAAAGATTCCTATATTTAAATAATAATTGGACTACAACCTTTTTTCTAACACTAATGAACACCACATAATTATATTCTTGGTGTAGTGTTCGAGTCGAAAAGGAAGGCATCCAAATAATTGAGAAGACAATGGGAAGTGTGTGGAGAATGTGTCAAGACATTGACAAGATTTCCAATTAATGGATGGTGACATACATGACTTAGATAAAGATAATTATGAACAATCAATGCAAAGGTTTATTGAACAGATATGCATTGAGAGTTGCACTCATGCCCAGTAAGTGGCATATTTGCACTCATACATGATAGATATGTATACTTAAAATGCATCTGTTGAATGTGTKTTGTGAGTCCATGCATATATATTGTTGCATGGAAATAATTATACTAACATCTAAAATGTTKCTAACTCATGGAGTTGAGAACATTTCAATAGTTTTTAGACATTGAATAAARAAATTTGCAAGTCAAGCAGTSARATGAGTGTTGACTATAGGAAATCTTCTGTTCAAAAAAAGAAGTAATGAACTTACTGATATTAATTATGAACAAGYGTATGCATAGAATGATAATTCATTCTATCTAATAAATTGTTTTGTAGTTGTGATTGAATTGACCAGTGTAGACAATCCTAAGATCATGTTATAAGGTTTTGGTACATATTGCAATGAGAGTATGATGTACAGGAAATATTGACRATTTGTTGGATAAATGAAAGATAGAAGCATTGTAGGAAAMATGGTTTTCAACATGGTTCTTGCTGAAATCTAGAAGGAAGATTGCATCCTATTATTGCAACAATAATGAAAATTTATGAAATAGAATTTCATATTTTGGGGAAAATTTGAATTACTTATGAAATAATTTTGAGTTGTGAATGAATTATTTTGTGTTCTCTCATGATAACTTCATGTGGGTGATGCAGATGAGATAATATTGATTAAAGTTGGAATCTTGGGAAATAACAACTACTATTGAGGACACTAAAGACCTATAATTGTAGAACCTTAGTGGGGTTATGGTAATGGGTTGGTGCTCTCATTGTGTGTGAAATCCTTGGAAAGATGGATCACTGAAGAGCTATGTAGCAGTGAAGGGATTCCTGAGCCTGGAAGGGTGAGTACAAAAAAGAGGAGGAAACTCAAGGATGCTTATGGCATGGTAGTTTCCATAAGAAGGGCATGCCAAATGGAATAGTGAGCTGAATTTTTTTTGGAAGTAGCTCTATGGAATAGAGAAATTGACTTCTAGATGCAGTATGAATACTAGAATTTGTGCTGGAAAGTAGAGTATCGGATGGATAACATGATTCCAATAGCTAAATCTTGGAGATTTTTGAAGATTTTTGAAAATATTAATGGTAATATGTAAATACGTTGCACTGAGGACAATGAAAAAATAAGGAGAGGGGATTGTAATATCCCAAGACCGAGCCCCAATTGTAATTGTAAATGTAACATGTTTTATAGGCTGTGAGCCAAGTGATTATAATCTAGGAGGATTATGTGAGGATTAGGCCAAAGAGTCTAGATTCTAAAGGACAATGAGCCTGGTTTTTTTATATGTAAATATTCATATCATTAATATAAAATACATCATTGAATGTAGACCAACCATGATAAAATAGAATGGGGGACTAAGATACACTAGGTAGGGAAAGGGAAGGGGTTAGGAGGCCAGGGAAAAAGGGTTAAGCTTGAGGCCTTAACTCTAAGGGAATATTATAATATATTTACTAAAAGACTAAGGTTGGGAAATAAATCATGTAATCCTAAGTTCCTTTAGGGAGAGAAATGAACTACAAGTGGAGAGGAACAAGCTCCAAGAGAGCCATGTGTCAATCTTTGCGTATGCATTTTTATGTGGGAAAGTTCATTTAGTTTGGGGGGCTCTGCCATTCTTTCCATGCTTCCCACACACTCATGGATTCACGCACTAAGTCATTCTCTCCATTGTTGAACCTCCTCCATCATCGACCTTTTTAACATGCACACACTTGTACTTGCTGAGCCATATCTCACCCTAGCCATTTTTTTGTTGTTTCCCATGCTTTTCTCTGGACTGTTGTGGCTTACTGTCATTACCAGAGCCATACCAAATTTTGTTGCTGTTATTACCTTGAATGGATTGGCCTAAGAGTTGGACTGAAGATGTAGGTTGTCAGGCTTGTGAGAAACTCTCTCCAGGTGAGAGAGGTTGCTAGGGAAGTGATTTTCCCAGAGGGAGCTTCATGACAGTTGTAGTGCTATGAGACTTCTTGTCTGGCATGTTGTTGAGGCCCTGAAAGGGGAGTGGGGAAATCGAAGGACTATCTAGAAAAGAAGGGGCACACTCCCTGGGGTGGGACAAGAATGTGGGGAATGAGGGACTATAAGTTGTGGACAGAATCTTTCCTAGAGACTTTGTAACCTAAGCCTAGCCTAGGAATCCATTTACTCGGGTGGAGTTTAGTCCCAGATCGAGGGTGACCTACTACTGAGAGTGATGAGTAGTGTGGTCTATGGCTGAGAGTTTTGTGGAAGGTTTGCACGTAGTTGGTGGTCTTGTACAAAAAGATAAGTACCAATTCTATGTTCATTTACATATTGTGTATTTGTACATGTCTACAATTTATAATTATTGCCTGTATATGTTGTATGTGTAGGCTTACTATTATTTCCGCATTAATCTATGTATTAGAAGAATATGTTGCCTGTTTTATGTTTTATATATAGAGATGGTATTGTTGTTTTTATGGAGTTGGCATGACCGACCTGTAAGGCCGAGTATGTTACAATGTATGAATTTTCACAAGAGTTTCTGTGTGGCATATCCTGACCAGTCTAAGTTTGGGTATATTACAAATTAGAGCATAATTTTAGTAGAATTCCCTGGCTTGGGTGGTCAGGGGACGCCACAAATTGGTATCAGATCTTGAAAGCTTGTTTTTCGGTGGACTGAACCTGGCTTGGGTGGCTGGGGAGGTCACAAAAAATAAAGCTTCTCTTCCTCTCCAACTTGTAGCAGTGAAAGAACCTTTTGAGTAGTGGGGCCTAGATATCATTGGTGAGATAAATCCTCATTCATCCAAACAACACAAGTTTATTCCAATTGTGACTGATTATTTCACAATTGGATTGAATCAATACCTTTAGTCAAAGTGAATGAGGAAGAAGTGATAAAATTTATTGAGCAAGACATTATCATAAGGCTTGGAATTCCTAACTCTTTAGTATTTTATAATGTTACTTACTTCTCATCCTTGAAATTATCTGAGTATACATTGGAAAAATGGATTATTTTAAAATAATCATCCAATTACTATCCCCAAGGAAATGGCTTAGCAAAATCTACAAATAAGAACATCATCTATATCCTTAAACAAACTTTAGTTGATCACTAGAGGAATTGGCACAATGCATTACAAAATTCTCTCTGGGTGGATCATGTCACCTCCAAATCTTCCATTGGGACTTCACCTTAATTTCTTGTGTATGGGAAAGAATCTGTTCTACCCTAGAACATCTACCTACCTTACCTACGACTTACACACTAGTCCCGAGGCAGATAATTCCATGTCATCCAAAGTCATATCGATACCTTGTTGAACCTTGAGGAAGTATCTGAAAAAACAAAAAGCAAGTTTGAAGCTCACCAACAAACAATGAAACATTGGTTTGATAAGAAATCTATAGGTGAGAAATAATTCCAAGTCAGGGACTTAGTCTGAAAATGGGACAAGCCACATGAAGATAAAGGGAAACATTAAATATTTCAACATCTTTGGATTGACCCTTACCTCATTAAAGAAACAATTGGCCAAGGAACTTTTCGATTACAAAACCTTTAGGGAGAATTCAAATCTCTCCCTATAAATGGCCAAGTCCTGAAACACTATATCAGTTATCCATTGAGGCTATTGGTCACTTGTTCATAAATAAAACCTGATTCTATTTTTCATTTGATTTTGCTTCTTTAGTTAGGTTGGTTTTCTAGATCTGTTTGATTACTAGAATTTTTTCCTTGTCCTTCTTGATGACTTCCCTTTACGATTTTGGAGTTCTTGCAACTTAAAGTAAGTCACATGTCTAAATGTATCACATATGGTGCAAAGATCCTAAATGTGTATGTGATATGATGTCAAAATTACTTATCTCCCTAGACATGCAATCCATTTACTCACTATCACAAGTCAAGATATAGTGGATGAAAATAACTTATAAATATGAAGAGACACTGGGAAAAAAGAGAGCTAAGAGACTACATTGAACAACATATAGCTATGTTATACGAGAAAAATGAAATGTTCTATAGGAAATGTTTGTGGTAGGCTAGGAATCACAAATCAAGAAGTTTTCTCATCTATAATCAAGTTAGAAAATCTCACCATCATAGTTGTCATCCCTAGTGACTTTAAAGGTTAATTGGAATCCCCCCATACACCTATATATCTAAGTAAAAGAGAATCAAATATTATAAAAGGTAAAGTCTTGGGGAAATGCTTTCTAGATCACATGGGACATGCAAGTATCTCCATCGAGGCTATGGAAGCTCATTGGAAATGGACCAAGTCTTGTGACATCGGGGTGACTCCCTCAGGGATGTGGATGCTCATTGGCATCAGAGAGACACCAGAGAAATGAATTATGACTTGTATTCTCATCATTCTTGATGTTTTGTTTCTATTTTACTACCTACATCCTTATTTTTATCCATTTACCATGAGATTTGGATATAAATTTGAAAGCAATTTGTTAAATCGAAAAAGGTCTCACCCCTATTTGAATCACCTCAGTCTTTTCAATATGCAAGTTATGGGACCTATATTTTCTCCCCTATGATTTTGTGTGATGGAGAACTCTTTCTAAAAATTATGTGTCGACATCATCTTGCAAATATCCAAGGCTTCGCCCAATGTGTCACCATTTGTTGTGATAGGCACTACAACCCTCCATTTTTCTTTTGATTATGTTACTTCCCTAAAAATGGAGCCCCCTTATTTTTTGAGCCTAATAAAAATTCTCATAATTCTCCTTATTCATCTCAATATCCTTTTGGTAATTCATGTTTCACTTGGAAAATGAGCAGTACTTAGTGTTTCAATCCAAATTTTAAATCGAAAAAGTTACTTTCAACTCCTCCAAACAGCTCAGAGGAGTTACTTCAAACTCCTCCAAACAAGTTCAAAGGAATTCTTGTCTTTTTCTCTGATACACAACGATATCGTGAGAGTCGGGAGAAAATCCTCCGATCATATCGAAGGAGTTACTTCTAACTCTTATGATATGTTCATAGGAGTTACTTCTAACTCTTATGAACTGATCAAAAAAATTGTTCTTAACTCTCTCGAGCTGATCATAAATTTTTTTCTTAACTCGCTTGAGCCGATCGAAGAAATTTCTCTTAAATCTTGTGATCAAACCTACCCCAACCATCCCATTAAATTCCATAATTAACTGCTTGGCTATATAAACATAACGGGTTTGAGTTTATTATTATTCAAAATTTTGCAATTGAACAAGAAAAACCAAAGGTAAACCGCCGAGTTGAACACCATTAGAGACTCTCACCTATCCATATCCACCACGTGGTGACATAATCTAGGTAATATTTCATCACCTCTCTCCCTTTTCTCAATCTAGGGTTATTCCTTTATTCATTAGTTTTTCTTACTTCCTTTTTCTTTAGGTTGATAATCCTCTTCCGCCCTCGTTCTTCATCATTTCTCTCTCGACCGATCCCTTTTTTCATCAACCTTATGTTTTATTTAGAGTTGGTTCCTTGCCACAGGATGTACAACCATTCATATGCTCTCCATATCCTTGCACTCAACCCTTTCAATATCCCAAATCTCGCCCCGAACATGAATACCTCAATCTAGTGAGACTTAAAGGGTTTCCTCACACTCCTCTGTGCTAGTCGTAGTTCCCCTGATCACTCTCCTTTTTTCATGAAAAAAACTAACTTTAAAACCAAAGGATTTCAAAGCAACTCTCTGAGAATGTCGTAGAATTTACTACTAACTTCTCTTATATGCTCAAAAGAGTTGAAATTATCTCTTCCACATATTTTCAGAACAAATTGAAACAACTCCTATGATCATATCGGTGGAGTTACTTTCAACTCCTCTGATATGATCGAAGAAGTTCCTTGTAAGTGCTCTGAAATCCTCGATAAGATGGTAACCCCTTCTGAATACATATCAAAGGAGTTACTAACAACTTATCTGATGTGCTCGAAGGAGTTGTTACTAAATCTTCTGATCTGTATTAAGGAATTTTTTTTCTTATGCTGTGATTTCTCCTTTCCAAGATGGTGCCCAAGTGTTTCACCCCAAAATATCACTGAGAATTGTCTACTATTAAACTGACATTTGCGAGGAGAATCTTACTATGTCTTGATAATTTCAATAATTCTTATAATTGGTTGATCATTTAGTTGTATTTCCAAATAAAATGCTCTAATTTTATCTTCTTTGTTGGTTCATACATGTCACCACAAAATAGGATGACGATGAAAGCAACAAGGGAAGATCCATTTAGTAGCTCCCAACAGAAAATAGAGACAAAAAGTGTTGGTATTGTATATGATGATACATCGAGACTTCTAGACAAAGATGGAGAAAAATTAAAATGGGCATAATTATATTATATGTTCAACAAATGAAACTTCTCTTTGGAGGAGGAGGAACCATATGAACTCCACGTGTTTAGTAACATCACAAAATCCAGATTTTTTAGGATAGAAGCACACCCAACGATATTCCCTTGTGCATATGTCATTTCATCTATTTTGAAAATGCAGACATAAATAGTCGATATGTATTTAACGCAAGAAAATAACCTATAACTGCATTATGACCTGACGATTTAGCTAAGTGTTACCATATTGAAGCTGGGAACAAAATATTGGATGGTCAAATCCTCAATGAGTTAGAGCTCACACCAAAATATTTATTCCCCGTATGGTATAAAGAAAATAAGAAGTTCAAGTATCAGCCAAAGAGTCGATACCCCATGACCAATTTAAGGAGACCTTAACAATGTAGCCATGATGTGCGGGTTGTACGGGGAACTAGATGCAACTCATTTCCCCCTATCATACATGCCCCTATTTTATTTTTGTGCATATGTGGGGATCTAATTCAATTGGGTAGACATATTGTCTGAAAATATCAAGGATTCCTTTTATGAAGTTACATAAGCACAACCAAGAATCTTTCCCAGTTTCCATATGTCTTCATATCTTCTAGACATAATGTGTACCGCTCACAGGTACCCAAACATGGGATGGAGTTGGTTTCCCACCGACGTCACTATACACATCTACTACAAGGTGCTTTGGGAGCACAAATACCAACCATACTATCAAATAATCTACAAACACTTCATTTCCCCATTGTATGAATTCATTTTATGCACCTCCCCATTGTGTTTGATAGACAAGGCCATAGAAGTCATAAGAAGGATCAGGGACTAGTATTTAATGGAGCCTGGAACCAGTATAAGAATATATGGTTCAATGAAACCATCCCACTTACTCCCTCTGTTAGTTCTTGACAAGTTTGTGCTTCAGGAAGTGGCATACCAAACTATCATACATCGGGTTAGAGGAATGTTATACAGATCAAAGAAATAAATTTGTCCTCCACTACCTCTTTACATTGGTAACTATTTCTTTGAAAACACCAAGAAATCCCAAACAAAAGTAAACATCTTACTTTCCTACCACTTTGGAGAGGAAATATGCAAGATACATGACCCTAAGAACATCATCAAACAACACTTCAATAGTATGAGACTCCCATATGAGTACACTATTGAGTTCTGGGAAGAAGTGGAAGTGCATCAAAATTCCATAGCTTATGACAAAGTCATATTCAACAGGCGGGGACAACCGAAAATAAGGATCGCAGATGAAGAAGTTGCAAGAGAGGCGACCAAAAATGAGGAAAGACAAGATGAAGTTGAAATATCTTCCCCCATTTCTGTCTCAACTCATTCAGGTTTCGCAGAAGAAGAGGAAGGGGCACCAACATATAAAAAGAGAAGAGACAAATAGAAGGTACTGAAAAGGGGGAATGACGCTAAAAAGAAATAAAAAATAGAAGTTGAAAAAGCGAAGGCCAGGGCAGAAAATGAAGCGAAAGAAACAATTGAAGCAGAGGAAAAAGTTGAAGCCAAAGAAAAAGTTGTTGCATAAAAATAAAGTAGCTAGCTGAAGCAATAAGAGAGGCAACATAATTAGAAGAGAAAGAGAAAATGGATAAACCTATTGAATAAGAAAGACAAAAGAAGAATGCAGATGATAGAGAGGGTGACACACACCCAATGGACTTGGATAAACCTAGAACGTCCATCGCAGGTACAGGAGAAGAAATAACAAGCACTGGTTTAGGCGTTAGGCCCTAGGAACTTTTTCGGTCAACCAAAATATTGGATCTACGAAGTTTCATATACGATAGAAAAACTGGTAGAATCGTGCAAGAAATAGTGAAAAAGGTTCCAGAAAGAGAAGGATCCCCTTTGTTAGTAGTTACTCAAGTCCCTGCCATGGGAGATGTTAGGGAAGATCATGTGGTAATAACTAGGGAAGGATTTTCATATATGTATGTGACCGTATACAATATATAGAGGCTATGCCAGCCAAACAAAGAGAAAGAGGTGAGGATCAAAGAGCTAGAAGAGAGGCCACAACAATTAAATATTGATGAAAGGATTATTCTCAACTTTAAGGCCAGTGCGAAAAAAGTGAGGAATGATTTGGAAGGTTCCATCATTGACATGTATTTTAATCTACATCTCTTCCAAAATGTGGCTGCAAAAGTTATTGATGAAAAAAACCGAATACAAATGAAGCTCACATAATACAAAACTATTCATGAAGGTATATATGAGATTGATACCTGGATAGCAGAGAATTCTGATATGCCTCTAGAAGTGTATAGACCCTAAAAATAAGAAATAAAGACATACCTATATGCATTAGATCATTTCCAGCAGGTAGGGGAAAAGGAAGATAAAGAAGTAACCAAGGAAATGGTGATATGTTCAAGGATTCACAAAGCTTCCCAAGAGATGATAAGGAATGGCTATCTCCCAAGATTATATTAACTTGGGAAGAATTTGGTCATAGAAGAATTGGTGAATGCAGTCCAAGACAACAGGATTCAAAGGAGACAAATAATCGAAGCAACAAACTTTGTCTCTACCAATCTCATTGACCACCATCTACTACAATCTATGAAGCTTCACACTATGATACAGGCTTACATAAAAAGAATGGATAAGTATGTGAGCACCCTTGATGACATCATATCAATGATGGAAGAAACATTGGAACAACTGTCATATAGAAGAATCAAGTCACTATATAACTAGTTGGAGGTTTGGACAACTTATCTCTGAGGCACAATTTCAGAGGGAAATGAAAAACGACTATTTTTATCTCGTCCGTTTCCTAACCACCTTAAAATTTTTCCTTTATGCCACTTGTCATTAGGATATAGAATATGAACAATTTGTAATGTCCTCTTCAAGAAGAAGGCTAAAGGGAACTAGATTTTTGTATAAAATAGAGTAAAAACTTGGGAAAATGGACTATTGTCTTTTCAAGCATTGTGTAGACCCAAGAAATTTTTTGAGAACTTATACATTGTTAATGAATATTGAGAAGCCCTCAAGGCCAACATATTATAGAAGGAATTCTGTGTAGAAACATATTGAATATTTGAACTACTTCAAGTGAAGATAATTGTTGTTTCTATGAATTGTAAGAATGTTTGTTTATTGTATACTAATTCTTTTACAATCTTTGTCATTCTGCAGTTATTGATATTTCTTTGAAAATTTCAATGCCTTGAGATTTGTGGGTTATTATAGTATATATTGTTTTGATCTAGACTAATCTGATTATATACATATGTATGCATTTGTCTCCAATCTTCCCCTTTTGTTACATCTAATTGTATAAAATTTGTGTAAGGTTTTGGTTGCATTATAACTCACCGGTTACTCTAGTGGTCTCCTAGATAGGATATGTTACAATATATTAGTGATAGATTAGTTATCTTTACATACATGGTATTCATCTAAATCTCTACATTTCACCTGTTAGCACTCTGTAAATTTGTTCGGTTGATGAACAAATGACATAGGTAATTGTTTCAACCAACTTTAAGTTGGATTTTGACACTTCCAACCAAAGAGGGATCTCTCAAACATGTTGATAGCAAAAATATTAAAAAAACATTTGGAAATGGGCACACAGAGGTCATATTCTTCTATAGGATAGGTTTTTTAAAAGGGTTGGTAAGACAAACAAAAGAATAGGTCCATTGGGAAATGGGGTCAACTCCTGAAATTATATGAAGATATACAAGCTATGTATTCCTGAGGGAACATAGGAAAATAGGCATTGTGTTCAGCCAAATAAGCAATATGAGATGGTAGTTGGAAAGAAAGTAAAGAACAATATGAAAAGAGGCATCTAACAGAGGATGAATCTCTTGGTATAGCTCTAGAAGAAGGAACATGAAGGATGGCTACCGAAAACAGAGCACCAATCATGGGTGAATTCTGAACCATAAACCAATAAACATATAACAAGTATAATCAATGTAAGAAGGAGCACCAGCAAGATGAATTCATTATTTTACTTAAAATATTATTACTAGCAACAAAACACATTCATGAATATGAAATACAAGAAAACATATTGAACGTTAACACCATAATGAATCTCGGCTATCCAAGAAAACCTTCTCTGCTTGTATTAAAATTCATAATAAATCAAAAAAGTTTTCCTACTACAAAGGCAGGCCCCTCTCTAGCTAGTCGAATCATTCATTTATCTTTTTAACTGTATATATAGATAAATTGAATATGAGAACGCAAAAACAGGTCATCCTTTCCAACATTCCAAAAATAAACATCGGTTACCAAACTCCTACTTTCTAGGGATAGCTGCAAATAGAAACCGAAATACCTGGGATCTTTCCACTAATTGCCACTTGTCTATAGTATCACCAGATTCCGTGAAACATACTGTATTTATCCAGTCATTTTATTTTATGTTTTCAATCTCTTCCTTTAATGTGTCAAGCCAGCTAGGATGATTCTCTTCGACGCTTTTGATTGTTCCAAATTTAGCCTCCTCCTTTCATTGTTTTTTTCTTTTTTCTCACACCAGCTTGTGTTTTGGATCCATCCACATATCCATTAATAATCAAATCCTTCATAATAGGATTCATCATTATCTCTTCACCTAAGCCTAGCTCATCGACAAATTTTTCATGAGATTTTGTTGTTAGGATTTGTGCGGCATGCCTTCCTCTCTTTTTATTTGATAATTTTGTCATATTATTTGAATTTCCTGATTTGATGAAAACTGTTGAATCTTTCTCCTCAAATCCCTTTTTTTTTTCAGGAAACATGAGCCTATTTCCCTCAACTTCACATCAATTGGATGAACAATTCAATTTGTAGATATTTCTCTCTGGAATAAACCATTAATTTCCCAAAATAGAGTAACTTCACCTATGTTTGAGTAACAGTCGCCATCAATTATAATCATTGGATTTCTGAAAAAAAATACATATGAAGGTAACGAACTCTCATGTTCGACTCTCAGATTTCAATGATGAGTATCAAATCGGTTATTTGGTAGTGCTTATTTGGCACTACGCAGACGAATGGTACACAAGCAGGTTTCTCAAGACGATTTGACTTGCCGTCAAGTTTCATTGTCATGTGTAGCCTTAGGATTAGACCCAATTAATTTACATTTAGCACGTGATTTTGGGGGTGTGAGAGGGTGGTTTTGAGTCTACCCGCTTTTCACCTTGAAATACACCTGAAGATGCCATGTAGCTTTGTGGAGAAACCACAGTTGAAATTTTGGGACTACTTAGATATTTTAACCTACGTGTTGTTTCAAACTATGAAATCTCTCCCAATCGTCGATCTCGGAGGATGGTGATCTATGTCTTTTCAAGTCCGATTTTCTTAATGCCTCCGCCAAATTTAATCTCTTTTTCCATTTTCAGGCACTTCCCAAATTTATCCGACTTCCAAATCAGTTTAGCACCTCGCTAAACCCTGAAATCTTGATTTCACACCAAAAATTTAAATAGTGATAACATAGGCTCCAACTAGAGATGTTATCCTCCTAGTGAGGTAGCAAAGAACTTGTAGACCCTGTTACTGATCCATTGGGATTCTCCGAAAACAAGTGTGTACCTTGCTCTGACCTATCACCAGTTTCCGCTGAAAACCGAAGTCTGCACACTACTCTCACCTGGAGACTGAACGCGGGATACACCGATAAAATATAACTATACACATTACTGAGAATCCAAACTAAAAAATACTTGATCATCAAGCTTATTCACACCTACCTACCCTAACTACTGAAATGAGCTTCTAATCAAATGAAATCATAATTCCAATGCAACCATGCAAGCATTTTATCTACTGTCTGGTTTCTTTGCACATGCTTTCTCCAAAGTCTGTTTACTGATAATTCATTCAATAATATATCTATAAATTCAAATCTCAAAAAATTAAAAACATTGGGACTATTTACTGCCTCCAACAAAACTGCAAATAGAACCTCCAAAACATGCATAAACCAACCATCATGTTTCACCCCTTCCATTGCATTATTGTTTTCATGTGATTTAACCTGTTGATTTCCTCCAAGAGGCTAACAAATTTGTTGAGACTGCTGGAAATAATAATCTTTTGAACCATAAGATAGTGTTGACAAGAATGAACCCCCTGGTGGCAAGCAATCCATATTTAACACTAACGTTGATTAACCATCATCTTTATTCCTAAGCTTACAACTCATCATAAGATGTAAACTTGGATTGTTAAAACACTCCATATAACATGCCACAGGGTCATGAAACACATGAGAAAACATTTCTTATTGATGAAAAAACATAGAAAGACAAGCCTCCTTCATAAGTGTTTGTTGTTCTTGCTCTACTTCTTCAGTTTTGAGAAAATTTTCAAAACCATGATATTCAAAGGAATCAAATAAAACAACTGCCTCTTTATTATCTTTCTGTATTTCTGATTGAACAGTGGCATACACCATTTTGTTGCTTTCCTGAAGCTCTATGTCATTTTTTTGTTCACTGCTTGAAGTCTCCATAGATGCAGTTTCATAACCCTCATCCATGTCTAAGCCACTTATAATTTGAACGACCACATCATTCATAGGGGAATAAAAAATACTTTGAAGCACTTTGTTTTGCTGGAAATATTGTTGAATATCTTCATCAAGTTCAGGAGAAGGAAAATGACTTTTAACAACAATTCCCTAATCATCTTCCTTTGTTATCTCATGATTTATTTTCAACAATTCAAAGGAAGAAAAACATAATGTAAGGTAGTTTTCATGTGCAAGTCCACTGCTTTCTTCATATTCAACCTTATGCCTAGAGGATTTTTGATTTGAAACATTATAAAAAAAAATCTTCAACAATTTGAAAGAAGAAAAGAACAATGGAAATGTTCTTTCACCTGATTCAAAACCTTCTTCATTTTCTTCACTGCTGTCATATTCACATCTTTCAATTTCTTTGGATTGTTGAACACACTCATTTTCAGCTTCATTTTCGACCAATGGCTGCAATTTCTTGTCAATTTGTTCCATTGAATCAATGTGAATTTGCATCATCACACCTTCCTTTGATTCAATGATGATTTTAGAATTCTCTTTCAACAATTTAAATGAAGAAAAGCACAAAGGTAGATAAATTCCTTCAGATGATTCAATACTTTCTTCTTTGTAATTGTGATATGTAGGCTGATTGCTCTCATTATACCGCTGAAAAGAAACATTTTCTGATAGATAACATGCAGTTGGTTTTTATAGGAAGTCAACATCATCATCGTCATTATATTCATCATATATAGGAAAATCAAGAACATCTACAATGTCATCTAACAAGGAAAATCTTGGAACATCAACATGTTCTTCAATCAATTGATTTGCAAATTCATCTTCTTGACTGTCCACTAATGAATACATAAAACAATCAGCCTCATGCTTATCATGGGATGAATCTAAAGCTAAATTATTGCTTTCCCTTCCATTAAGAGGAAGATAATCCTTTGCAAAATTATTAGCATTCAACACTTCAAGAGGGAATACGATATCATTAACTCTCTGCTCAAGATTTAAATCAACTATTTTCTGTTCATATTCATTGTCATGTTTTTTAACATCCAACTCCTCATTTCGAATTTGTTTACATGCTTGGATATTGTGTTGAATCTCTTTAGCCTCATTAAACATTTGTTGTAAGTATTTAGGTCTTCTTTCCATCAGAAAGAAAGACAAATCTGGATAAAGAGTTGTTGTATAATGGAGCATGACAACAGCTTCAGTGGGCTAAATTTCTTTGGGAAAATTGTAATAAATATTGGAAAAACTTCTACTGAATATAGAAATTGTTTCATCGCTCTTCCTTCTTAAGGCATAGAACTCTGTAAGCTGTAGATACAAAGTTTTCTTCTTGCCCCAAAACTTCAAAAACATATTCTTTAGTTTCTCCCATGAGCTAATTGTCTCTGGCTGCAAATGTTTAAACCATTGTTTTGTATCCCCTTTCAAGGATTGAGAGAAGTCTCTCATACAAACATCATCATAATCAATCTCAAATAAATCTATAAAATGTTCAAAATCTTGGATGTATTTTTTAGTTGTGATGGCATTAGATTCTCCATCAAACATAGGTAGGTACTTAGAGTGCTTTGGAGGGAAATTATGAAGAGTATGAGGTAATTTTAAAGGAATGTATCTATGCTAAACCTTGGAGGGTATTGGATCAAGTATAAGAGGTGCAACGCCACCCTTGGTTTCATGAGGCTTATCAACTTGGTTATGGTTATCAGATGGCTCAGATGGGATATTTTGATCAAAATCAGTGATAAACCGAGGAGATATATGTATAAATTTAAGAGGAGGATATACAATTGAAATATTCTCATGATCATCATTTGAATGCAACAAGTAAAGAAAAATTCGTTTAGCATGTTCAGGAAAGGACAAAAGGTAATTAATAATAAAAAATATTATGTCTTGGGAAAAACTCAACTTTAGGTACTTGTTTTCTCTCATGATGTCCTTTCATACCTCTGTCAAGGGATTTCATCTTCCAATGGAGTCTCTAAATCTCATTTTAAGCTCGAGTGGAGTCTCCAATAAAATCTTCAGGCTGTTGAGTCTTTGGACAATGGTTTCGCCATGAAAATTTTGAATTCTATATTCTTGAAAATGTAGTCGCAAGATGAATGATGTACAACCTTTATGTGTTTGAATAATTTTCACCATCGGTACTTAGATCTGAACTTTGTCGTTTCTTCCAAGGAATATTTCACCTTCGTTCCCTGACAACGACACCAGAATGTTAGCACTCTGTAAAAAATTTCGGCTGATAAACAAACAATAGAGGTAACTATTTCAACCAACTTTAGGTTGGATCATGACCCTTCAACTAGAGAGGGCTCTATCAAACATGTTGAGACCAAAACGATTCAAAAAATATTTGGAAATGGGAACACATAGGTCAGATTCTGCTATAGGACAAGTTTTTTAAAAGGGTTGGTAGGACAAACCAAAGAACAAGGCCATTGGGCAATGGGGTCAACTCCTAAAATTATATGAAGATCTACAAGCTATGTAATCCTGAGGGAACAAAGGAAAAATAGACACCATGTTCAACCAAATAAGCAATATGATATGGTAGTTGGAAAGAAAGGAAAGACCACTATGAAAATAGGCATCTAACAGAGGAAAAATCTCTTGGTATAGCTCTAGAAGAAGGAACATGAAGGTTGGATACTGAAAACAAAGAACCAATCATGGGTGAATTCTAAACCAGAAACCAATAAACATATAACAAGTATAATCAATGTAAGAAGGAGCACTAGAAAGATGAATTTATTCTCTTACTTAAATATTATTACTAGCAGCAAAACACATTCATGAATATGAAATATAAGAAAACATAATGAACATTAACACCATGATGAATCTCAACTATCCAAGAAAACCTTCTCTGGTCGTATTAAAATTCATAAGAAATCAAAAAGTTTTCCTACTACAAAGGTAGGCCCCTCTCTAGCCATTCGAACCATTCATTTATCTTTTTAACAGTATATATAGATAAATTACATATGAGACTGAAAAAATAGGTCATCCTTTCCAAGATTCCAAAAATAGACATCGGTTACAGAGGGAGTAACTTATCAAAACCGAACTCCTACTTTCTAGGGACAATTGCAAATAGAAACTGAAATACTTGGGGTCTTTCCACTAAATGCCACTTTTCTACAGTATCACCAGATTCCCTGAAACATACTCGATTTAGCCAGTTATTTTATTTTAGGTTTTCAATCTCTTGCTTTAACGTGTCAAACCAGCTAGGTTGATTCTCTTCAATGCTTTTGACTATTCCAGCTTTAGCCTCCTCCTTTCATTGTTTTTTCTTTTTTCTTTGTTAGGTAGCTAGAGAGGTAGTGGGGGGAGGGCCCATAATGATAATAGTGGAGGCCATTTAATGTAAGGTGGACTAGGTCCACTATATTATTAAATAAGGTCCACTATGGTAATTATATATAATAAATGGGTAGTTAGATATAATAAATGTAAGATGACTTCTTAGAGGGTTCTACTTCTAGAAGATTCCTCCTCTAGAATGTTATTAGGTGATGGTAGCACTATATAAAGGGGTTCAATAAATGTAAAAGGACATGAAAAGAATTATTGTATTTGGAGTGGTAGCTCAATAGGAGGATGCCCCCTCGAAGAGGCAAGTGAACATGAGAGGATCCCTTCCATAATAGGATCCATTGTATGGTGTTGCCCTAACCTAAGAGTTTGATAGTAATAAAAGAGATTTTGAATATTGTTCTTCTATATCTATTGTGGTAATTTGTATTCAGTTCTTTGGTTCATAACAAGTGGTATCACAACACTTTTCTTGGCAGACATTGTGGGCAAATATTTTTTACTTTTGCAGATTTTTTTTTTCGGAGAAGAAAAAAAGAGGGCCGCGACATTCCAGAAATTTTCGGTATATTTATATTTAAAATTTGCAGAAAAATGTTGTATATCTGAGTTCCCCTCAGAAACCCAAGTTGAAAAACAAAATCGTCTGAAACGGAGTCCGTGAAGTCAGGATATTGAAGTTTTAAAATCTGCAAATTTTCAGGGTTTTTTTTTCGTAGATGGCAGTGCAATTTTTGTATTTCTGTAGAAGTTGGAGGCCGAATTTGCCGAAACAAATTACATATTTGAGTTCCTCTCACAATTTCACCCAATTTCAAAAAAACAATCAGCTGAAACAGAGTTCGAGAAATGAAGTTATGAGCATTTTAAATTCTATAGGTTTTTAGGGTTTTTCCAGAAAAAACCGTGATTTTCTGCCGTAACTTATTGTTCTATTTTTTGAGTGTTTTCATGATGGTTGTGGGACTGAAGAGTTCATAGGGTGCTCAGATGGCTATTTCCTCTCAAAACCTCAAGGAAATTCTATCAATTACTGAAGCATTCAAATCCCAATTGTATGACACAATGGATGCTAGATTGCATGACCTTGCAGATGGCCTCAATGATAGTTTTCATAGTATTCAAGATTCATTAGATAACATGCAAGAGATATTTCTTATGGAGGACATCAGGGATGAATATAATCAAGAAATATATGCTTGGTATGATTTTGAGGCTGATTGTGATGATTGGTATATGGATAGTTGTAAGTTCTGGGATGAAAACCACTTTCATATTGTATTTGATGACTCTAATCCACCTTCTGTAGAGAGCATCAATGTGACAAATCAAGAGCCAATGATTATTACCATTGTCCATTATGAATATTCTACAGTGGTATTATTCCTTACAGATTTTTCTACGATGCTTTTCTACCATGTGGATAGATCTTCTTATTTGGATCCACATGACAACTGTTAGTCTTTGGAGCATCATTTTGAGTTGGTTATTGGGTTACAAAATATTCCACGGGGAGTTCACATGAGCACATGGACATGGGACCCACGATTACAATGGTGGTTGGACTACTTCAGCATGGTGGATTTCCTTTCTACATGGGACCTTGGTTCTCCAGTCTTCTTCAGCATTATGGTCCACAATTATTGATGTGACCTTGGTATATGATTGTACATCAAGCATTGAAGACAACGCTTTCATAAGGGGGATGGAATGTTAGGTATCTAGAGAGGTAGTAGTGGGGGCCCAGAGGGCCCATATTGATAATAGTGGAGGCCATTCAATGTAAGGTGGACTAGGTCCACTATATTATTAAATAAGGCCCACTATGGTAGTTATATATAATAGATGAGTAGTTAGATATAATAAATGTAAGATGACTTCTTAGAAGGTTCTACTTCTAGAAGATTCATCCTCTAGAATGTTATTAGGTTATGGTAGAACTATATAAAGAGACTCAAGCAATGTAATGGGATATGAAGAGAGTTATTGTATTTGGAGTTGAAGCTCATTATGAGGTTTCCCCCTCGAAGAGGCAAGTGAACATGAGATGATCCATTGTATGGTGTTTCCCTACCTCAAGGGTTTGATATGATAAAGTGTGTTTATTCTATATTTCTCTGTGGATATATTGTGTATTCAGTATTTTTGGTGATTATATTTGTAGATCTATTCATGTACTTAACAAAATTTTAGGTAGCTAGAGAGGTAGTGGGGGGGTGACAGAGGGACCATAATGATAATAGTGGAGGCCATTTAATGTAAAGTGGACTAGGTCCACTATATTATTAAATAAGGCCCACTATGGTAGTTATATATAATAAATGGGTAGTTAGATATAATAAATGTAAGAAGACTTCCTAGAAGGTTCTACTTCTAGAAGATTCCTCCTCTAGAACATTCTTAGGGAATGGTAGCACTATATAAAGGGGTTCAAGCAATGTAAGGGGAAATAAAGAGAAGTATTGCATTGTGGAGTGGTAGCTCAATAGGAGGATGCCCCTTCGAAGAGACAAGTGAACATAAGAGGATCTCTTCCATAATAGGATCCATTGTATGGTGTTTCCCTACCTCAAGGGTTTGGTAATAATAAAGTGTGGTTTCTTGTATATTTTCATTTGGATGTATTGTGTATTCAGAATTTGTGGTGATTATATTTGTAGATATATTTAGGTACTTAACACTTTGATTTCTCAATGGGACCATAGTTCTCTAGTAAATTTCATCACTATGGTTCACAATTATCCATGGGACGCTGGTTCTCTAGTCTACTTCAACACTATGGTCCACACTTATCCATGGGACCCTAGTATATGGTTGTACATCAAGTGTTGAGAAAAACGCTTTCATAAGGGGAATGGAATGTTAGGTAGCTAGAGAGGTAGTGGGGGGGGTGGCAAAGGGCCCATAATGATAATAGTGGAGGCCATTTAATGTAAGGTGGACTGGGTCCACTATATTATTAAATAAGGCCCACTATGGTAGTTATATATGATAAATGGGTACTTATATATAATAAATGTAAGAGGAATTATTAGAAGGTTCTACTTCTAGAAGATTCCTCCTCTAGAATGTTCTTAGGTGATGGTATCACTATATAAAGGCGTTCAAGCAATGTAAGGGGACATGAAGAGAATTATTATATTTGGAGTGGTAGCTCAATAGGAGGATGCCCCCTTGTTAAAGCCCTAATATTGGCTCATTAACCCTTAATTGGGGCATATTAGATTAGTAATGTTATTTTATTTATGTCGGCTTTAGGCCATTAGTTGTAATTATACCTCCTAGTCTCCTATATATACCAAGGAGACATTTTCATTT
>ML786441.1:227292-275203 GCA_009831015.1 Picea engelmannii | reverse complement strand
AAAATAAGGGAATTAAATTTGAATGGACATTTGAATGTGAAGAGAACTTTAATTTGTTGAAGGAGTTACATACTAGTGCACCATTTCTGACCCAAATGAAAGTTTTGTGGTATGTACAGATGCATCCAAGGAAGCACTTGGTGGAGTCCTCACTCAAAATGTACATGTCATTATTTATGAGTCCATAAATCTTAAAGAACATGAGAGGAACTATGAAACATATGACTGGGAGCTTGCTTCCATTGTTCACGCATTGAATATGTGGAAGAATTATCTCATGGGAAAGAGATTTGAATTGAGAAGAGACCATAGTGGTGTGAAGTATATTTTTTAACAACCAACTTTGAATGGCAGGAAAACAATATGGCTGGAATTTTTAAGTGAATCCGTCTTTGATGTCAAGCATACCTATTGAGGGGTCCTAAGGACCTTTAACTCAACAACAGGAACGAAACCCACCTTAGAGGCCCAATTAGACTTTGCAACATTTGATGGTGGAATGGTTCTCCAAATATTTTTATCTAGTTGATTTATCAATGGTTTTTATGTGGTGATTGACAAGATATCTTCCTATGAAAATTCCTCCTTCAGTTTAAATGTTCTCTTTTTTGTCTTTTCTTTTATTAGATGAGTCTGATAAAATGATGTGTGTTGGTATAAACCAACTGGTAGGAGGATTATTAACTACTGAAGAAGGTTGATCTTTGGATAACCCTCATTGTCAAGCATGCAGACAAATATATTCACACGTGTTACAAGCCTAGTACTAATACATTAACTTGCTGGTATTTCAATTATTGACTAAGATACAATTATTGTAAGAAAAATATGCATGTAATAATATGATGGCAAGAAAATAGTTTCCTTAGCTTTAGCATTAATCACACATTAACACAAAAATTTGATTTCCATCATTAGGAAAAAAGAACTGCAAAAAAATATTGAAACATGTAACTTATCAGTATATTCAGAACTCTTACTCATTACAACATCAATTACTGAAATAAAGTTGAAAGTAATTCCTCCTCAATCCAATCACATAACACCTTTGGTGAAAACAAAATTTTGTCTCTAGCCCTAAACAAGACTTCTCAATTAAGGTAGTTTAGAAATAGTTCTTTACAATTCCAAAAGTGAGGGTATTTCCAAAAACCATAGACCCTTGCTAAAAGGTCAATCCATTTATTTATAAAGAATTACTAACTAAAAATAGCTGCTACAAGTTTAAGTTAAGTAAAGCAAAATTTTCCACGTGGCGCTTGATCTCTTTTCTCTCTAAGAATCATCTCATGGTTCTACTGGAGTGGATGAAACTTCTTGTATTCCAACCACTTGAAGAAAATATCCTCGCATGTGTTGGCATACGAGAACCTGTGTTGGTCCATCAGAGATGAAATAATTTCTTTCACTTCTACTGCCCCTTCTCTGTATTTGACTATTTTTTCACTCAATCATTGCAGAACTGCATGAGCCTTAATTGGATGTTACATAAAGCATTGTATTTGACCTGGTGCCATGCTCACCACCCCTGCGATCTCCAATTTCCATGCCGAGTCCTTTTCTATATATCGCTTGACTATGTCATGCAGGTCGACAAAGTCTTTGGGTGAGCCAAATTCTAGGAGGCTGATGCCTTTCATCTGCCAATTAATATTTTCCCGGCCTTTTTCTCACTCGGACCACTTCGTTTGTATGTCTTGCTGAGGTTCCTGAGCCATCTTTATCCATTATTCGACTAATTTCTTGATCCAAGCGATGTTTCTATCACTTAGAACTCGAATACCATGCTCTTCGGTGTCTCAACCCTTTTGCACTACAGTGATGTAATCAATTCCTTCTACCACTTGGTATGCTTTTTCATATCACCTTTCCATGTCCTTGCAGGTGGCGAGATCCATAATGGTATATTCTTGGAAATCGGCTATTCCTGTAGTGAAAAGATGTTGTTCGTCTGTGAACTTTGCATAGGTGTCTTGGAACTCACTCCTCAGAAACACTGTGGCCTGCATTGAGTCTTGATAGTATTTTGCCAAATGGCATAGATTCTCCAACTCCTTTAGCACAACGACCATCTCCTTTTCATCTCTCTTTTCTCGATCCAAAGTGGAATCCATGATAGCAATCCCTACAACGATGAGCTCAGACATCTTTGCATGTTTTGTACTAAGTAGCTTCTCCCCCGTGGTGATGAGAGTTGAGCTATCCAGTGTGAGTCTTCTCTTTTTGGTGGTCCTATTCATAATATATTTCCTCTTCCTATCATAAGTGATCACCTTTATATCAACAACCTCATCAACATGATCAAGGAATTGTTGTTCTCTCCAATTTAGAGTGTTGCCCATGCTCCCTGTTGTGTGTATGTGTTATAGGATTGGTTCATGGACTTCTTTCATATGCTCCGATGGATCCACCTTCGTTTATTGTTCATTGGCTGGTCAGGTACCGACCAAAATTGAAGAACCAGGGATAGGTTCAGTACTTAGTTGGTAATCGAATATTGAGGTGTTAATATCTTGTTGTTAAACCTCCTTTTTTGACCACCCAATCCTAGATCATATCTTGAGCTATATTTTGCAGTCTCCAATAAGTCAAGAAACTCATTGTCTAAGACGCTTTCGACCTCATGGTCGCTTTGCAGAAGGTTTTGAACTGGAGCATTAGTACTTGGTAAGATGCTTTCTCAGGTTCCTTGTCCTCTGTAATCGGTACCGGCGTTACCAGGGAGACCTATGAAATCTCCTCGTCGTCATAGATGGTTATTATATCAAACAAGGGGTTTGGTACACATGTTTCACCTGGCGTCTTTGAAACCTCTCGCTAGGTTGGAATGGTCACCAGTGATCTGATCTGTGATGATGGAAATATAGGGTTTTCCAGACCGATGATTTCTTTTAGTTGTATTGACTCTAAGCCACTTAGCTCCCCTCTAATTGTGATTGGGTTGTCTGAGGGAATCCTCATCATTTCTATGAGTTTAGGATCATTCTCTAACTATTCAATAAATCTATGTGCTCCTTCTAGTAAAAGAAACCCTCTCCTTTGTGACTTTGTGTTCTTTGTTGCTCTGATTTCTTCTTTAACTCTGAGAGCCTCTTGAGTTAACTGCTCTATTTTATCCACCTGCTAATCCATGATCATAGCCTTGAACCTGGTCATGTTCAAGTTGGATTTCCTCTATACTACCTCCTCCTAGTCCTAAGCCCATTTTGTAAAAAACTCATCCTCAAACTTGTCATGCACTTATGGCCAATAGGATGATACTTGTGAAGCATGTTGGAGGACTAGGCCTTTCATATCATGCTTGCGAAATTGGCCTGTCGGGAACCTGAATTCAAGCTAAATCAACCTTTCTTGTTTGGATTGAGTAGTGTCCTTCACTAGATAAAACCCCACCTGGAAGTTGTAGGGTATGAAAGCCCGTTTCTTGTCCTTAACTAGTGTGGCGTTCTAGCCCTGCAAGATAGTTGGATAATAGATTTCTCCCACAATGAGCTGGTTTGAGATGTGGGTAGGGAGTAATCACAGTTCTACATTGGCCCCAAACACCCTGATATAAGTTGTGTGCTCGTCTAGATACCAGTGGCCTACCTTCAATATCATTTTCTTTTCTTTTGCAGAAAGCCTTGGGCATTCCTTTTTAAACAAAATGAAATAAACACGGGTGATGAATTCATCGCAAATAAGGGAATAATATTGTTTGTACCTATTCCCCTATAATAGGCTGAAGTAGACATGAATAGGAAGTTACGCAACGTGCGAGCTTAAATTCATATTGACAAAGACATTTATCGTGCATATTACATCGAGTAGGTACGAGGCCATGTGAAACACGGGAGCTTCTCTTTCTTTCGGAGTTTGAGAATGAAATACAATGGTGATCAATTACTTGGAGATGATTGATCCCTAGTTGAAACTACTCCCTCGGATAGCCACAATGTACGCTAGGGGCATCCATGCTTCTAAGAACTTGGAGTAGTCCTTTTCTCCATACAATCGACATATTAGAGCCATCAAGTAGATGTATAGCTCCCTCAAGTTTGTTGTCCCATACTAGCCATTGCTCCAGTTTGTAAATTTCTTGTCCTCCTTCCACCATGAGGCCATCAACTGGCTGGTGTCGTGGAATTCATAGAAATTCACCACGAAGTTTGTGTTCAGTCGCTTCTCTGGGTCCCTGAGCTTGTAATACTTATAAAATTTTGTTGGGAGAAAAAATCCAACACACCTGCCATTCTCATTGTCGTTCAGACATTTCTATGCGTATGTGTGATCAATCAAACAAATCAGGGTCTCAATGCATGGGAAAAATGGAGTTCGACTAGCTACCATGTACAAGCACAACTATCAAATGTTCGAGAAAACTTGGTCTTCTAGCGCCCTTACATCGGGGTCACTATGTGGTATAAACTCTGGGTAATCCAACCCAGTTGATTCTATTGAATAGATCTCCCCACTATGAGAGCATTATTTTGGATCTAGTGGTTGCCTCTGTATCGCCAAAGACATGAGGTTGAATGAAATCTTTGTTCTTTGATATTTTAATGACCGACTCCATTGTGGGAGTGTATTCCAACTACCTCGTAGTACCAGGAGAAGAACCCTCAACAATTTCTGCCTCCTTTAGCTTGGGTGCCCTCAGTGAGTGTTTGGTCATTGACTTTCTTGGAGGCATTTTCCTTGCAACTAGAACATAGTTAGACACTGTGTAAAAGATAAAAAGAATATATATAACAAATTACGACCGTCGAATTGATACAATTTAATACATACATTTGTTTCTTGTTTAACCTGGTTTTGATGGTCTGAGAATCAACGCGGTCTTAAGATGCTCACTTTGCTTCTTTGAATGATTTGGAAATGGAAACTTGTGCGCATAATAGAAGTGTTCGAAGCTGTTTTCGTGATTTAAACATATATGAACTTTCCTTGTTGCATCAGCTAATCAATTCGGGATATGAGTGTGGTTCTACAAAATCTGTCGTCAGATCTTCATTACGTTTAAAATTAAATTCGATCATAGGTCGATGGCATAGGAGAGGGCTATAACGTGGCCTATTGGTGGTTTCAAATTCATGTTGTTTAATCGGAAGATGGGGTAACAATGTATGTGGGGTGAAACATTAACTAGCCTGTTAAATGACAGAATCTGATCGTATCTCGTGCTGAAAAAATCCCATCATTTCGCTAACCTAGCTGGTGCATCGGGGGTCAGGCCCTCTCTTTAAACATCGTTCGTTAATATATTATGGAAAGAGACTCGAAGATGATCCATATTTACATACAAAGATGATGTTAAAAATATGACTCAGAGGTGTGACTAGGACATAAGAAACCTTAACATGACTCACGGTGAAACTAGACCGCACGAAACCCCTATGTTATTCGAAATCGAGGAATTTTCCTTAGCTAATCGTTATAACAACAGATCATACCCTGTTGACACCGAAAAGTATCAAGGATCATCAATCAATGATAATCTTGCCCAAGTTCTCTCGGATTAACTCTCTTGAGAATTTTCCAATGCCGAAAGTGCATCATAGAATGACAATCAACGATGTGTCAATGCAGGAGTTTGTGATTTCATCGAACCCGAACAAGCGCATCCATCATTGGATGTCGGGGGTTTGTCATTGCTCTTGTTAATGTTTATCCCTCTTTGTATTTCCCCAATTCTGATGGGGATAGACTGTCTCCTAAACCTTTGTGGAAAATAACTACGCAAACTTACTCTGCCTTCTATTGATGCTGGTGGTGCATCGGTGATTAGTGTTATTGTATGGCTATTTTACCTTCTTGGATTTTACTGACATCGAACACAAGTGAGTTAGTCAAAATTTTAGTTGTAGATTCTTAGTTAGAATGCCAAGTTCTTTTAGACTCAAGGTTTCATTTAATAATTTCAAACAAATTCGATTTGATCGATAAGAATCATGAAAACAAAATAAACCATCCCTCCATAGTGAACTTAATTCAAACAGTAAAACAAAAGGAAACAAGTGGTACCCAAAAGTGACTGAATTTCATAAATATTTTAGGGTGTGTTGAGTTCTCAACAAATGGTGATTCTCTGGGATGAATCAGAATCTATGTTCCTTCCCTCGAGCTTAGCTGAAGTATAATCTAGTTGAGAAACTAATTGTCTCTTCTTTTATTAGAGTCTTTCCTATCCTTGTGTTTACAATTTCCCCGGTTTGCAAATCTGGGCCCACCTATGGAGTTTTAACCTTTATTCCACCTTCGTTCTTCTTGATAATGACCCATGCCCCCTTTTGACAAGAGTCGGGTAAAGAACTCAATGGAATGAGGCCATTTTAGTTATCATCATTCACTCGCTACGGTGTTGCTTCGCTGCTATTGAGCGTCCATAGCCCCGACGTCATAGACCTTGATCTTCTTCCAGTGAGCATCCCTATCCTTAGAGGATTTATCTGCACACCCTCTCCTACTTTGCACTCATTTAATATAATCAAATTATTTTTGGCAGAGATTCCCTAAGCAAGTGGGAAAGGAGGACGTCTGTTATCTGCAATATGAAAATGGTTAAGGTGAAATTATTCCTAGTTCTGTATAGAGGTACATGTGGTCCTTTCCAACTTGCCATATTTACCTTTAGGCTTTACCACACCATCAGGTGGACACTTCATCAGTCACTAAGGTTGTTTGTTTGCAAATAATTTATAGATAACTCTTTGAAGAAAAACTTACAATTTCCCAACATTTCTTGTGTGGCACGTAAGCATGAGTCAGGAGTGGATTTTGCTACACCATATTGATTTAGATCAACTAATTCCTTGCAGAACACAACCCTTTTACAAGAAAACACCAAAAAAAAGAAAAAAAATGAATAAAAGGACTTTGTAAATCAGTCTGCCTCACACCTACACATTTATCCTAATCATAAAATAACATGAAAAGAAACATACACACACCCTTTTTTTTTTAACAAAAATATTGTTTTAGGGCTTGGTCATTCACCAGGAGGGCGTTGGGTTCCCCCCTAATATTTTGCAACCGATACTTTCCTACCCCAAGTTTCTTGGATACCTAGAAAGGTTTTATCCATAGGTTCTGAAACTTTGAATGATTTCCCTTAGGTTAATTTGCTCTATCCCATTTCATGACTAAATCCCCTACCTCAAAAATCTTCTCTTTGGCCTTATGCTTGTCAAACCATATTTTAACTATTTTCTGATGAGAGACGAATTTTGATTTTGATTTCTCCCATTCTTTTTCTAGCATGAGGAGGGTATCAATTCTTTGTTGAATAACCAGTGAGGGTGATCCTCTAGATCCCTGAGCAAGTTGAAGAGATGGAATATATAACCCACTTGGGAGAATGGATTCTTGTCCGTATACCAGGAAGTATGGGGAGTTCCCTATAGTTTCCTTGGGTGTTACTCTGTCGGTCCATAAGGAATTATGAAGCGATTTATGCAAATTCCTCTGATTTTCTGCAACTGTTTTCTTCAAGATTCTCACTAGGTTATTATTGGTTGATTCTACCACTCCATTCCCTTGTGGATAGTAGTTTGCAGCGTATATGATTATGATTCCTTTGTCTAGAGAAAACTATGTTAATAGAGTGGAATAAAAGTAAGCAACATTGTCAAAAAAAAGAACGAAAGGCATACCAAACCTTGTGATCAGTTGTTGTTCTATGAATTGGATTACCACCTTTTCATTCATGTGAGTCAAAGGGATAGCCTCTGCCCATTTCATAAAGTATTTTGTGGAAGCTAGTATGTATCAATGTTATTTTGAAGAACTCGGGGTAATATCCCCTATGACATCTATACCCCATTGCTCTAATGGTCTAGATATAATCACTAGTTGGTGTGGGACAACTGATCTCCTCTCTCTCCCTGCTCTCATTTGATAAGTTTTACAGTTTCTAGCGTATGTATGAGTGTCTCTAAACAAAGTAGGCTAGTAATATATGGCTCTCAGTATTTTGTGAGAAGTGGTATTCCCTACAAAGTTTCCACCTGCAGGACCATCATGGAGCTCCCTCAGAACCTTATTTGCATCTTCACATTCTAGATATCTCAAGAGTACCCCATCATAATTTACACGTAAAAGTATTCAATTTATGAGGCGATATTGTGTCGATTTCAGTTTGAGATCTCTCCTTTCCTTAGGGTTTAGGTTTTTTGGGCAAGTCCCATGATGCAGGAGGTAAATTATTTTTCCATACCAAGACTCTTTCCCTAGGGGAACATATAAAGCTTAACTACACCATAACTCTAATTCATTCTCCCACCCGAAGTCTTCATTTATTTGGTATTAAGCTTCTGCGACCAATTTACACAATCCTTGTCCCTTAACCAGTTTGGTAGGTTTTATATCTAGATCAAATTCTTGGATAAATTCCATCCAATTTCCTCTCCTCTCCCCCATCTCCTGTTGAGTGAATAGGGATCGAACTGTGGGATGAGGCACGATGGATTTGGTGTGATTTTTTAGGAGGTAAGATATGAAATGTTTTACTTCTTTGTACAATGCATAATCATTTTTTTCTATAGCATGGTAATTCAATTCGGCCCCTTGCAGATTAATGCTCATGAACGATATCGGTGCCTCATTGTTATCATCATCTTTCTGGGTCAAAACTACAACTAAGGATTGGTCGGAGGAGAAAGTATAGAGGGAAACATATTCAGTAAAGTCGGGACTTTGCAGCACCAGAGCTTGAGATATGGAGTCTTGATATTGTTGAAAGAAAATTTTCGCTCATCATCCCACTTAAAATCAACATCCTTGTGAATCATTTTTTGTAAGGGTTTGATCATTTGAGCGAAATCGGGCGTGAACTTCCTCACAAAATTAATTTTCCCAAAGAAGGATTGCATCGTGTTTTTGTTGTGGGGTAAGGGAAGCTGAGCTATTTCCTTTATTCATTCTGGATCTATGAGAATTCCTGCTTGAGATATAATATGACCTAGTAATTTCCCTTCCTCAACACCAAATATAGTTTTCTTAGGGTTTAAAGATATTTCATATTTCCTACACCTTTCAAAAATCTAGGTTAGATGTTGGATGTGGTATTTTTTGTTCTTTGAATACAAAGTCACGTCATCTAAGTATGCTACTACACATATATTAATCAATCTCTAAAAATCTATGTCCATGGCCCTCTGGAAGGTTTCTCCTACATTAATCAACCCAAAGATCATGTGTTTAAATGAAAAGGTTCCCCACTTGGTTTGGAAGGTAGTTTTCAATCGGTCTTCCTCTGAAACTAGAACCTGCTTGTAAATTGAAAAACCATCCAGAAGGGAGAAAATATCAGAACCAGACACGGCCTGCAAGATTTGTTCCATCAGTGGGACTAGGTAGTTATCCTTTTCTGATGCTCTGTTAAGATTTCTGAAATCTACACACAAACGAATTTCCCCATACTTTTTCCTGACAGGAACCAAATTTGCTACCAAGGCAGAGTGTCTAACCTGAAAGATAATCTTAACATCTAATAATTTCTTGATTTCTTGATACATGAGGGGTTCCAAAGATGGATGGTACTTCCTGAGCTTCAGTTGAAAGGGTTTTATTCCAGATTTTAATGAGATTGTGTGTTGAATAATGTGAGTGTAATAGGTTTTCAATTCTCGGTAGGACCATGCAAAAACATCTTGATATTCTCTAAAAAGTTTAAGATAGGATTTCCTTTCTTCTTTGGACACTATTTTTCCTAGATTTATATTCTTAGGGTTTTTCGGGGTTCCTAGATTTATAGTCTTGTATATGGGACACAAACTCCCTGTTTTTGTGTTTGTTGACCCTTTAAATCTTTCCCTTAGGTCAAAAAGGTTTTCCAAATTGGCTACACCTTTCAATATCATGTGAAACCTTAGTTTGTTACTAGAGTGATCTATTTCACCTCTTTGTTCATGGAAAACAGTTTCTACTAGTTTCCCTTGAAATACTTCAGCATCAATAACCATGTCTTTAAAATTTTCCTGATTGGTTAGAAAATCTATAATCTATTCATCTCCTTCAAAAACCGTCCAATTAGAAATATTGTTGGGTACTAATGGTTTGTGGAGTATTTCCACTGTGAACCTCGAGGCTTCATAGTATTCTAGAGGGGATAGCCTAGAGGTTGTAGTAGCTAGGGAATCAGTAAGAGTATTCTTTGTCCTGGGAAGCATTGTAATATTAAAGGCCTCAAAATGCTCCATTAGCCTATGCACTTCCTATTGATAATTCCTCAGGTGGGTGAGTTGCAATGTCTAGTATTCTTTACTTTCCTGACAATAATTCCAGAGTCCCCAAAGACTTTTAGTTATTTAATGTTTAAGTCTATGGATTTCTTTAGTCCTTGCACCAAAGATTCATACTCAACAATATTATTAGTGCATTCAAATTCTAGTCTATAGGACATGAAATTTTGCTTCCCATTTGGGTCCATGAGGATACATCCTTCTCCCGACCCTTCTTGTGATTTAGACCCATCAAAGTACAGGGTCCACACTTGTGAGCGAAATTTGTCAGCTTCTTCATGCCTAGTTACTTCCTCCTCTCTGCATACCTTTTATGTGGTTTCCAACAAAGTTTATTGATAGGAGAGGCTTGCTTCCGCCACTACCAGTAGATTCACTTGAAAATCTATTTCAAAGTTCTGAGTGAGAGGTACATCAGATGAGAGAGGAGAGAAATTTCCAAAATCAGAGTCACGAGAGTAGTTTCCTATCATGGGGAAATCGGTTGATGAGGGTTCGTTGAAGGATTCTAAATCAGTGACAATATGTTTGAGATAAATTTTCCTATCAATCCTAATCATGTTGGAATTTCATTTTAATGGAAACCAGAGGTGAGCCCAGTCCGTGCTAAAGTATCCATTCAATTTCTCGGACCAGTCTCGACTAAGTAGGAGTCCATAAGATTCTGGTATATCTACTATAATGATGTCAATTACTTGAACAAATTTCGGGTGGGTATCCATTCTAATCATGACATCCTTGAGCTCCCCAATAACATTTACCTTGGAGGATGCCCCTGAGTCGACTAGATAATTATGGAGATTTCTATTGAAGACTTCAAACGTTAAAAGGAAAGGTAGAACAAAAGGATTTCATTTTTTATCTATAGAGAAAGCATTCACATTTTGTTTACTCTTTGGATTTGTGGGAACTAGGACCTTCCTTAGGTTAGTGCTTGTTATAGGGGCTTATATCGACTTTAATTCTTGTAACAAAAAATCCTTTTGTTGAGGAATTCTACACATGTCCATGACCAACACATTAGCCTTCAAATTTTTTAAGTATTCTACTATGTTGTAGTCTAGCTTGGGTGACTCCCATGTATGGATGTTTATGGGATTTATTTTGGAGAGAAAAGGTGATTTTGGGTGATCAATTGTTTGTTTTCCCCTCGAATATTGGACAATGGTAAGGTCATTTGAGACTGGTTGACCCTTACTTGGAGTTTTCACAGCCAAAACCTCAGCGGCTGGTTCTTGAACCTCAAATAAATCATCATAAGGCATCGGCAAGTCAGGATCCCATAAAAACATGGTTGTTTCTTCCAATAGCTCAACTTCCCCATGATCGACGATGTTTACCGATAAGACGCTTCATTGTTTGGTAAGGGAAACTTCGTTTAGGAACCGATTTTCCATTAAATTCATAACATTCACCCATTGCAGACCGTCTCTTTCAGAATGTTTATCTTGATGATAAGTATAGAAAGATTCGGAGTCTACATTACCCATATCGATGCTTAATTTGGTTGGGGGAGGTTCGATTGCTTTGAAAGGTTGGTTTCGCTTGAAAAATGGTTTATAAGACCTTTGAACTTGGTTTCCCTCCCCGACGCTTCTCTTCATGTCTAAGATTTCATTCGAGAGTTTATTTATCATCCATTGTAGGTCTTATATGTCTCTGCCTCCCTTTTCAAGACCTTGTTCCATTTGTTTTCCTGAAGGTCTAGTCAGCAGCAATCCTCTCCAAGGCAAAGGCTGAACTTCCTTGTTAACTAGTGATACTTGGCCTTCTTTGAATCCCTTCATTTGTAATTCAATCATTTTGGCTTCCTCAAATTTTTAGATAGGGTATGTTTGGCATCCATTTTCACAAACATAGAAATAGACGTAGGGAGAGCATTAGCATATACCTCAATTTGCAACTCCTAGGTAAGTTTAGCTTCGGGTTGGAATTTGTTCAGGATAGTGGTAAACCGCTGATTGAGGTCTTTAACATTCTCTTTTGGACTCATGGTGGTGTCAAAGAGTTCATCCATCAAAGCTCCTGTGGTGGTTTCTTCTGCAAATTTGTCTAAGAAATATTTTTGAAACTTCGTCCAACTATTTATGGACCCTACAGGCATATTAAAATACGAAGTCGAGGTTGAAATCTCAAAGGTATATGGAAAAAGTTTGTATAGTACGTCCTCATGTTGTATACTCGCCAGTATTATAGCTAGTATGAACTTTTTAATATGGTCTTCAGGAAATCCGGAGGTTTCAAGTTCAATCTTGGGAAGTAGTTTTTATGGATGTCGAGGGAGGTTATGTACCCATCCTGGGATTTCCAGAGCATCTCTGGCCAACCAAGGTTGATTATTTGGAGTTGGATTTCCCCTCTGTTCTTTATTATTATTATTATCCTCCATGCCATCTCATTATGAAATTAAGTGATCCGAGTTAAACCCTTCTTCGTCAGATTCAAAATCGTCTAGTTCAGAGTAGTTACCAGCTGATGTTTCGGGGATTAGGTTAAAAGGTTGTTCAATATCAGTGAGGGAAAAATATACCAGGTCTTCTAATGTGTGAACAAAAGCTTGGTTGGGGGTATCGAACACTAGTATTCTTACTTATTTTCTATGAGGAAGTAATGGGGCTAAGGGAAACAATCCAATTTTCTGAGCGTAAGCTCTTGTGATTCTTCTGAATCGGTTCAACTCCTCGTGAGGAAGAGCATAAGGTATTTTAGGGAATAGGTTTTATTCCTCATGCTAGGGTGAGTTATGCATTTTTGGAGTACTCTCTGTATGTGGGTTGTCTTGAGACTGAATAGCCATGCATGTGGGATCTTTTGAATCTGTGGGCTATGTGAGACACTATATCAACAAGGTTGTTATCCATTCATTCATCTTTCATCCTTCTAGAACCAATTATGTTGAGGGGGCCTAAATCCCTTTAACTCAACAACATGAACCAAACCTGCCTTAGAGGCCCAATTAGACTCTACAGTGTTTGATGGTGGAATGGTTCTCTAGGTATTTCGATCTAGCTGATTTATCGATGTGTTTTACATGGTGATTGAGAGGATATCTTCCTATGAAAATTCATCCTTCAGTTTAAATTTTCTCTTTCTTGTCTCTTCTTTTATTAGATGAGTCTGATAAAATGATGTGTGTTGGTATAAAACAACTAGTTGGAGGGATTATTAACTATTTAAGAAGGTTGAGCTTGGGATAAACCTCATGCTCAAGTAGGAAAAAAAAGATATTCACATATGTTACAAGCCTAGTACTAATACATTAACTTGTTGGTATTTCAATTATTGACTGAGATACAATTATCGTAAGAAAAATATGCATGTAATAATATGATGGAAAGAAAATAGTTTCCTTAGCTCTAACATTAATCACACATTAACACAACGATTTGCTTTCCATCATTAGGAACAATAGCTGCAAAAAAATATTGAAACAGATAACTTATCCATAGATTGAGAAATCTTACTCATTACAACATCAATTACTGAAATAAAGTTGGAAGTAATTCCTCCTCAATCCAATCACATTATGCCTTTGACGAAAAACAAAATTTTGTCTCTGACCCTAAAAAATACTTCTCAATTAAGGTAGTTCATAAATATTTCTTTACAATTCCAAAAATGAGGGTCTTTCCAAAAACCATCGACCCTTACTAAAAGGTCAATCCCTTTATTTATAAAGAATCACTAACTAAAAATAGTTTCTACAAGTTTAAGTTAAGTAAAACAAAATTTGCCACATGGTGCTTGATCTCTTTGTTATCTGAGAATCATCTCATGGTTATAATGGAGTGGATGACTCTTCTCATATTCTGACCACTTGAAAAAAACATCCCCACATGTGTTGGCATATGGGAACCTGTGATGGTCCATTGGGGCTGAAATAATTTCTTCCACTTATACTACATGTTCTTTGTATTTGACTATTTTTTCACTCAATCGCTGCATAACTGCACGATCCTTGATCGAATGTTCCATAAAGTGTTGTATTTGACCTGGTTCCATGCTTTGCACCTGTGCGATCTCCGTTGTCCATGTCGAGTCTTGTTCTCCATGTCGCTTAACTATGTCATGCAGGTCGACAAAGTCTTCGAGTGAGACAAATTCTGGGAGGTTGATGCCTTTAATCTCCTAATTAATATTTTCCCATCCTTTTTTGAGCTCAGCCCACTTCTTTTGTATCTCCCGCTAAGGTTCTTGTGCCATATTTACCCAGTATTCGACTTCTTTTATGATCCAAGCAATGATGTTATCCCTTAGCACTCGAATACCGTGCTCTTCGACGTCTTGACCTTTTTTCTCTACGATGATCTAATCAATTCTTTCTACATTTTGGTATTCTTTTTAATACCACCTTTCCACGTCCTTGTAGGTTTTTAGTGCCATAAGCATATCTTCTTGGAAATTGACTATGCCTGTAGTGAAAAGATGTTGTTCATCTGTGAACTTTGCATAGGCATCCTGGAACTCACTCCTCAGGAACATCGTGGCCTGCGTTGAGTCTTGATAATATTTCTCCAAATGGCGCAATTGTTCCAACTCCTTTAGTGCAACGACCAACTCCTTTTCATCTCTCCTTGCTCGATCCAACGTGGCATTTGTTATAGCCATCCTTACACCGATGAGCTCATACATCTTTGCCTGTTTTGTACTAAGCATCTTATCTTCCGTGGTGATGAGAACTGAGCTATCCAGTGTGAGTCTTATTTTCTTGGTGGTCCTCTTCATGATATCTTTCCTCTTCCTGTCATAAACGATCGCCTTTATATCAACAACCTCATAAACAGGCTCTAGGATTTGTTTTTCTCCCCAATTTAGAGTGTTTCCCAGGCTCCCTGTTGCATGTGTATCTGTTCTAGGATTGGTTCCTAGACTTGTTTCATATGATCTGATGGCTCCACCTCTATTTGTTGTTCATCGACTGGTGAGGTATCGACAAAAATTGAAGAACCAGGGATAGGTTCAATACTTACTTGGTAATCGATTGTCGAGGTATCAATCTCTTGTTGTTGAACCCCCTCTTTTTGACCACCTGATCCTATCTCATATGTCAAGTTGTCTTTTGGGGTATCCTATAAGTTGAGAAACTCTGTGTCTAAGAAAATTTCAACCTCATGGTCGCTCTACAGAAGGTTTTCATCTGGAGCATCGGGACTTGGGGAAGATGCTTTCTCAGGTTCCTTATCCTCCATAATCAGTACCGGAGTTACGAGGGAGACATACAAACTCTCCTCATTGTCATAGATTGTTATTAGATCAAATAGGGGGTTTGGTACACCTATTTCACCTGACATCCTTGAAACCTCAGGTTGGGTTGGAATGGTCCTCTATGATTTGATCTGTGGTGATGGAACTCTAGGTTTTTCCAGACTGATGATTTCTTCCATTTGTATTGACTCTAAGCCACTTGGATCTCTTCTAATTGTGATTGGGTTGTCTGAGGGTATCCTCATCATTTCTATGAGTTCAGGATCATTCTCTAATTAGTCAATGACTCTTTGTGCTCCTTCTAGTAAAACCAACCCTCTCCTTTGTGTCTATGTGGTATCTCCTGCTCTGATTTATTCTCTAACTCTGAGATCCTGTTGAGTCGACTGCTCTATTGTCTCCACCTGCTCATCCATGCTCATATCCTTGAGCCTGATCATGTTTGGGTTGGATTTCCTTTGTACTACCTCCTCCTAGTCCTGAGCACATTCTGTAGAAATCTCATCCTCAAACTTTTCATATGCGTATGGCCAACATGACGATACTTGTGAAGCATGTTGGAGGAATGGGCCTTTTAGATCATTCTTGCGAAACTGACCTATCGGGAACCTGAATTCAAGTTGACCCAACCCTTCATTTTTGGCTTGAGCAATGCCATTCACTAGATAAAACCCCAAATGGAAGCCATAGGGTATGAAAGCATGTTTCTTTTCCTTAACTAGTGTGGCATTGTATCCCTGTAGGATAGTCTGATAACATATTTCTCCCACAATGATCTAGTTTTGGATGTGAGAAGGGAGTAAATGTGGTGCTCCGGTGGCCTTGAACACCATGATATAATTTGTGTTCTCATCTAGATACCAGTGGCCTACCTTCGATATCATTTTCTTGGATGCTGCAGACACCCTTGGGCATTCATTTTTAAACAAAATGAAATAAACACGGGCGTTGAATTCATTGCAAATAAGGGAATAATATTTTTTATACTTTTTCTCCCATAATATGCTAAAGTAGACATGAACACGAAGTTCTGCAATGTGCCAGCTTAAATTCATACCAACAAAGACATTTCTCGTGTAGATTACATCGAGTATGTACGAGGCCATGTGAAACGCAAGAGATTCTCCTTCTTTCAACGTTTGAGCCCGCAATACACTAGTTATCAATTGATTGGATATAATTTCTCCCCAATTGAAACTACTCCTCGAGATAACCAAAGTGTACACTAGGGGCATTCATTCTTCTGAGAACTTGGAGAAGTCATTTTATCCATACAATCAGTAGATTAGAGCCTTCAAGTAGATTTATGGCTCCCTCAGGTTCGATGTCCCATAGCAGCCATTGCTCTGGTTTGTAAATTGATTTTCCTCCTTCCACCATGAGGCCATCAATCGGATGGTGTCGTGGAATTCATAGAACTTAACCACAAAGTCTATGTTCAACCACTCCTCTGGGTTTCTAACCTTGTAATACTTCTGAAATTCTGTCGGGATAAAAAATCCAACACACCCACCATTATCATCATTGATCAAGTGTTTTTGTGTGTCTGTGTGATCAATCAACCAACTCAGGGTCTCGATGCATGGGAAAACTGGAGTTCAATAGGCTACCATGTGCAAGCACGACCGTTGAATGTTCAGGAAAACTTGTTCATCTAGTGCCCTTACATCTGAGTCGTTATGTGGGATAAACTATGGGTAATCCTCCCATTTTATTCTATTGAATAGATATCCCCACTGTAGGATAATTATTTTGGATCCAGTGGTTGCCTCCGTATTGCCGAAGACCAGGGGTTGAATGAAAGATTTCTTTGTTGAGGTCCTAATGATCGGCTCCGCCCTGGGAGTGTATTCCAACTACCTCGCAATATAAGGATAATAACCCTCACCAATTTCCTCCTCCTTTAGCTTGGGTGCCCTCGGCGAGTGTCTAGTCGTTGGCTTTCTTGGAGGAATTTTCCCTGCAACTAGAACATAGTTAGACATTCTGTAAAATATCAAAATAATATATATAAAAAATTACAACCACCGAATTGATAAAATTTAACACATACCTTTGTTGCTTGTTTAACATGGTTTTGATGGCTTGAGAATCAATGTGGTCTTGAGACACTCGCTTTTCATCTTCGGATGCTCTAGAAATGGAAACTTGTGTGCATAATAGCAGTGTTTGAATCCATTTTCGTGATTTAAAGAGAGATGAACTTACCTTGTCACATCAGCTATTCAATTCAGGATATGAGTGTGGTTCTACAAAATCTCCTGACAGATCTTCATTACGTTTAAAATTAAATTCGATCATAGGTCGACGGAGCAGGCATGGGCTATAATGTGGCCTATCGATGATTTCAAATTCTTATTGTTCAATCGGTGCATGGGGTAACAATGTATGTGGGGAAAAATATTAACTGACCTATTAAATGACATAATCTGATCATATCTCGTGTTGAAAATGTCCCATCGTTTCACTAACCTAGCTGGTGGATTGGGGGTCGGGGATTCTATTTAAACGTCGTTTTTTGATATATTCTAGAAAGAGATCTGATTTCGATTCATATTTTTGTACAAGTATGACATGACAAAGATGACTCAAAGGTGTGACTAGGAAACATGAAACCTTAAGATTACTCAGGACAAAACTAGACCGTACGAAACCCCTATGCGGCAAAGACACGTGGCACTTGAGACTGACATCTTAGTTTAATTGTGTTATTCAAAATCAAGGATTTTTCCTTATCTAATCATTCTAACAAGAGATCCTACCCTACCGATGCTGAAAAGTATCAAGGATCAAAGATCGACGATAAGCTTACCCAAGTAATCTTGGATCAACTCTCTCAAAAATTTTCCGATGTTGCAAGTTCATCAGAGATCGCTGATCGCCGATGTGTCAATGTGAGAGTTTTCAGTGATATAACTCTTAGAGATTTCTCCGAACCCGAACAAGCGCATCCATCATCGACTGTTGAGGGTTTGTCATGGCTCTTGTCAATGTTTATCCCTCTTCATATTTCACCAATGGTGATGGGGATCGACTATCTCATGAACCTTTGTGGTGAATAACTATGCAAACTTACTCCACCTTCTACTGATGTCAGTGGTGCATCGACGATCGACGATTAGTGTTACTATGTGTCTATTTTACCTGCCTGGATTTTACCGACGCCGAACATAAGCACGTTAGTCACAATGTTAGCTACAAATTTTTAGTTATAATTCCAAGTTCTTTTAGACTCAAGGTTTCATTTAATAAGTTCAAACAAATTCAATTTGATCGATAAGAATCATGAAAAAAAAAATCATCCCTCCATAGTGAACTTAATTCGAACAATAAAACAAAAGGAAACAAGTGGTACCCAAAAATGACAAAATTTCATAAATCTTTTAGGGTGTGTTGAGCACTCAACAATATCAAAGGAAAATAAAATAAAGTTTTCAATGCACTTAATAGAAGAGTGCAACTCATGCATGCTACAACTATTAGTATGCATCAGTCAGACTTGAAGAGCAAAATTTTAGATGTTGTTGTTAGAGATCAGCATTACCTACAGGTAAACAAAAGCTTACAACAAGGAGATGTATAACAAAAAATGAAAGAGTATGAGATGAAAGAAGATGGATTACTTATGCATAAAAATATAATTATGTTCCTAGTTCCAAAGAACTTAGGAATCTGGTACTAAAAGAAATGCACAATGTTCCATATGTTGGACATCCTCGTTACCAAAAAATGATTACAAGAGTAAGAATCCAATTCTTTTGGATAGAAATGAAAAAGGATGTTGTTGATTACATCACCAGATGTATGGAATGTCAGAAAGTTAAGGCTAAGCATAGACACCCAACGGGTTTGCTACAACCATTACCAAATCCAAAGAAGAAATGGGAAGTGATAACCATTGAATTTATAACTAAATTTCTTAGGACAACAAGACAACATTATTCAATCATGGTAGTGGTTGACAAATTGTCAAATGATGCTCATTTTTTTCCATAAAAACAACACATCAAACAACTAATATTGCATAAATTTACATGAGGGAGATTGCTAGGTTTCATAGGATACCTAGGACAATTGTCTTGGATAGAGACACAAAGTTTACTTCAAATTTGTATAAGGGATTATTTAAAGGATTTGGTACAAATCTAAACTTTAGCATAGCTTACCATCCACATTCACATGGGCAGACAGAGAGAGTCAACTGAGTAATTGAAGACATGTTGAGAATATATGTGATGGATAAGCCATCTAAGTGGGAATATTACTTTCACTTGGTTGAGTTTTCCTATAATAATGGGTATCAAGATTCATTGAAAATGATCCCATTTGAAGGTTTGTACAGTAAGAAATGCAATACTCTAGTGAGTTGGGACAACCCGGTGGATAGAGTAGTACTTGGGCCATACTTGCTTAAGGAAATGAAAGACCAGATGGTTAAGATTAAGCATAATTTAAAGGAATATCAGGATAGACATAAATTTCATGCATATAAGAATAGGAACAAAAGATAATTTAAAGTGGGGGAGCATGTGATTTTGAAAGTAAATCCCAAGAAGAGCCCTTTGAAGTTGGGTAGTTGTACAAAGCTGGAAGCCAGATTCTATGGTCCATTTGAGATATTGGATAGAATAGGGCCAGTTGCATACATGCTTGCATTGCCTGCTTCCATGAATGTACATAATGTATTTCATGTCTCTTTGCTAAAAAAATATGTACATGATCCTAACCATTTTATTGATTGGTATCTAATTCAGTTAGATACAGAGGGAGAATTTCAGGTCTAGCCAGTGTGAATATTGGACAAAAAATTCAAAATTCTCTGGAACCGAGTTATAGAGCTGGTAAAGGTTCAATGGACCTGCTACGGTCCTGAAGATGCTACCTGCGAGAATGAAGATGACATGCAGGCGGAGTACCCACAACTTTTTGAATAAATTTTGAGATTTTTATCTCTATTTTGTATATGCACTGAGGACAGTTCCAAAATAAGGGGGATGGGATGTAACACCCCGGGTATTGAGCCCCATATTAAATAATGTATTTGTTAATTCCTGAGAGGCCAGAGTGCCCAAAAATTAAAAGAGGCCATTGTTGTTGAGAAATTTATTTTTTTGATTATTTTTAATAATAACTACATCGTTGGCTGCTAGATGAACAAGGATTATAGTTATAGGGGGATATGATTCCACAAGAGAGGGGGCTTGAGGGGATGAGAATTTACTTTATATTTTTAAATCACTCATTTTTTCTAATGGAGGAAATCAATTACGTAAACTTCTTGGGGGAAGGCCAAGAGGTTCTTGATCCCCATGAATTACATAAACCCATCCTTGGTCTGTTGGGAGGGTTCTCATGTTCACTAATTCTCACATTCTTGATTTCGTCGTTGGTTCTCTTCTCACTCCCATCCTTGCTCTCATTTTTTTGTTGGTTGCTCCACCTATTATTGCATTAATTCATGTAATTTATCACTGTTCACACCTCTCATGGAGACTTCACTCCATTCACTCTCTCACCACACTTGTCATCCTCATTCACGTTTGGATTGGGAAGGGGAAACAAACTGTTGAAGAACAACCATGGTTTTGTTGGATGTAGAGTCTGTTGGTGTAATACGACCATGAATCAAGACCTGCATGTTTGAGATGCGTGGTCCATGTCCATATTTTCTCATAGATGCCAGTCCTGAGAGTCCCAGCATGGAGATTCTGGACCAATTTCATTGGATCCCTGGAAGGAGAAGGACTTCCCAAGGGACTGCATGGTGGATAAGGGTGGGGGTCCATTATCTTGGGTTGTGCAGGCTGGGTAGAAGAGAGCTGGGAACTTGGATTGTTGTGGGTGTTGGGAAGCCTACGAGAGCTTGAGTGTTGACTGGTTTGGGAAGTCGAGTAACACTCTATAAACTTCCTTGTGGATTCATAGCCCTGGTCAGGGGTGAAATTGTTGTTGAGACTTGGAACAACATTGTCTACGGTTGGGTGGAACGTCCTTGGTCTATAGCCAGTCGATGGTTTTCTTTTATTTATTCTACTGTGTATTTATTTATTGTTGAATTCGATGTATTTAGAGTATTCATGCTTGTTAATTATGGTTGTTCATGTCGTATGCTTCATTGTTTTTATGTTTAACATGAATATTGATCAATGCATCTGAACATTTCATGCATCCTTGCTATCTAAAGTTTGAGCAGGGTTCAAATTAGTCCAAAGAAGGGACTTGTGGTTAGCGTGTCCAGCCTGTGAGTGGATGGGTACATTAAATTTCTTCATAAATAATTCTCTAATACCAATTTGGGTACTCCTGGTTAGCGTGCTTGAACTTTTTCATATATAATTCTCCATCCTCCATTTTTTTATATATAAGTACACTACACTTGCTCAAATACATTGGTCAAATATCCCCCTTTCTATTTACAAATTATCTCTTTGTTGATTGACATAAATGATGATTTAAAGGAATACACTTGTTTTTCCTTTATAGACCATTTTTTTCAAATATTTTGGATTGCTCCCCTACAATCAATCACCTAAATAAGGGGATGATAGATATCTCTTTTTCCTAAGCCTTACAAATAAAATTATGATAAATTATTCTTATTATAATAATTAGAAAATAATCATGTAAGGAATAATATTATCCATTTATAAATTAATAATGATAATATACTATAAATTTAGTATTTTTCTTTATACATCTTTCTTAAAATCACTCTTCTTACAAAACAAAAGTATAAGTCTTGGAAAATCATCAGTGCACYAGGGTGGGTGCATGAATATGGTTCCATAATGCATGCTCATTATTTTGTTTTAGGAATGCACATGCATTTTTTTTTTTAAATAACCTTCCCCCACTAAAGAAGCACAAATGTTAGTCAATCATGGATTATAAGAGTCCAAATGTATATTTTATGTTTCTTATCATGCATGTAACATAAACACATGTGTTATTGACTATAAGTGCATWAAAAAAGTGTGACTCCTTTCTTATACATTTCTCACCAACTRTGGTGATTTATTCTCCACCAACATGAGTGCATTTCATCATCTATGCCAAAATCACTAAGGAAAAACAAGGGTCAGACATCAACATCATTAACACTCAGAATTTTGTTGAGAGAATATCTCATTCCAAGTATATTTTATTTTAGATGTTACTTTTTGTAATTTTTAAATTTTAGAATTTATGTATTTGATTAGAAAATTTTGTTATTATTTAATTGTTGTTGTTATTTCATCACCATGGAGAAAAACATTGACGAAAAAAAACTGAGTCCCCACAAGACCCATATAATGAAATTAATAAATGTCTAAATGACCTTGAAAATCTAATTGGGGAGCTCAGGAACACAAGAGAGCCATCATGTATTTCATTGGACACTTCAATTGACACCATCATTTCTTCAATAGTCCATGCCCATGGACAATTATCTGATATATCCTAATATAGGGACAAGGTGGGAGAGTAGTAATCAATTGTGATTAGTAATGAAGACGTCAAAAGATTAAATATAATAAAATATTGTATTCTTCCATTGTTCATTGACCTTGGAACCAAATAATTGTCTAATCTGAGAAAGAGGCATCTTAGCATGTACTGGTGAATATTGTTGGCATGGAGAGAAAATTAGATGGATCAATGGTTTATGTTATTTGATCAATATCCCTGCAATAATAGGGAATTCCCTTTGTATTTTCTTGGGAAATTATGGGTCATGTTCAACTTGGGTCTCCATGTAAATTATTTTGACATTGGAGAATTATACAAGATTGGTCTTGGTTTTTCTCAAGAGTGACCAACCACCAAAAATAACCCATTGAAAGGGCCACTTTCTCCAGGTTATTTCCTATCCCACCCCCACCCCCACAAGCGACCTCATCTTGGATATGGGATTAGGGATACTAGTATTGTTATTTCATCCTCAACATGTAGTCTATTTTAGCATAGTGCATTTCTAGAAACTTCTCATTGAGATTCATCATCTATGGATGTTAGAACACTAGATGTAGGTCCTTTAGGCTAGGATAGCCATTTTGGTTCTACAATATTTGTTCCACATCAATGCTCTTATTGTGGGAATACTTTTCATGGCCTGAAGGTGGATCCTATTCAAAATAGTTTCTTGCACCAGGTTAATACAACATATTTTTACATTTTCATTGTTTATGTATTTAGTTTTTCATTTGAAAAATATATGATAAACATAACTTTAAAGTATTTGTAATTTTCTTTTATTTTTTTTAACATGTACAGATCTTGTGGAATGACACACATCCCTTCATGTGGCAGGGAACCTCTTCTCCTAGACTTTATGCACTAGTTGTTGTAGCATGTTCCATTGGGGTCCTCACACACACACATATTTCCAATGCTTCATTGTTGCGAAAATCAATTATATGCTTCATATGGCATGGACTTGTCTATTATTTTTGTATATACAAAGTATTCAAAGATGATTATTTTTGTATGTATTGTTGATCATGCACCCTAAAATGTGATTATAATGGTTTTGAATTGAATTGATGATGATCTCCTTATGGAGTTTCAAACATTTATTTATGATAATTTTCACAACTCAGTTTTAAAATGAAAAACACCTTATTGACTTGAAAGAGTTTCATGCAATTATGTCCTTATACAATTCAATGAAGAAAAGAACTCGTGAAGGATTAACATTTTTCCACTTACTGTGCTTGCTCATTTACCAAATTAAATGTTTCAAAAAAATAGACACAAAACATCATAATCATGCACAATTTCACGTAAGTAAAAGTCTCCTTAGACCTCCCTATTCACATTTAAGGATATTTCTAGGATAAGGACCAAAATAATTTGATTTTATTGCAATATTATTCTTTCTATCAAAATTGTGTTCCCAATTACATTGAGAATCCTTCAATGATCTACATCAAATTTCCCAAATTCATAGTAACATCCACATTTGATTAAATCAAAACAATATTAACCATTGGAATTTATCTCGTTGCAAATTTATCTTTCAAGGTCTTAATTCCCTTCCTTTAAAAAACATTCAATCACTTTTTACAAAGTTCTCAAGAACCTTTTACAAAAGATTGTTTCAATCACCCTTTATAATAAATTACATAGATTTTGCTTCAAAATTACATAGATTTTGTTTCAATAACCCTTTATATTGCTTCGAAGTATAGTAACCATCATCCACTCAAGAAAGGATGGCATAAATATTCCCATTATTGGCTAAGCTATTGGGGAATGATGGAAGACACCATTTTGTAGAATAAGGATACTATTAAAAATATCATCAAATCAAAATTTAAGGAGAAAATGTGGTGTGATAAAGAGTTAGATGAAAAAATAAAATTAAGGTATTATAAGGATGTAATCAACCCTAATCTTGAATATCAAAATTATCTCTCTGTTTTGACAAGTGTAAAGAAAAAAAAAGTATTACTAAGATAAGAACAAATTCTCACGATCTCCATAGTGAAATTGGACGTTGGTCAATTCCTAAAATGCCATGGGATGAAAGAGTGTGTCACCTTTGTGACACTAAGAAGGTTGAATATGAAAAACACTTTCTCTTATATTGTACATCCTATACCTATATTATATCTCAATTTCAAAATATTTGTCACACTACCAACCTTCCTAACCTTTTAACTCAAAAAAACTATGGTGATCTTGGAAAGCTTCTCTTAATTATTTTCGAGCACAAAAACAAAATTCTAAATAATTTCAAGTAATCCCTTACCCTCTTAAGGTACGATAGACCAATTCAGCCTCAGTGGATGTTAATCATCATCATCATCAACAACATTGACAAAATAAAATTAAAAATTTATTTGACAAAATAAAACAAAAAAATATATTTCTTTTAAAATAACACCATCTAGGCTTGTTGAAAGAAATGCATTCATATTATTAAGAACTCCCACCATTATCTCTAAAAATTTATAGATGGATGCTCCATGGAAGAAACTTTGCAAACTTATTTATATTAAAAAATGATCATTTTCCTTCAAGATGAAAGAATGGACTATGTTTTTAAATCCACGTAGCATCCAAATCTAGGCATTCCTTCACTTTAGAATACAAATTTCATGGAGCTACAATATTAAATCTCCCATGGAACAGTACCATGGTGATATGATACCCTTAATTATGTTGATCACTACTATGGAATTACCAATCCCTTAATACTGTAACAAGATCTGAAACCATGTTAAGAAATAGAGCAAGCACAACACAAGACAACTATTGGTGGAAAAGGATTAATCTATTCTTAACACTATAGTCATCCAATGATATCAATTTATAGTGCATGTATCTTACCACCTATAGATATAGATCTAAATGAAAAATCATAAGAAGGTGATATCACACTTTGTTATTTTCTAGGGACTCATATTATAATATTTTTATTACTAATCTTGTCCAAGGTGGGTTGATTAATTTGTGCTCAACTTATCCCTACTACTACTTGAACCTAGTCATGAGCATAGTCAACTTAAAATGATTTGTAATTTTTTTCATTTTGGAAATGTCCAAGCTATTTATGAGAAACAAATTATAATGTTTTTTGTGTTTCTATAGTTTGCAACTTCAAATGTTGAGAAGGCACCTCCACCTAGGGTTGACAAATCGCCCCATTCCTAGGTATCATGTGTGAAATGAACTCTTGTTTTAATGTGAATTTTTTTCATCTTATTTTGGTTGATTTTGATTTTTTCATACTAATTAAAATGTATTATACCTAGGGAGGTAATATGGGAGGTACCCAATGAGAATAAGGTTATGTATTATTAGTGTAGGCCATTCAATGTAAGGTGGACTAGGTCCACCATAGTATTAAATAAGGACCACTATGGTAGTTAGAGATAATAAATAGGATTTCCTAATGGGAATGGGGTTATGTATTATTAGTGGAGGACATTCAATGCAAGGTGAACTAGGTTCACCATATTATTAAATAAGGCCAACTATGGTAGCTAGAGATAATAAATAGGCCTTCTAGAAGATTATTTCTCTAGAATGTTCATAGAATATAGAGAATATTATATAAAGAGGTGTTAGCAATGTATTGAAGCATGAAGAAGAGTATTGTTGATGTACAAGAAAGTATTTCTTGAGGAGTTAATTCCTTCCATAAGTAATAATATATGGTGTTACCCTACCTCAATGGTTTTCTCTATTTCTACTAATATTCCTTCTCTAGAATGTTCCTAGAAATCCTATTTATTATCTCTAACTACCATAGTGGGCCTTGTTTAATACTATGGTGGACCTAGTCCAACTTACATTGAATGATGTCAACTAATAATACATAAGCCCATTCCCATTGGGTACCTCCCATATTCCCTCCCTAGGTATAATACACAAAATAAAAAAAATGTGTATTCATGCATCATAATTATTTTTCCATCCACCACTACCACCTTCCCCATCCATCCTACACCTACACGACACATTCCACTTTATAGGGTTGGTTTGGTTGTTGGACACCTAGTCCAACACTTAGGATTCCACTCCCCTGCCCCCACCCCTGAGGTATTCCACCCAATCCTACAACCCATGGGGCTTTATCGTCACCGACCCAAAACACATGTCCACCCTGCAGGAGTCCATCCTTAACCTATTGCAGTCCCCCATGTTGCATCTACTATGGTTTCAGGTATACCGCATGCACCATTCGAAATTTTCGTGGGCCCCATTCCTTCATCCACCATGGCTACACTTTTCAACCTTACACTAATTTTTACCTTGAAGTAACTTTTCTAGTTGAGTGCTCTATATGTTATCCAATATTTTTCATTTCTTGAGTTATTCACATGAGTGAGATCATCCATTCATGAAATTGTTATCCAACATAAATGGAATTTATCTTAGGAATTTTGATTAAATTTCATGCTTTGATTCTTGTATTTCTACAAGAAGGCATCGCAGAGAGGTTAGGTTCATGGAGGAAGGAAAAACCCTCACAAATTATTCTCTCATTTGTGGTGAGTTTTGTTATATTGAATTATAAAGCATCATTTTGTAAGTCTTTTGATTGATAGAATTGTGGAAAATAACTTATAAGAATGGTTTTTCTTTTTCTAGCCTTCAAAATTGTTAACAACTCCTAGATGTGAAAAGACTCAAGTATCCTATATTTATAAGAGGAATAATCTAATATTTGGGAATGCATGTAGTAGTGGCCAGGGTGGTGGGGGTCATTGACCCAATATGTATATCATATACAATGTGTCATTTTGTGTAGGAGGTGTCATTTTGTATCTAGGGAACAAGTTGCCACTCTTTTGTGTTTGGGAAAAAGGTGTCACTATGTATTTTGGGCATAATGTGCCATTTTGTAAAAAGTGTTTAAATTGACCAATTTTGAATTTAGATACACATATTTGGACATGTGTATAATGATTTCTTTATGGTTCAATGTTTTATCAATAATGTCCTATTATTTCATAATCTTTGTTTATTTGAGGTCTATGATTGAATCAACTATACAGATTTAGCATTTTGTATTAAACTAATCAAGATCATGCCTTTATATTATTATTTCCACGATTTGTAAAGGATGCCATTTTGAATGAAATTTATATGTAATTTAATTAACTAAATTGCGGATGTATGTCAACTCCTAAATTTCATTAATAGAGAAAATCTACATCAAAAATTATGAACATGTGAAAAGTGTAACATATCCAAGCCTAGAAACAATTGTGAACATAATCTTGGTGCTCCTATTATTGTACTCACGGTTATAATCCACGGTTATAAGGATTAAGGTTTGTTTTATTGCTAATAATGGTTTAACTAGTTTAGGTCTTGTAACTCATACGAGGGTCCTAGAAAACACATTTGTCGTTTGGCATATCTCCACGCCTCTAGAAGAGAATCGAAAACATGGGTTTTTTCTCATGGATGCCTAGAGATGATTCCATGTTTCTCCAATCGGTTCCATGGAAAATCCTCCGGTCAAGCTACATTAAAACAGTGCACTCAAGAAAGGATTCGGTCGTGGAAACGAATTGGAGATATTCTCATGCATTGACTTGTCATGAAAATATCGTTTGTTTTGATTCATAATCTACCTTTGTCAAAGAATTACATGATCTATGAAATGTACCTATTTCTACAATTCACACTATTATAATTAATGTATCCAAGACGTGGAACATGGGCTTTTTTTTTTGGTCTCTTTGTGCACTCTTTTCGATTGTACATGTATACAAACTCAATCTAAATAGTGTAAAAGGGATCAATATTATCATATCGCTACTTTATTCCTTAACTCTATATTGTTGAGACTTTGATTTATTAATATAAGAGCAATCGAGTTGGTGTTCTAAGTTAAATTTGCGTGGTTTTGATTCGTTCTTAGCTTTGTAAGATTCTTGCAGCATGAGTTCAGTTGGGAGGGACCCTCAATTCGATCAACATTGCTCTTTAGTTCTATAGCAATAGGATTTACAAGTAAACTAGTATGTAGTTCATTTCTTTGATTTCATATATAGTATATTGTAACACCGTGGGTTTTGAGTTTCATATTAAATAATGTATTTGTTAATTGTTGAGAGGCCAAAGTGCCTAAACAATCAAAAGAGGTTAGTTTACCTAAGAAATGTAATGTTTTGATCGTTATTAATAATAAATACATCGTTGGATGCTAGACAGACAAGGACTAGATTTATAGGGAGCTATGATTCCACAAGACAGGGGGCTTGAGGGGTTAAGTGTTTATTTCATTTTTTAATTACCCATTTTTTTTTAAGGGCGGAATCAGTTACGTGAGATTCTTGGGGGAAGGTCATGAGGTTCTTGATTCCCAATAATTACTTAAACCCATCCCTGGTCTATTAGGGGGGTTCATTCTCTCTCTCACTCTCGTTCTTGTTCTTGTTCTATTGCTAGTTGTTTAACTCATTTTTTTCTCACTCATTCACTCACTTGCTTGTTCTTCACCCCTCTCTTGGGGATTGCACTCCATCCATTCCCTCACTCATTCATCTTTCTGCATCTGTGTCTTGGATCGGGAAAGGAAGACAAACTACCGAAGTGAAGCCATGGTATTGTTGGTTGTAGAGATTGTTGGTGTAATCCAGCCAAGAATCAAGGTCTGCATGTTTGATATGATTTGACTTGTATCCATCTTTACTCATAGATGCTAGTTCTGAGAGTCCCACCATGGAGATTCAGGACCAGCTACACTAGAGCCTTGGAAGGAGATGGACATCCTCAAGGGACTGCATGGTAGAGAAGGGGGTCCATTCTCTTGGGTTGTGCAGGCTGGGTAGAAGAGAGTTGATGTATGTGTATTGTTATGGGAGTTGGGAAGCCTATGAGAGCTTGAGTGTCGACTGGTTTGGGAAGCCGAGTGACACTTTGGAACCGACCATGTGGATTCATAGCCCTGGCTCAGGGGTGACATTGTTGTTGAGACCTGGAACAATAGTGTCTATGGTTGGGTGGAATGTTCTTGGTTTGCAACCAATTGGTGTCTTTCTTTAGAAAAGATAAGTGCTCTATGTTATGGTATTATTTACATGTGTATGATTTATTTTGCTGTGTATTTATTTATAGTTGAATTAAATCTTTATAATATGCATGCTTGTTGGTTATTGTTGTGCATGTCGTATGCTTCATTTTTTTTATGTTTAACATCAATCTTGATCAATGCATGTGAACCTTTCATGCATCCTTGTTATTTAAAGTTAAGACAAGGGTCAAATTAGTCCAGAGAAGGGATTGGAAGTTAGCATGCCTAACCTATGAGTGGTTGGGTACGCTACAGATTGGTATCAAAGTTATAGGTTGAGACACCAGGCTAGAATGGGCTAGATCTTTTAGACAAGATCTCGTGGTTGAGATCGAGTTAGGACCTTGAAGTTGTGAAGCTCGGGAGGAATCTCATTGTAGGGATCATGCAGAGGCCTGAGCGTTAGAGATCCTTAGTAAGGGATTGAAGGATCATGATCGTCCCTTTCAAATTCGGGAATGATCGCCACTGTGGGATCAAGTTTAGATTTGGACCATTGGATAGGTTTGAGAGAAGATAGATCCTTCGCATTCATCAGATCTGGATAAGGTACGGGGTTGTTAAGCACCGGAGTCCTTTGGAATTCATTTCTTCGAAAAATGTTAAGTCTTTGATGAAAAGGAGGTAAAAGACCTGAAGCTTTGAAGTCTCGGAGTGAATCTACACCATAAATCACTAGAAGGAGTACTTGACCGTTAGATTTGTCCAAGGAAAAATATGAGTCGTTGGATCAAGCATAGATCAGGAGGTGAGGCACAGTGGAGAAGATCAATTCCTAGCCATCATGTATGCGCGTGAGTGAGCTTGCGACATATATCTCACAACAATTTAGAGTTTTGACACTCCAGGAGAAACGATTATTTAAGTTGTCAAGAAGAAAATCTCCCGAAGTCTTGAAATCTGGAGAAATTCATGACCGATCCTTGTTTGGGATGTGTGTCTACAGATTATCAAGTATTCAGAATTCGAGATTTTTAGTCCTTATGTCACTTGGAGAAGTTTTCTCCGAAGTCCTGAAGTCCGGAGTCAATCCAGACTGTTCGCGGTTAGGGGACGATTGTTCAAAAGTACGACGTTCGGAGGAATTGTTGGATGGAGTTGAAAAATCCTCTGAATCCTGAAGCCCCAAAGTGTCGAAGTCCCGAAACTCTGGAGAAGCACAATTCGGAAGTTCGTCAGTTTGGGAGATTTGTAATGTTAGGTGGTGAATTCCCTCGAAGCTTTGGAGAGCGATAGACTAGGATTCCGCTAGTTCAACATTCAGAAGTTTTGAGGTGTATGGTAGAAGAAACTTCTGAATCCCGAAGTAGCCGAAGTCATGGAATGTTGGAGTGACGTGACATGCTGATGTCACCAAGGGTGACATGGACCCACCTCATGCGTGCCACATGTCATCCTGTTTCATGATATTCATAGACCTTTTGTGCTAATTATGACTTGACACGTGTCACCCGTAGAATGTGCCATGTTTCATCTCTGTAATTTTTCCACATATTACCTTTAGTGCATAGTTGTTGATGTGACTCCAGAAGGTTAGAGATTCGACACCTGCAAATAAGGGAGTATGTTTTTGTCAGAACCTTTGAAGCTTGAAGTCCCAAAGCCCCAAATCTCTGAAGAAGGGTCCATTCAAGAGATTCTCCATTTTGGAATTCGGGAAATATGAAGTGTGATGAAGGTGAAACCCCCGAAGCTCGAAGACCTGGAGCCCGATGTCCCAAATCTCTGGATAAGCACCTCCCGCTAAGCGCTTGGTCATGGCCCTTGGTCCTATGAGACTTCAATCGATGTAAAAGGGGGCTAGTGGCTGAATTGTTGTTTTCATAGACATAAAAGTGCTAAGGAAGGGATAAGCCCGTAGTTTCGAGCTGTGATCATAGGGTAATGGGTTTGAAGGAAGTGCTTGTGAAGAATTGAATCTTGTATCATCCTAAGGATAATATGGAAGTGTTATATGATGAAGAATGATATATATATATATTCTTCATGAATTGAAAGGACCTGTAACATTGTTTGGCAAATTTTGTTTGTCAGATGCTTAACTCTGACAAAATGGTCACTTACACATTTTGTAGAATTAATGGGTTTAAACATATCATCTCATAATGTGTATTCGAGAAATGGAAGAAGGTGAGGGAGCCTCCATCCATGATAAAGAGGTCAAAGGTCAGACTATCATAGTTGGTAATGCAAAGATAGAATCCAACAGACACAAGGGCCCAGAGGAGAAAGAAACATTGATAGAAACTATGAGAAGCATGAAAATATATGTGCATAACTACAAGGCAAACAATGAGAGGTTGATGAGAGAGAAAAGTCAAATAAATGCCCAAGTGTCACAGATCTTAAATCAATTGCAGAGGAAAAAAAAGAATGACTCAATGTAAGAGGAAGAAGGCTGGTCTCATGAAAGAAGATATGATCGTGGAAGAGCTAGTTATTCTAGGAGTGCTAGCAGAGCTCATAGACATCACTCACCTCCTTACTCAACTAGAAGGTATTATTCATCTGAAGACTCCATAAGTAGTCTAGAGGTGCCGCTCATTAGGCACCAAAGAATAAGGCATGAATTGGACAGTTTGCAAGGAGAGATGAGGAAGATTAGGCCACCTTCCTTTGATGGTGAAAGAGAAAGGGACGATGATGTGCAAGCATGGTTGCTTGGACTCAGGAGATATTTCCAATTGCATAACTATTCATCAAACCTAGAAGCTAGAATTGCCACCTACCATTTACATGGGAAAGATGTTATGTCGTGGGATAAACTAAAGAAAGTTGAACATATTAATGAGAATATGATCACTTGGAAGAAGTTAAAAAATTATTTCCAAAAGGAGTACCTCTCAGATCATTTCTATGACAAAACAATGTAGGAGTTATTTGAAGTCACTAGTACATTTGGGTCAAATTCCAACGGTGTGTTCGTATAAATTGCCACTTTATATTGTCAGGAGATCGAAAAACATTGGACCCCCTCAAACATCATTTCACATTATGTCGATTTTCTGATGACAAATATATTGTCTATGTTGCAACATTTCATGCGGACATGTGTCGTCTTAGACTTCACTGTCCAAGCCCACTATGGACGTCGCTATAACGACACCACAACGTCTCACCTATGACGCCACAGACCGTGGGTCTTCTGAAGCATACACTATAGAATTGATGTCTCACCTACAACATTGACTCCATGATAGTGATGGTAGGCACGTCGGACGACCGATGGAAGGTACGTCGGTCTTCCGATGACTACACTATATCAATGACATTTCACTTGCAAGATTGACGCTATGACAACGGCACTAGGAACATCGGTCTTCCGATCTAGATGCTATATAAACGCCGTCTGACCTATGATGTTGACACCATGAAAGAGATGCTAGGAACGTCAGATACCAATGTAAGGTAACATCGATCGTCCAACGTGTATGCTATATCAATGACACTAGGGACGTCGGAAGACCGATAACATGTAGGTTTAAAAAAAAAAAATCACAATATTGATGAGCCTCCTTTATACAACACCACTACTATGACCAAGAAAATTGATATGCAAGCATTGAATTTTTTTTATGTGTTGTGCTCTCCATGTATCCATGTGGCCCCTTTATTAACAGTTGTCACTCATTTTGGGAAATACAAGTGTAGGAATTTTAACACTCCATTTTCTTCCAAAATGAATTCCAATGATCCATGTGTCCTTATGGCCAAATCCCCATCAATTACTTACATGATTTTGGAGGAAAAATGTATACAAAGTTTAATTTAACCATGAGCCTCTGAAACAACAAACCACAAAAGATACAATGTACATGGTAGCCTTTGGATATATTCAGAGATGTTTGAACTAGGTTACAAAACTGGCTTATAAGCTCTGAAATAGTTTTAATCACCCTTGGTGATATTGGGCCATGGGAAAAATAATTACAAAATCCAAATGCACAAAAGACTAATCATAATTCATTCAAACCATAAATGTTAGATACAATGTCAATCAATGTTATGTTCTTTTAGAAGGTCGAAGGCTCTGAAGTGAAATCATACTACGATGACCAACACCACTAGAATCCCAAAATACACAACCTCATTTTCCTTTACATTCTTTAAGACCCATTTGGCAATTGCGCTAAGTTCCTTTAATATAGAATCAAACTGGTTCTCCATGCCTCCCATCACTATCATAGACTCAAGTTCTGATGTATAATTTATCTTTTTCATTACATCAATTTCATTTTCAATTATGACCCTAGTAGGATAGAATACCAAATCACCTTTTTTAATCTTGAGAGAGTGACTACTTCCAAAATTATGCAAGATTCATCCCCTTTGCAGATTGTATCAAATACTCTATTTTATGTATTTCACTAACAATTCTTCCAAGAGAAAGAATGTTGGTTTAGCCACCCATTATCAAGGTAACATCTTCCTTTGCAAGTTATTCTTTAATATGGAATCAAAATGGTTCTCCATGCCTCTCGTCACTATCATAGACTCAAGATATGATGTATAATTTATCATTTTCATTACATCAATTTCATTTTCAAATATGATCCTAGCAGGATACAATAGCAAATCACCTTTGTTAAGCTTGAGAGATTGACTACCTATGAAATGATGAAAGATTCATCCCCTTTGCAGATTGTATCAAATAATATGTTATATGTATTTCACTAACAATGCTTCCAAGATAAAAAAATGTTGGTTTAGACACCCATTATCAATGTAACACCTTCGTTTTCCAATTCTTCTAAAGCTAGTTGAGACTCATCAATCCTCCAGTCTCTAGTATGAAAAATGTATCCATATTCACATCTAAGAAAAAACCCACAACAATATGGAATTGATTGAGTAATCCAAATAAGTTATATTTGAAATTACCTTGCTCTAAACTCCTCTCATTTTAAATATTTTATGTGTGTGTTTGCATTGGAATATTGAACCCCTATGACCATCCTCTAAACAGTTCCATTTTGAATGATGAAGATAAATTGTAGTACATGAATCCATTGTATGAATAAATTTGGTAATCAATTAACAAATTGGCATATGTCAGATGAAGTTGGTACAAAAAAGTTATCAAAGTCCCAAGACCCAAGGTGAACATTTGGAGTTACAACATCTAGCTCCTACACAACGATAATCCTTTCCTGAAAATAATCAAGAACCGCAAACATGTGCCTTTTATCCTCAAGCATGGAGTCATTTTAATCCTAAACCAACCTCTCTTGTTTCATTGCTTCAAAAACAATAAAAAATTGTTGTAAGCATTGAATTTATCGGGAGTGAGATTAGAATGTACAAGATTTAGCTATCCTACCTCTAGTCATTAAAAAAAATAGACTAAAGAAGTCATAAATCCAATGAAGACAAGAAAATATCTTACAGATCCCATGAGATTTACCCTGGTGCTTCATTCTTTACCAGAATAAATAAATCTTGAACAACTACCAATGAGAATCTAGTATTTCATTCAATATGCTTCAGAGAGATGGGCATATATCCTTTTGGTGGCACAATGATGCATTTTTGCTAACCTCGTCCATCAAAATATCAATATAATAAAATCTCTATGTGCTTTACCTATGTTGATGAACACACTGAGACCATGATATTATATTGACCCCCATTATATTTATTTGATCCATTTCAATAATATTATTCAAGTGTGTTGATTTTTCAATAAGCTAGGCTTACGAATGAAGTTCATTCCATTTTAGCATTTTAATTAAATCATAGATAATTTGTTGCAGCAACCAAGATCACAATAAGAAACACCATGCACAAGTACAAAAGAAGTATCATGGGAAACTCTTCTCAACAAGGGAAGAAAACCCATACAATCTGTTGTTATATTCTTCAAGAGAAAGACCTACACCACCAAGAAAACCTAGCACACAAAAGGGTTCTTGCAAACCCTAGAAGATTAGCACCCAAGAGAGGTGCACACTTTTCCCAAGAAGATGTATTTGCTGAAATTTCCAAACTCACACACAAGATGTGTTTCCTCAATGGGGAATTTACCTTTACTTATATTAGGCTAAACCTATCAATAGAAGTGTCCATTGGCACAACAGGGTCGACCTCTCTAACTCAGAATATAATTAATAATAACCAAAATAATTATCTTTTACATTAATTATCTATTACATTAAGGTGGGGCCGACCTATACCCTTTACATTACAATTAGGGTTACAGGTAGGTCTGAATCTTGAAAAATATAGCAAGGGATATCATACACCCACTAGTGCTCAACCACTAGGGGAAGATCCAGAGCGATGTCCATATCTCTATTTCATTGTGTCTCACAGGAGAACCACACTCACTAGTGCTCAGCCACTAGGATCAGGTTCATGTGTGCTCATCCATAGGCACGTCCAAATCAAAATATCTTATTTCCCATTGCATTACAAAAGAGATTCACCTGGAGTTCATCATCTTAACTCTCATCTCAGAGGAGGATAATACATTTTTTTCATCTCTGTCTCATAAAAATGAACCCAACTCATGGGAATTCACACGTTCACCTTGTGCTCAACCACAGGCACGTCCAACTCAAGAGATCTCATTTCTCACTTTGTTACACAGGAGAATCATTTGGAGTTATTATCAACTCTTTGTAAGGAAGATGCCATCATTATGTTCCAGCTCTGTCTCATATAGGAACCACACACCCATCTCAGGGGATCTCTCTATTGTCTGTGTCCTGGAGGATGTCTCACGCAACTATAATCATCAACACTCCCTCTCAGCTAGGGAGGCATTCTCCATGAGGCCAAGTCTCACACAGAAGTACTTTAACTTTGTCTTGGTTGTCATCAAAACTCCCTCTCAACTAGAGAGGTATTCTTCACCAAGTTAGTTTGATGAAGATGTCTATAATCTTCTCATGTGTAGGAAGGTACTGCACGTGTATTGCTTTACTCTACATCATGTCTTTGAAAATGATATTTTATCTCAATGTGCTTCGATCTATCATGAAACATAGGGGTCTCAGAGAGTTTCACACAGCTCTGGTTATCACAAGTAATAATAGGATCCATCTCATGATCAAATAAATTTTCAGAATCGACATTGCTTCACAGACTTCCATACTTAATGCTATATATTTTGCTTCTGTGGTACTGAAGGTCATAGATCTTTGTTTCTTGCTGCATCAAGAAACCATGGTAAACCTCAAGGAAAAAAAACAACCATATTTTCTCTTCTAGTCCACTGTACTCTCTGTATCGGCATATCCATGAAAACTCAAGTTCACACTAGAGGCATATCTCAGGCCATATCCAATTGTGCCTTGTATATATCTCAATACATGCTTTACTGGTATCCAGTGAGTTTGTCTTGGTTGACTCATGGATTGAGTAAGCACATTCGTTGCATAACATATATCAGGTCTAGTGTTAACCAGATACATCAATGATCCAATCAACTGTTGGTACACACATGGATCAATCTCATCTAAATCATCATCATTTATTTTTCGTCAAATCCATCACCATCAATGTAGACATGGATTCGTATTCTGTCATACTGAAATTATCTAATATCCACTGTATATTTTCCCTGACTCGGGAAAATATGATCAGTCCTCTATCATGCTTCTTGTCCCAAGAAGTAGTGCATCATACTTAGATCCTTCATCTCGAAATCAGAAGTTGAGGCTTGCTTGTATCCAACAACATGGCTTCCTGAATAATTCATCAAAATCAGACTCTTGTCACCAATGTAGTAATATAGGTTTATATTAACAACATTGTTGTTGAAACCTAAAATCATCAAGAATCCATATATATGACGTAGTTTCCAACTCATGTATGGTAGTACATATGTTCATCGCTCTACTGGATCAATATTTCTCATCATAGTTCACTCCCTCTTCTTGTGGGAATCCTCTGTCCACAGATCTCGGTTTGTTTTTCACGACACTTTCATCAGTTGCATGCTTGGTTTTATAGAACCACTTGGAAGTCGCCATAGACTTCCCTAATGGTATCAGAACAATGTCTCATACATAATTTTTTAATATATATTGTTATTCTTTTGTTATGGCATCTTGCCATACCTATTCACATGTCTCTTTTCTATGACAAGAAGGCTCAAAATCAATGATGTGTCTCATCGCTAAAGAGTAGCTCGAAAAACATTTTTGTTCTCTCAGGATGTGCCTTGAGAGGCTTGTATGTTTCTCTGCCTCCTACAGAGTGAGCCTAGAAAGTCATTTTATGCTCTACTACAATATCTCTAGACATATAAACTGGAGAAACTGGATCAGCTGGAATAATGTATGTCTCCCTTTGAACTGTTGAAGGGGGAGAAGGTATTGTCTCACTGTCAATCTCCTTCTGAGATTCTATGTATCTTTGAAATGCTATATCTTCTTCAAGGACAACATATCTTCTTGTCTCAATCTTCCTATGACCAGGGATGTATATCTAGTATGTCTTCAAAGATTCATTGTTATCCCATAAATGTTTCCTTTCTCCTTGAAGGGTCTAGCTTGGACTTCTTCTCTTTGGGTACATGAAAATAAACCGGGCACCCAAATATCCTGAAGTGTTCAATCTCAGGCTTCACTCCGGTGAAGGCTTCTTTGGGAGTTATGTTTTTCAAAGTCTGGTGAAGACTCTTGTTCTGAACATATACTATGTAATACATTCTTCTACCCATAGAATCATAGAAGGATTTTGATAATGTATTATTGCATTGGTTGCCTCAATGATGTTTCTATTCTTCTTGTTTTTCAAATAGTTTTTACTCCCTCTGAGTCAAGTGACTCCATTTGAAGGATAAAAATCTTCCTTTGTTGTTAACCTGTCTGGAACAAGAAAACAAGAGGAACCAAAACAAGAATATCTCCTAAAGGAGTATAATGATTATATTTCTAGAATCAAAACAATTTAAGGATTGTTGTCACAGCTACAACACCTACTTGTAATGTAGAAAACTTTAGAAATATAGGTTAGAGTAATGACAATTTCAACAATCAAACCTAGAGTCTTCACTTCCAGTGTGTTGTTCCTTTGAATGCACTGAGATCCCTCTGGATTCATGACTTCAACAAAAGGTTCCTTCGTCCTATAATTACCCTCATGACAATGATACAAATAATCTATATACAAGTGCATACCTAAGGGTGCTGATATGATTTCTCTAATGGCACCTGGCTCATTTTTGTCCTCTGACATATTCATGAAGAAGGTAATTATAGTACCATTTTTTTGTATCACCCACAATAAGTATTCCTCTGAAGTCTTGTTTTCCATGAACTTGAATTTTCTTCATTCATCAAGCTTATCATGGTTCTGTTCATCATAATTTTAGTTTCTTCACAAACCCTTGTCAACTCCGCTAAAAAAATTAAGGGCTAGGATAGGCTAGCAACCTTAGGTTTTGTTGGTCTTATGACTACCAACAATAATCCTTGAAATTCAGAAGAACATAGGTAATCTTGAAGGCTTCTTCAAAGAGTTGCAGAAACCCTAAAAACCATAAATCTGCAGAAATTTGTGGAACCCTAAAAAACCCTAGGGCCAAAAATAAAAAATTCTCATAATTTCACTTTAAGAGCTTCTAGAGGTACGTTGAAGGAGGTTGTACCCTCCTTTCCAAATTCCATCCCCAATGTACAAGTATTAAGGGATGGAACACCTCATAAAGGGGGGTCGTACAATGTTTTTGGAAACCCTAGGAGGGTCATATGGTTCTGCAGAAATGAGAAGTTGACTGGAAGATGCTTTTGCAATGGGTTCTTCAATACCTATGCTCTAAAACCATGTTTATTTATAAATAATATAGGCTCAAGCATGAAGTTCATTCCATAATTTTACTTAAACCATAGATAATTTGTTGCAGCAACCAAGATCACAAGAAGAAACACCATGCACAAGTACACAAGAAGTATCCTGGGAAACCCTTCTCAACAAAGGAAGAAAACCCAACCAATAATTTGCCATATTCTTCAAGAGAAATACCTCCACCACCAAGAAAACCTAGCACACAAAAGGGTGCTTCCAAGCCCTAGAAGACTAGTGCCCAAGAGAGGTGCACACTTTTCCCAAGAAGATGTACTTGCTAAAATTTCTATACTCACACACAAGATGTGTTTCCTCAATGGGGAATTTACCTTTACTTATATTAGAATAAACCATTCAATATAAGTGTCTATTGGAACAATAGGGCCAACCTCTCTAAGTCACAACATAATTAATAATAACCAAATTAATTATCTATTACATTAAGGTGGGGTTGACTTGTACCCTTTATATTACAATTAGGGTTACATGTAGGTCTGACTCTTGAACAATATATCAAAGGATCTCATACACCCACTAGTGCTCAACTACTAGGTGCACATCCATGGGTATTTACATATCTCTATCTCATTGTGTCTCACAGGAGAACCACACTCACTAGTGCTCAACCACTAGGATCAAGTTCACTTGTGCTCATCCACAGGCATGTCCAACTCAACAGATCTTATTTCCCACTGCATTATACATGAGATTCACATGGAGTTCATCATATCAACTCTCTTCTCAGAGGAGGATAATACATCGTTTTCATCTTTGTCTCATAACGATGCACCCATCTCATGGGAATTCATACGTTCACCTTATGCTCAACCACAAGCATGTCCAACTCAGGAGATATCCTTTCTCACTGCGTTACGCAAGAGAATCATTTGGATTTCTTCTCAACTCTCTGTAAGGAGGAGGCCATCACTACGATCCAACTCTATATCATATAGGAACCACACACCTATCTCAGGGGATCTCTCTGAGGTCTATGTCCTAGAGGATGCCTCACACAGTTGTAATCATCAACACTCCATCTCATATAGGGAGGCATTCTCCATCAGGCCAAGTATCGCATGGAAGTAATTTAACTTTGTCTTGGTTGTAGTCATCAACACTCCCTCTCAACTAGAGAGGTATTCTTCACCAAGTCAGTTTGATGAAGATGTCTGTAATATTCTCATGTGTAGGAAGGTATTGCACGTGTACTTCTTTCCTCTACATCATGTCTCTGAAAATGATATTTTATCTCAATGTTTTTCGATCTATCACAAAACATAGGGTTCTCAGAGAGATTCACACAGCTCGTGTTATCACACGTAATAATAGGATCCATATCATGATCAAATAAATCTTTCAGAAGCCACATTGCTTCGTAGAATGCCATACTCAATGCTATATACTCTGCTTCTGTGGTACTCAAGGTCACATAGATTTGTTTCCTGCTACATGAGGAAACCATGGTAAACATCGAGGAAAGAAAAAAACCAGATGTGCTCTTCTGGTCCACTGTACTCTCTTTATCGGCGTATCCCTACAAACTCAAGTTCACACTACAGGCATATCTCGGGACATATCCAATTGTTCCTCATATGTATATCAATACATGCTTTGATGTTATCCAATGAGTTTTTTCTAGATGACTCTTGGATTGAGTAATCACATTCACTGCATAGCATATATCAGGTCTGGTGTTAACCAAATACATCAATGATCCAATCAAATGTTCGTACACATGTGGATCAATCTTGTATGAATCATCATCATTCATTTTTCGTCAAATCCATCACCATCTATGTAGATATGGATTTGTATTTTGTCATACTTAACTTCTTTAATATCAACTGTATATTTTCCTTGACTCGAGAAAATCTCATTAGTCCTCTGTCATTCTGTTAGCACTCTATAATTCCCATAGGTTGTTAGGGGAAGAAGAAATTAGCAGAGGTAACTTACCAAAACCTCTTTTGAAATTGGGATCTAGCCCTGCCAGTTTCAGAGAGGGATCTCTTTGTATGATTTGGATTTGTTTGGGTTTTAGATATTAGGAAAGTTAAATTAATAAGAGTTTGTGTTTTGATTTTGAAAATTGTTTGAAGTATTGCTTTACACATCCATTGGGCTATGGGTTCTATGTTAAAGATTGAGATCAGATACAAATTTTATTAGGTTTCTTCACAGGGAAAGATAATGAAAATGTTGGATCTCTTAGAATTAAAGTGATGGAAAGACAAAAAATGGTGAGGTATTCAATCAAAATAAAGAAGCATTTAAGAATTTATTTATTATAATATCAAAAGAAGAACATTTAAATCGCTAAAATCCATAAACAGAGTACATGAAACAAATTTTGTACTTTAACTTCTTTTAAACGATCAAAGACAGAAAACATAATGATAACAAAGTAAGATAAACAGTTAACCAAAAAAGGTAAACATCACCAACACCAACACGTAGGAATACTGTGAATCGTCCTTTTTATTACTAATGGATCTCTTCAAAAAGATTACAGATCTAGTTTGCTTGAGCGCAAAAATCAACCCTCAATACTTCAGAGTCTGAAGTATTTATAGAAAAAATTACAATTGATCCTGTCATTAATGATCACGATATGGTGGAGAGAAAATCTAACTAACTAGATTACATATTGCAAAAAGGTAGGAATGCTAAATGATCCTTGAATCCTTTATGTTGATTCTGATGAAGTGGTTGGTGATTCATCTTTGACTTGACTATGACTGTTCCACACGTTGAATCAAATGTACACATCACCTCTACTCGATCAAAGTACATAGGTCTTCCCATCTCTTTTGACTAGGGATGGTAACTTTGAGTAACCTTTGGTATACTTCATCCATCTTTGTGTACCTGAAAAAGGTGGGATTGGTGATGAATATGTACTTTATCTCGTGTTGGATGCTCAGGTCCAACTACAGAGTCTCCAAGAATGCTTTTCCAGTGATGTTGCCTTGTATGCTTGCAAACTTAGAACCATATTTTTCCACTGTGATGATATTTTGTCTAAAGTCTGAGAGAGTAATCAGCTTGTCATTGATAACTAGTAAACCTGTAAGACCTTTCTTGTGCTAAGAGTAAACCTTGCTGAAAAACCTCTTCACTCCAATATCCATCGTCTGGACTCTCTCCTCAAGTTGCAGCATCAATCCCCTCTTGGTCAAAACTTTCTTGACCTCAAGGATAGTTTTTGTCCTGTTGTCACAGGGGAAGACCCAGGGTTCAATGCTACAAAAATACACCAACAAAACCCTAACTACCAGCCCTTTCGGCAACATCTGTGAATTAGATAAAGTCTCACCCGAGGTAGAGTTAGGGGTGATTGTAGGAATCCAATGTTTGCAACCTTAGATGGGACACAGATCTATGATTAAAACACCTTAAAAAGCACTTAGCAATTATAGTTCGTTAATATTCAGCCTTAGTTTACAGCGGAGCTAAACCCTAAAAATAGATCAACGCAGTATTTATACAAATCCAATAGATTCAAGTACTAAGAATACCAATATAGATCAGATATAACATTTATTCACGTTATTCGACACTAAGATACCATATCATATCTTTCTAAGAATACATCAGTGCACTAAGCATTCAATCACATAGACAAGAAAACAACCATAAATCACATAGAAACCACAGCGTAGGATATACGTGGTTCACCCCCACCCTGAGGCTATGTCCACCAAATCTTCTTCTTTATTTATTTCTGTCAATATTCTACATGCACAGAGCCATCATATCTCACTTTGCAGAGGAAAGGAGATCTGCGCACCTCACTAGATCCTCCTTCCCTGAAGTACAACACAAAGCCTTCCACAGTATCTTACAATCACTTGCACTTATCTCTGCAATTGTCACACATTATGTAAAAATAAATTACAATTACCACTTGCACTTAGCATCACATACTTGTCCCTCCCTCGATCACATAGATCAAACTCTAGAACTTATCACACTGGCCTCTTCTTACATCACCTAGCTATCTATTTATACATTACAAAATGGGCCTAAACATGGGTAAATCCATGGGCCAACATCCCCATTCTCGTGACATAAGCTCAAAACCAAAAAATCCCTAAAAAGGGGTCAAGATCCCGCTATCTATGCTTCGACCTGCACTCTGTCTTCGACAGCCTGTCGAAGTCCCAAAAGTAGGTCAAACATGACAAAGGATCCTCAAAACTTGGTCAAGGGCCAACAGGCCCCTAACACTCACCTGTGACTTGTCCCGAGTCACTCTGGTCTGGGTAGTTGTGCTTCGAAAGCCTCAAGCTTGGCTCAAGATGCTTCAACCTGTTATTACGCCAGGGCCTCCTGCTCGGAAAAATCTTGGATGACTGCTTCGTTGACAAGTCCCTCTAAACGTTGTTCGACTGTAACGACTACTTGTTCCAACTCTATGCTTCGGCCTTCAATATCCTCAAATAGTTAGCAAGCTTCCTCCTAGACTGGTTGGAGCCTTGGAATCACTTCCATGACTTTTCTCTGAATGGTGTGGAACTGTTTTTGAGCAATGCATTGTTCTTAGGATCGCTTCATCCTTTCAACTACTGACAGAAGCTTCAACTATGCCTATACTGTTGTTTCTTACTGCTTTACCTCCTAGAGATGTGACTCCAGTACCTTTATCTCAGTATCTCTCATGAGTCGCTCATAATTCTATGTGTTGCGAGTGCTTAGTTGTTCGCATTCCAGAGTGAATTCTCTTATCCTCTTGACTGTGCTCTGAGCAATGGATTCTCTTTGATCTCACACATACTGCGAGTACTTGGCACTGTTCATAGCTCGAGGTCTGATATTCTCTGTTGAAGCTATTGGATAGCTTCCGCAAGCTTCTCTACTTGATTTTCCACTAGGTCTTCCTCCTTTTTCTCTAAGCCAGTCACAAAGAAGAGTGCTCTACTGACTTCTTCTTTTACTCCCTCCTGCGCTGGGAGCAATTGCTCGTTCTCTTGCTGAATATATGCTTTCTCTTATTCAAACTTAGCTTGGAGGGAAGCCTTCTCTTATTGCACAAATAGACGTTGCTCTATGACTACCTTTTGTACTTGATTTAGGGCCTCTGTGGCTTGTTCGGTTTCTTCCTATGCATGAGCTTCGGTTGCCTCATCTAGTCTGTGGATTTGGGTAGGCTCATCTCCCAACTCAGGTGCTTCTGATGGTGGGGGCACAGTGGATCTTGCTCGGCTGGATTGAAGGGTCTGTTGTACCCCTCTGAGTTTAACATCGATTCTATCATACATCTCCTCCTTCTTGGCTTCATGTTTCTGTAAGATTTCCTGTGAGGCATCTACTACAGCTGTAATGATAAAGTCAAAGTCATTCACACTAAGCACTGTCTGCATCTTAGTCAAGGTGGCTCTGGATTTCTTTCAGGAAGTGGGTTTCGTGGGAGAAACCTTCCTTTTCTTCAAGGGATCAACCTCATCAGTAGGGTCCCTAGGCAGTGTTAATTCTCCCTGTTTCTGCTGGTCCTCTTTTCCATTTGTCTCTTCTACTTCATCATCACCCCCTTGTCCAAGTGATATTGAAGAAGTTCCTTCTGATGCGCTCCTCAAGTTTTGGACTTCTTTGATATTCTTCCTTCTGCTGGGTCCAGGACGATCCTTTGCTTCATGAGTGGTCTTAGGGATACCGATTAGTTCAGGGTCCAACATTTCTATGCGGTATAAGGGGGTGAGGAGTTTTGCACACCATTCTTTGGTGATCTCTTCAATGTCCTCCTCTGTGAGCTTGTAGTATGATTGAAGCTCTTCTTTGTGCTCATCTGTGGGCATGGTGATATAAATGAAGTGTCGATCTATGTGAAACTTCATGAGGGGTCGGAACCGATGCAGGGTGTTCAACGTCATGCGAGGGACAACTTCGATATCCCTCTTTAGTTGGAGATAATAGGTATGAAAGTCCACATTCGACTGCCACTATTTTCCCATATCACTCGAGTACCAAAGCATGGTGAACTTCGTAACAAGCGGATCAAATGGTTCAGTATCGAGGAAGGTCACACCTTCCAGCATTTCCCAAGTGGTAAATGTGATGAGGATCAGGAGCCAGCTAAAGTGAAATTCATAGCCCTGATCCTGAGCTTCGCGACAGTCTAATTCCAGCTGGTTGACCAAGTAGTTCACCCAGTTCGTTTGGAGTCCTTCTACACATTTCCCGGCTAGGTCAACAACGAATCCTGTGACTTGTAAATTCTAACCTTGTACAATATCTACTACAAACAGATATTTAGAAAATAAATGAAAAGATACAATGGCAAAAAAAAACATTACACAGATATTTTTTCCCTGGAAACCCAAACCAAGAAAACCAACATATTCTATATTCATTCATTGTGTTACAATGTTTACAATACAAAATACATATAGGAGCTAGCAACATCGAAAACCCTAACCCAATGACCTGGATTATTCCAAAACCCTAATTCCTTAACCGAAAATAGAAAACCATCAGCAAAGAAACCATGTGCCAAAAAACAACCTAAATATAATGTGGTCCCGAAAATGCCCGATGCGAAGAAAAAAAATTCCGGGGGCTCTGCCCCCCTACACCCCCTAAGGGGGGGCCTAGAGGCCCCCCCTTTAACCCCCCTATGTGCCCGGTGCAGACACTTAGACACTACTACTTGTGCAAAGGATATAACACATACCCAACATTCTCCCACTTGTTGTTTTCTTTGCACACAGGGGGTTACAAGGTTACATAGTCAACAATCCAGGGTAACAATGCCCATGGATCCTCTACACCAAGAGAACTTCTCAATGCTCACAGATTTTGTTAATGAATCTTCAACATTCTTTAGAGTGTCCACCTTCATCAGTACTACTTTCTTTTCTTCAACCATGTCTCTCACAAATTGATATTGAATATCAATATGTTTTGTCTTTGAATGATGAGTTGGGTTCTTTGCCAGAAAAATTGCACTCTGACTGTCACAATATATTCTTATAGCTTGTTGTACCAACCCAATACCTAAACACAATCTTTGTAACCATACTACTTCCTTAATTGCATGAGTGGTTGCCATGTATTCAGCTTCTGTAGTTGAAAGTGCCACTACAACCTGTCTTTTGCTCATCCAACTTATTTCTCCTCCAAACAGGTTAAATACATACCCACTTGTAGATCTCCTATGATCTAGATCTCCTGCCCAGTCTACATCCACAAATCCATGTATATCCACCACTCTGTCCAATCCCGGTCTTCCTTCATAGCACAATCCATAGCTAGCAGTGCCACACAAATACCTGAAAACCCTTTTTACTGTTGTCCAATGCTCCTTCTCTGGTTTTGACATATACCTGTTCAAAACTCACATTGCATGAGCAATGTCCAGTCTAGTACAAACCATTGCATACATCAAACTATCAACTGCACTGGCATATGGAACATGATACATGTCCTCCTCTTCTTCATGTTTCTTGGGATACTGATCCACATATAACTTTACACCAACAGGAATAGGAACCTTGATCGGTTTGCATTCCTACATATTAAACCTCTACAATATTGTCTTGACATATTTTCTCTGATTTAACCAGAGTTTCCTCTTTTTCCGATCTCTTTTAATTTCCATGCCCAAAATGAAATTTGAAGCATCAAGTTCCTTCATGTCAAATTTAGAGGACAACTGAGTTTTCACATCCTGGATAATCTCCTTATTGTTTCCTATCAACAACATGTAATCCACATACAAGACCAAATAAATCAAATGATCACCAATTAATTTAAAATACACACAGTGATCCTCTTTGCTTCTTGTGAAACCAAGTCCCATCATATAAGTATCAAATTGTTTATATCATATCCTTGGTGATTGTTTTAAACCATACAGGGATTTTTTCAGCTTGCATACCAGCTCCTTCTTTCCCTTCACAACATAACCTTCTGGTTGCTTCATATAGATTTATTCTTCTAGATCCCCGTGTAGGAATGTTGTCCTCACATCCATTTGTTCTATTTCAAAATCAAATGCAGCAGAAACAAATAACATAAATCTTATGGAGGTAAACTTGGCAATAGGAGAAAAAATCTCACCAAAATCAATTCCCTCAACTTGGGAATAACCCTTTGCTACTAACCGAGCTTTGTATTTCTCCACTTTTCCTTCTGCATTCAGCTTCTTTTTAAATACCCATTTGCTGCCAATGGG